>CM052900.1:23911565-24056139 GCA_028534135.1 Potos flavus | reverse complement strand
AAAAAAAAAAAGAAAAAAAATCCAAGTAATGAATAGAAGATGATATGCGAAATCGAATTTCTCTTCCACCCAATTCAAATAAAAGAAAAGCAAATTACTGGGAAAAAAAAAAAAAAAGAATAAGTAAGTTTGTTTGGAACATTTTAAATTTTAGATGCTGGTTAAACATCTGAGTTAAGATGCTGAGTAGACAGTTGCATACGGAGTCTGAAGACTGGGGCTAGATCTACACATTTAGGAATCATCAAGTCATGAATGATTTTAAGACTGAGGCCCTAGATGAGATCGCTTAAGGAGGAGTATAGATTGAGAAGAGGTCTCAGGATTGGGTTATAAGGCATTCTTACATTAAGAAGTTGGTCAATGAGGAAAGTCCTGCAAAGGATCTTAAGAAAAAATGGCTAATGAAATAGGAAGAGACTTAAGTGTCTTTTGTTCTAAAAGAAGAAAGTTTTTGGTAGAGGGATCATCAATATTGTTAAATGCTACCAGTAGATAGGATAGAGACTGATGGTCAGATTTATTGATGAGGAAGTCACTAGCGAATGGTTTTTGTCCAGTGGTGGCAACGAGAGCCCATTTGAAATGGGTCCAGGAGGGACTGGAAGAGAAGGATGGAGAGAGTAGGTATAGTGAATTTTACTCTAAAGGCAAGCTTATGGGATCATGTAAGATGAAGGGAGAAGTTATATAAATATTGGAGATATTGTGACATGTTTGCATGTTTAAGAGAAGAATCAGTGGAGAGGAAAAATTGGTAATGTAGGAGAAAGAAGGCCATTTGCCAGAATGTTCTTCAGTGGATGAGAAAGTATGAAATCTAGTGAACTAATGGAGTATTTTGTCCCATAAGGATATATATTTCAGTCACTGTAACAGGAAAGGTACAGAGTATAGGAATTCAAATGTAGAGGGTTGATAGATGTGAAGGTGGGATGATATAGATTTTCTCTTTTGATTGTTTCCCTTTCTACATGAAATAAGTAGCAGAACAATTTACTAAGGATGATGAAGGGAGATGCTGTGACTTGTGATCCCCTAGCACCAAATTCATATGATGAATCCCTGACTCCCAATGTGATGGTATTTGGAGATGGGATCTTTGAGTGGAAATTAGATTTAGATGAGATCATGGTATAGGGCCTCATGATGAAGTTAGTGCCCTTTTAAGAAGAGATGGCAGATAGCTTGCTTCCTCCTTCTCTGTCCCCCCACCGTACAAGTATACAGTGAGAAGGAAGCCATCTGCAAGCCAGGAATAGAGCTCTTATCAAGGAGTCAAACTAGCTAACACCTTACCTTGGACTTGCCAGCCTCTAGAACTATGAGAAAGTAAGTTTCTGCTTAAGCCATCAGCTGCTGTGTTTGTAATGGTAGGCTGAGTACACTAATTTGGGGGTGGAGGTGCTGGAGATTTGAGAAGTTATATAAAAGTAATACAGGCAGGGGTGCCTGGGTGGCTCAGTCGGTTAAGCAGCTGCCTTCTGCTCAGGTCATGATCCCAGAGTCCTGGGATCGAGCCCTGCATTGGGCTCCCTGCTCAGCAGAGAGCCTGCTCTCCCTCTCCCTCTCGCTCTACTTGTGCTCTCTGTCAAATAAATAAATAAAATCTTAAAAAAAAATACAGGTGACTAGTAGAGCAAATTGATGGGGAAAGTTTAATAGTTTAGAAGGCAGAAGTGAGGGCTAAGGTAGGATTTTGCTCAAATTCAAATTTGGTCTGTTTAGCATGTTATTGAGTTTTATTCTAGTTATAACTAACTACTTCAGTGTAGATAGAGTAGTGTTGGATAACTAGGCTACTTGAGTTACTGTGATGTATTATGGAGGGAAAGGAGATAAAGGCATTATAGTGTTCACAACCATACAGTAAACATTGAATAGAGATCACATTGACTGCAGCAATTCGGAGGGGGAGATGAACCATGAGAGACTGTGGACTCTGAGCAACAAACTGAAGGTTTTGGAGGGGAGGTGGATGGGGGGTTGGGTGAGCCTGGTGGTGGGTATTGAGGAGGGCATGTATTGCATGGAGCACTGGGTGTGGTACATGAACAATGAATCTTGGAACACTGAAAAAATAAAAGTGGGGAAAAAATTAGAGGAGTGTGAAACATGTAATTCAATTAAGTAAATTCTATTGAGAGATGTGGTAGATTTGTAACATGTCACTTTGACTAAACTATGTTGCTTAGAATTCCTTTTCTGTGTATTTCAAGTTATAATGGGTCACTAAAGACCTTTTTATAGGCTGTTTGAGAGATGGAAGTTAAACAAAAACATTAGTGTTTCTCAACACAGAAACAGTGATGTTATCTCAAACCTTGGTGTGGGACACTAGCTGGGTCTGTGGTTTCACCACCTTTCCCTGGATCCTTCTTTAACTCTGCAAATCCTGGCAGGTGTGTTTAGCTTTATGAAGGTCACCCTTTCAGTGTGGGATCGCATCATCAAGATCACAGGTGGTAAGAATTGGCATGGGTTTTGTTTTTTCCTCATGGGTTCCAGCTCCCTCTTGTGAGTTCCAGCTTGTCCTCATTCTTTCCTATGCTATAGCCACCTTCTCTTCCCACCGTTACCCTGCAAACTTCAAGTTCTAGCATAAGACAAAGATAGCCTTATAGACACTGATTAGCCAGCTCTCGTGATTGTATAAGATTCAATTCTGGTAACAAGTGCATTATCATATATGCAGTGGTTCTGCCTCTTTGATGAAATTCTGATAGAAAAGGTTATGAAAGAAGTATTAAACAAATGGAGGAACATATTTATAAACTAGGAAGGTTATTGCATAGGTATTGATTCTCTAAATTCATTTATTAATTTAATAGTCCTGATAAAACTCCAGCTGGATAGATAGGTCTTAGAACTTCAAATGTCAGTAAGAATCTTTTAACAGGAAGTATGTGACAGAGCACAAAGAGCAGCTAGGTTCTGTACTATGCCTGGAAACATTATACAGGTAAGTTGTGTAAAATGTCTACAGCAAGAAATCAAACTATGAACCACTATTTTCATTTCAAGTGACAGGAATTAAGTAGAATAAAATTATAGTTATAGTTTATATATATATGGTGCTTTATGTGTGAGACACTCATTTTCTAAGAGCTACATGCACATACCTACATGCTGCCCCCTCCCCAGCTCGTTTAATCATGACAACAGCCTTATGAGGTACGTCTTCCTATTTTTCAGGCAAGAAAATTGAAGCACAGAGAGATTAAGGACCTTGAAAAGGGTCACACCAGAAAGTAATGGTAAACTCACACCAGAGATTAATAGAAGTCAGAACTCCTATCCCATCCCAGCCTTTTGCTTTTTCTCATTGAGATGTGAAGTCTGCTCTTTGAGAACTTCACCCTGGGAGAGGAAGGCAGACAGTGCAGTAGATCAAATGCCTACAAGGTTTCTTGGGAGGAAGGCAGGAGTAATTTATCTTGTAACTAATTGAATGCATCTTGACCATTTAAGATGGAGAAAATTGGCTCCATTAATAGAGCTGAGTAAGAACAATTGACAGTCATTATTCTTGTGGGTTGCTGGGTTGTTGAAATAAAGCTGACATGTAGCCCCGGGATAGACTATTGAGTGAAACATGTTATGGACCAAGAATTAAGAATCAAGTTGTTTAATATCTGGACTTTATGAGTGGGGCAAACCAACTTTAAGAACACTCCTTCAGCTCATTGTTACGCCAAAGTGGATCCCCTCAGCTGACAGATCAGCATTTAGAAAGAGAGGGAGAGAAGTCATATTGCTCCAGCCCCATTCTCATGGTCAAAAGACATGGTAGCAACATTGGCTAGAACATGCTCTGCCTCTGGGGAACAGGAAATGGTTGCTGAGTGTTTGGGTAGGAGGAAAGGATTTGGAGGATTACTAATTTTCATAAAAGGCCTCACAAGGTTTTTATCTTTATGTTCATAAAGGTCTCTGACTTTTTAAAAGATGTACTAAAAATCACAATGAGATCCAATTCTTCACCTATCAAATTAGCAAAAATGCTAATGAGTCTGGAACGAAAACACTGGTAGGTGTATGAGGGAATATTCCAGTTATTGCTTGTGGCAGAGTTAATTGGTGTGCCCATTCTGGACGGCAGCTTATCAAATATGTACGAAGAGTCTTTAGAAACCTGATGTCCTCTAAAGAGTAATTCCATCCCTGAGACTCTACCATAATAAAGTAATCCCAAATATTGAAGAGAGCTTTACCCTCAAAGAAGTTCATAGAATTAAAATTGTGAAAAACTAAAACAGAATGCCCAATCATAAAAATTACACAAACCATATATATTCACTTATTAAAATATAGAAGACTAAATATTTACGAAGATTATATAAGAATGTGAAAAATGCTGATGGAATTATAAGTGAGGAGAGTAGGATATAAAACTATGTAATTATATATTTATGTATTCGTAAGTGTACATATTTTTGTTAAAGGCTTAGAAGACAAGACCAAAACTGTTGGTCCAGTTTTAGAAGACGAGACCAAAAATAGTTGAAGGTAGCTGGTAGGAAAATTGATGATTTCTGCCCCCTTTGTTTCCATTTGTCTGAATTTTCAAATCTGTTCATGAATATGTTTTGAATGAAAAAAGGTAAGTCAAATGCGATAACAATAGCATAAATAACAGTGTCACTTTAATCATTGGAAAGAAAAGGATACTGTAATAAACAATCCTGAACCCCTCAAGCCCATTCTCATTAAGGCCAGAGAGAAGTTCCAACCCTTGAAAAATGTGATTTAATGTTCTATTGGAGCTGTTCTAGGAATAGCTTTCAAGGGAAGCTCATAATCGAACCTAAAAGAAAGATATATTCTGGATATGTAACAGAGCTTGGTTTACTTGGAATAAGTTGGCTCAGAAACTGTTCTGATTAACCTGGATGGGCAAGATGGAATTTAACTTGAATATTTGGTTATATTGCATCCATCTTGCTTTTTCTCCTGGAAACAAACAAACAAACTAATATTGTATTGGGAAAGGGTAAGGGTGGGAAGAGTCAGGAGAAATTTTTGTCAAATGTGTTTTAGATTAGAGACCCCACTAGACTACAGCTTCGAAGTGGAATTAGTCATTGGCACAAACGTGCCTTTTTAAAACTATTTCTGGTGCAGAAGCAAAGATGTGTGTGTATGCCAGGTTTTCTCAGCTTCTCTTGCTTTGCTGTGTTGTCACTTGAACTAGGATTTGAGGTAGGAGATGGCAGTCAGGGCTTCCAGTATGTGATGCACTACATAGGATTATTTTTTTTCTTTTTAAATTTCTTCTGAAGGACTGGTTGCTATTAGTGCATAGTTTTTTCAGACACGCTTAAAAGCACAATAAATAACATTTTGGGGTTATTGCCCTAAAATTAGGGTTTTGTATACTTTAGACCAAAAAAAAAAAAAAAATCCTGCCATTTGCAACAATATGGATCAACCATGAGGGAATTGTATTGACTAAAAGAAGTCAGAGAAAGACAAATGCTGTATATTACTTATATGTGGAATCTATTTTAAAAAAATGAACCCATAGATACGGAGAACAGATTGATGCTTGCTAGAGGTGTGTGTGGGATGGGGGCACAAAATGGATATAACTGGTCAAAGTTATAAGCTTTCAGTTATAAAATAAATAAGTCCTGGGGACATAATGTATAGCATGAGAATTAGAGCTAACAACACTGTATTGTATATTTGAAAGTTGCTAAGAGACTAGATCTTTTTTTTTAATTATCCTTTTTAGTCTTCGAGTTTGTATAGTATATAATTTAAAAAATTAATAAACTTAAAAAATAAAAAAAATAAAAGAGTAGATCTTAAAAGTTCTCAAAGGTGAAAGAACTCTAGCTAAGTGTGGTGATGGATGTTAACTAAACTTATTGTGGTGATCATTTTGCAATATGTACAGATATCGAATCATTACGTTGTACACTTGATGTTAATACAGTGTTATATGCCAGTTATATCTCAATTTAAAAATAAGGAATGAGAAAAGCCAAAGTAAGTAATACTTTTGGATATATAAATCTGACTTACACTGATAGACTCACAAGGTACTCTATATAATTTTACTTTTGTTAAAAAGTATCTCTTATACACTTCCTTTCCATTCGCTATTCTTTATCATAAAATATAACAGGATAACTCCTAAGCATTTTGGACATTTGCAAATATTAGAAGATAGACAAGTGTAATTTTTGCTCTTCATTTTCTGCATTCCCAGTGAGAATTATGTTATGGGAATTTGTACATTCTGTCTATAGTGACACTATCTACTATTTTTATTTTCAAACTTGACTGCTGCCTTCAGCACCGTGCAATGTTTGGCTAGCAGTATGTTTTGGCTGTGGCTGTGTCAGGAGTTTCTTATGTTATACATTATTGCAATTGATTTTGTTATTGATTCCAGATATGTTTATATGTCTTTCTTGTTCTCAGTTTCTGGAGGTTAATCTGTCTAGCATTGTTCCTATTCTTGCAGAAAGAAATCTGGGAATCCTTGAGAGTTGTATAAAACTGGCACAAAAAATGGAAAAAAAAAACCTGAATGAAATCTTTGGAAGAAAAACTATAAATTGACTCAAAGTAAAACCTTTCTTAGGTCTGAAAAATCTTAGACACATTTAGAAGTATTTTTATCTATAGTGTCTTTACATTCTTGCTGAGTAAAACAAAAAAACGCAAATAAAACAATGACAACACAATCACTATTCAATGATACGTTCTTGAATGCATAAAACAGTACACAGGCTTCTCAATTGAAACTGGCTCTATATTTGGCCAGCAAAAGTACAGCATGGTAAAAGTGCAGTAGCGTAGCTGGCAGCATTTTTCTTGGTTAAACAGTATGATGGACCGGTGGACATAGATGGGTTTTTCTTGAAAGGTTTTCCAGCCAAACTGGTTTCATAGCAAGGGCTTTATTTTAATCCTTGTCGCAGTATACCCACTATGTATTGGATATAACCTAGTTTTATTTATAACTCCTATTGTTTTTTTAAACTTTTAGTTGAGGAACGATTTTTTTCCTATCAGATTAAATCTTGGCAGATCCCAAAACATTTATGTTCACTGTACAGTAATAACAGTTATTTTGAGATAAGACAGCCTCGGTGCAAAATTTAACAATAATCCAGTGTAAGATATTCATTAGAATTTTGATTTTTATTCCAGAGTCAGAGGCCCAGGCCTGTAGATAGTAAGCTGGGGCATTTGGGGAGGAGAAAGAGAAGCTACTCAGTAACCTTCCTGGACTTGGACTTGTCGAGCTGTGGGTTTGGACCATGCCAACATTAAAGGAAGAGGGGGGAAGGAAGGGAAATAAGGAAGGAGAATTCTTTGCTTTTGCTGGCTGGTATCTTCATAAGCTAGCTTCTCACTCTGGTCCTGGTGGGTGTTTATAGCTGATACTTTTTTCTGTGGGTACCTTGAAGACCCCTCAGTGGCCCTTTTTAGTGGCAACTCTCATAGCATGAAATAACATCTTTCCTTTCCTTCTGCCCTCGGGCCTGGTGTGGAGATAACCTCCTTTTGGTGCTGCATCCAAGTCTTTTGTGCTCCCAACCAGCTCTTTCCCTCAGAGCCCACATTTGGTCCGTGGGAATCAAACATTTCTTTGCTTATGCTAATAATGGAAGTATAGCTCTTTGCAAACATAGCCATGTCATCTCTTTGTTTTCCTGAAATAAACCACTCTAACTTTCTCAGTCCATGGTCTCTCTCAATTATGGAGAGGATCAGGTCCCTCCAGGGGCTCTGGCTGCAGCCCTTACTCTCATTGAGATGGGGAATGACAAAGTCCTCTTTTTCCCTTGGGGAGAGGATGTGGGGCTCAAGCCCAGCTCTTTCCATGGAAACATTCTCCAAAATACCTTTTTCATTCTCTGATTACTTTCCCTCCCCCCCTTTTATATTCTTGATCTGACTGAATAGCCCCAGAAGTGTGGAACCAGTTTTTGTACATTCTGTTTGTGAATCTTCATCTTCTCTGGCACCTAGCTTTGGCATGCGTCACGTTTTGTATTTTGTTGCCTGAACCCCAACCCCGGTTAGCGCACTGTTACACTGATGTGAACTCCAACAGCAGTCCTGTTAGTTAGATCTTAGCCTAAGATTGCCAGAAAAGATAGAGAACATCTATTTAAATTTAAATTTCAGATAAACAAGGAATAATTTTTTACTATGTGTATGTCAGTGCACTATTGGGAACATGTAAACTAAAAATTATTTATCTGAAATTCAAATTTAACTGGGCATCCTGAATTTTATTTGCCAAGTCTGGCAACCTTCTCTTAGTCAAAACCTTTTAAAGCAACTGAAATACATTTTGATTAACATTTTATTATCTACAGGGCTGTATGTATGTATTTATGTCTCGCATGTTCAATTTGGGCAATTAGGTGTAACCTGTGCTGGGGACCTAAAATAACTGTTGGGCAAATGTGTTCTGGTGACAATATGGCTCCGTTTCTGGGCGTGTAAGGTTTGCCATCTTCCTGACGACTAATTTGTCTTGTACCTACACATGTGTAATGAATCTTGAGGGTAAAGATCATTTTCTCTTAGCCATGCTGAGACCTAGTTTGGGGAGGGTTATAATGAAAAGAATTGTAGTACAGGGAATAAGCTGTTTGTTCTGCTATTGAACACTTCTTGCAGTTAACTATTTTTCAACTCATAAATGCTTGTTATTTATAATGTGTCTTCTAAAGAGTTCAAAGTGTATTACAAAAGCATCCTATTAAGGCTATCTGATTCCACTGTTGATATTATTAGACATCACGGTATGATCCTGCTTTTAATGATAAACAAATGGGTTGAACAATGAGGTTCCAAAAATCAGAGTAAGAAAGCAATTTACCAAATCAAGGTTTCTATTCAACATTTCGGTTCACCTCATGAAATTAATTTAATGGCACAATCTTTGGAGAAGGAGTCATTTTTTAAGTTTTATGTGTTCTCAAGATTCTGGTTTGGTGGCAGAAGGAGAAAGAGAAATTTTCCAGAGTAAGATCTCTGAGGCACATTTAGAGTCTAGAGTGCCTGAGGGGACTGTGGGTAGGGGTTTCATGGAGGATGGGAGCCTCCTTAGCTGCAAATTCTGAAAAGTATAGCAGAGGATACAATGGTGGAAGAAGAGGATTTATGGAAATTATCTGGGTGGAGCTTCAAATATATAACAAGTGTTTCTGATTAAAGATGGTAAAATTGATTATTATTCTTTCCTTGCCTGAAAGTTTATAGTATTACCACTGTAATACTTCACTAGTTTATTTCAAAACTTAAAAAGGACAGGGTCTCAATGAAGATTATCTTGTGTCTGTGAGAATGCATAGGATGGAATGGGAGAGAACTACCTTAAAAGAAGCTAATGTGGAAAAAAAAACCCATAAATCATAAACATAATCTGGTTATCTTATACCACCAGAAATTCAAAATAAACTAATCGTGTGATGTCACTGGATAAAATATTAATGTAGTCTTGGTCTGCAATAGTGGAAGAATACTGGTATGATCATCTCTGAACTCACTTTGGGGTATAACAGATATGTAAGAATGCACAATGCTTATGCGAGGACGAGAAAACTTAAGTAGGACATTCTAGCTGTCTTTTAATATTTAGAGTGTTCCCTCATGTAGAAGATGGATGGACTTAGTATAGTTGCAGAGTATCAATTAACAGAACTTACCAGGAGACACATTTCAGCCTGTAAGCTAGCTAACAAATAGAACAATCTAAAAACGAAAACTGGCTTCTCCTTTTGGTAGCAAATGGCCTGTTAAGAAAGAATGTACTTAAAGCTCAGATGATCACCTTCTAAAAATATAAAATAGATGATTTCAGTTCAGCTCTCTCAGTTCAACGCTATGATTTTGTAATTCTAGATATTCTCACAGAGCATATTAATTAAAATATATAAAGTGCTTGCTATCTTTAGTCACCGTCCTAAGGGTATGCAATCATTCATTCTTTCACTCAGAAAATATTAACTAACTACAGGTACCAGGCATTGTTAATGGCCCCAGTTTTTGCCTTCCTAGAGTGATATTCTAAATGGCATAATTAAAAAAAATTATATGGTAAGTGGAAAAATGATACATGTTCAAGTTAAGAATAGAACCAGGAAATAGGATGGGGGAATCCTAAGGGAGGATTTGCAATTTTAAATGGGGAAGACCTTGCTGAGACGACTATTATATCTGGGTGAAGGTTGGAAGGGGATGAGGAAGCAAACCATTTGAGTACCTAAAGGTAAGAATGATGCATGCAGAGGGAACAGCAAGTGCAAAGGCCCTAAAACAAGACTTGCCTTTTGTTCTTAACAGCAAGGAGACCCCTGAGGCTGGAGGCAAGTGGTACAAGGGAAGGTAAAAGGAGTTAAGGTCTGAGAGATAATAAGGGACCAGCTTTTGTAGGGCCTTTCAAGTCTTGGTTGAGAATTTGCTTTTTCCTCTGGGCAAGATAGGCAGCCACTGAAGGGTTTTTGCAGGGTGTGACATGATGTGGTTTACTGTGTTATTTGCAGAGAAGGATTTTGGGAACAAGGGAGACAATTAAGGAGGCTGTTGAGATAATCCAGGTGAGAGAGGATGATAGCTGGCCTCATGTTGGTGGCAGCAGAGATGGAGACAAGTGGCCAGAACCTGCATTTATTTTAAAGGTAGAGACCACAGAATTTGCTGGCAGATTGGATGTGAGGTGTGAGAGAAAGGAGGGATTAGGATGACATCATGGAGTTGGGCCTGAGCACAAGGAAGGACTGAATTGACATGAAATGAAGACTATGAAGCTTTGGGTAGGTAGGAGGGATATCAGCAGTTTTCCAAGAATTATCCCTTTAACCATTTTAAAACCCTTCGAGGTTATAATCTCCAGGCTACAGAAGACGAAACTGAAATAGAAGTTAGGGAACTGCGCAGCATTCAAAGCGAAGGCAAGTTCTGAACACAGGTACCTGACCAGGACTCGTCCTCCCAATAACTGTGTTATGATGTCATTTAACAAACCTGGTCACAACATAGCCCATGTTGCTCAGCAGAGAGCAGATGGCGCAGGCTCAGTAACACAAACCACCACTGAGTTATGGGAATCTGAGGAGGAGACCTAAGGTACAGGAACAGGAAAAGACCGAAACTCTACTTGTAATCATAAACAAAGACTCGTCTCTCTCATTGATTTTTACTGAGGAAGAAAAACATTTTGAGTAAAGAAACTTTTCTCTGGTTAGATAATTGTTGAATTTTTACAAAAAATCCTAGTTTTTCTATTATGGAATTGATTTTGTGCCATTTATATAAATTGAGCATGGTGAAACTCTTTTTTCCCCCAATTAAATGGTTTCACTTTTATTTTTAATCTTTCTGGCTATTGAATTTCATCATGATAAAGGACTTTTAAATTTTGTATTATAAACTCAGCCATGTTCCCTTTTTATGAATATTAAAGATAATTTGAAAAGTATAGCAAAGTATTAACCTAATCAAAGTCACACTAAGAAGTAACCAGGAATGGTATTTTAGTACATTTTCTTTTAATAATCCTTTTAGTTTTTTTTAGTACATATTTGTAGATGTTATATATGACAGGTATTATACAATATCTATAGCTTTGTATTATGCTTTTTCACTGACATACTACAGTTTCCCCAGATTATGAAATTTTTTGTAATATCCATTCACAATTCTCTAAAGCATCCTTGTTGTTGAACTGACCTATAATTTTGTAGTGTCTTTTTAAAAATACTTTTACTAATATTGTTAATATTTTCCAAATACAACAGCTTGTGTTTAGAATGAAAACACATTTTGGAGTTTGTGCAGTCTGTGATGTGCCAGTTATGTTTTTCTCTCTAAAAGAGCCATTAGTGAGAGAAAAAACTTGAACTGATAAAGTCACTCCACTAGAGATCTACGTTCCATGCTCTTTGAAAATTTGATTTGTTAATGCTTTTTTTCCACATCAATAAACTTTTTCACAGACAACTCTTAAAAGCAGGCAAAGAAGTGATGTGCTCCATGCCAATATTTGTGATTTTGTTAGTTTTCTTAGAACTTTTATAGGAAGCAATAAATGTAAGCCTCTCCAAGTAACATTGTGAACTTCTATTTTATTTTAATGATTCTTCTTCACTAAGTGATACTTAAGTGTTTAATGTTTTTCAGGGATTAAAAACTAGCTATTGATGCATTCTCTGATGAGTACATGGGGATATATCAGTAAATTTCAAGTTTTTGGGATTAAATTTGCTAAATGCTCTGGAAATATCCCTTTGTGTTTTCTTATTTTTAATGAGTATATTCTAATACTCTTCTCTATTTCTACCTGGATAAATTCTTGCTTTTAATATAAAACAACTACAATAATTTAGTGATAAATCTATGATGATAGTATGTGCCTGCTTTATTTTTATCTAGAAATACATAAATCTAAATCTCAGCAATTTCAGGAAGTTGTTTGTGGTAGCCTGTGCTTAGGGTCAAATTTATAATATCCAAAATATAAGTTTTACCTATTTAACCTGATTAAACAAAGGGATACTCAGTTAATAGCAAATTATATTTTAAAAAATTGTGTATGACCAATTTTAAAAAAAATGATTATAAAAAAATATATACCTAACATTAAGAACATTCTGAGTAGAATTTAATCTTTGATAATTTGTACATTTCTTGAATTATAAAAGATTTAAATTATAAATATCAACTGCTCTTGTAGGGTGGGTGTTTTGAAATTTACTAAAAACAAAAACCCCAAAACAAAACAAAAACAATTTGAAGAACCCAAGAATATTAGAGTTGGAAGAGTCTACAAACTTTATCTAGTATAAAATTACTAGATGACTAATAAGTATGAACTTACTTAGAAATAGGTTCCAGGTTGTCTGACCTCTAATTCAACATTTTTTCTATAATCACTCCTCCTTATGAGGCATAGGTTTATAAATAGGACTTAATGTTAACTCAATCAGCTTCTTGTCCAAAGATCCCAAGATAGGAGTGACATTACCAAGACGGTGACATGGATCATTCTTGACTTCACTCTCTCTCACAAGAACAACTAATAACTATTCATGGACAAGACACCACTGAGAAAGTCTTAGAACACAGAAGTTAGACTGAAACACCCCTACACCACAGAGACTAAGACAGACTACACTAGAAGTCTCAGAAGAGTAACTCCTTGTTGACTACATTGCCTCCCCCACCCCAAGCTAGCACAGCCCCACACTGAGAAGTCTCTCCTAAGCCTATGAAGGGAGAAGTCTCTCCCTTCACCGATGGGGAAAAAAAAAAAAGCCCAGGGTGGACATTCAGCTCCACTGGTATTGTGGGTCACTTCTTGGGAGCCCCAACTCTGGTATCACCCCATGGTATTACAGGGGAATGTGTGAGACTTGACCCCTGGGAATCTGATTCTAATGGAGATAAGGGGAGGTATTTGCAACACCCAGTGCTCAGATCTTAGCAGACTAAATTCCTACCTGTAGCACCCAGTTAGTGTCTTAGTTCATCTGCAGAGCCAAGATGGCAGTACGCCCTGACCAGTGAATTCAGTGGGGTGCAGATCTGCCTGATTTGGGTCCTCAAAGAAACTTGCTGCCCTGAAAACTATCCCATATAGCCAAAAAGAGCCTTATTGGACTTAGAACTAGTTCTTTAGCTTTGCCCAAGCAGAGAAATTCATTCATAGTCCCTCCCATTGTTGAATATAACTTTCAGCCCAACTGACCAGAGAACCCAACCAGAGAAAATGAGAAGTTGTATAGCCCCTTCAATGATCCTGTGTATAATGGCCCTTGAACAGAGAGCATAGACTGTGGTCTTCCCCACCTACAGAGCAAAACCAGTGGCTATGTTTGGCCAAGGCATTCAGTGCATTCTTGCAAGCTATACAGGTCATGGGGCCCATTCTGCTGCCCTGGTGGGACAAGGAAACTAATTCATAGCCCCAGCTACTCCTGAGAATATAACCTTTCTGACAGCTAGGAAGCCTGAACAGAGAACCCAGGCAATAGTAGAACCCAACCTACAGCCTTGCTTGGGTGGGAAAACAAGCCAGTAGTCCTATCTAACTATTCTCCACCACTGGTACATACTCCTTACCCCTACCTCGGAGCTCAGGCAGGGGCCTTGCTCCAAAATAGACTGAGAGTAAGCCCCACCTGCCAAGGACATTAGAAGAAGACCTGGCCAGAAACTCAAACTGAACCGACTGGCAAAATACTGTCTCTGCCACAGTGACTTCGTAAAGACTGTAAAAGGAGATTCCTTAGTCAAATATACAGATATCAATGCAAGGAATCAAGGATCACAAAAAAACAAAACAAAACAAAACAAAAACCCTAAAACAAAGCAAAAAAAACAATTAAGCATGGATCACCAAAGAACATTAATGAAGCTTTAATAACTGACCCAAAAGATATGGAAATCTATGAACTGTAAGAAAGGCATTCAGAATAATCATCTTAAAGTTTAATCGACTAGAAGAACACAAAATACACAATTAAATGAAATTAGGAAAACAGTGCAGGAACAAAACAAGAAGTTCAATCAAGAAATAGAAACCATCAAAGACAAACAGAAATCCTAGAGCTGAAAAATACAGTGACTGAACTGAGAAGCTCAATACATAGCTTCAAAAGCATACCTGGTTATGAAGAAGAATCAGTGACCTAGAAGAAAGAATATTTGAAATTGTCCAGTCAGAGGAGCAAAAAGGAAAAGAAAAAGAAGACTGAAGAAGCCTATGGGACTTATAGGACACAACCAAAAGAAACAATATCCACATTGTGAGAAATCCAGGAGAAAAGAGAAAGGGACAGAAAGTATATTTAAAGTAATTATGGCTGAAAACTTCCCAAGCCTATGGAGGGAAATGGACATTCAAATCCCTGAGGCCTAAAGGACCACAAATAGGGATATACCAGGAAACATAATTAAATTGTTAAAAGTCAAAAAGAATGTTGAAAGCAACAAGAGAGAAGAGACAAGTTACATACAAGGGAACCTCCATAAAACTAAGAGCATATTTCTCAACACAAACTCTTCAGGCCAGGAGAGAATGGGATGAGATATTTAAAATACTGAAAGAAAGTAAGTGTCAACCAAGAATTCTATATCCGATGAAGCTGTCTGTCAGCAGTGAGGAGAGATGAAGATTGTCCCAAATAAACGAACCTGAGGTAGTTTATCACCACTACATCCGTCTTACAAAAAAAAAAAAAAAAAAGGAAAGGGAGTTCTTTGAGTGGAAATAATGGATGTTAATTGACATCATAAAAACATAAGATAGCATAAACCTTACTGATAATACTCAATATATAGTCCAACTTAAATTCTATAATATGGTAATAGAGGTGTGTAAATCACTTACAATGCTAATTTAAAGTTTAAAAACATAGTAAAAATAATCATACCTACAATAATCTGTTATTGGTTTTACAATGTAACAATATATAAATTGTAATATCAATTACTTAAAATGTGAGGGGGAAGAGAAGTAAGAGTTTAAAAGTTTAGGAATGCTCTCAAGGTTAATTTGTTAACAGTTTAAAATAGGGTGTTATAGGGGGTGTCTGGGTGGCATAGTCAGTCAAGTGTCCAACTCTTGATTTAGGCTCAGGTCAGGATCTCAGGGTTGTGAAATCGAGTTCCCCATTGGGCTCCATGCTGGGTATAGAGCCTGCTTAAGATTCTCTCTCTGCCCCTCCCTCTCTTGTTCACTAAAAAATAAGATAAAATAGAAAATAAAATAAAATAGGGTGTTATAATTTTAAGATATCTTACATAACTCTCATGATATCCACAAGGGGAAGACCTGTAGTCATTATACAAAAGAACATAATAAAGAAGTCAAAGTAAAAGGACACAAAAAGACATCAACACATGCACAAAAACCACAGCAAGATTAGAAGCAAGAAACAGTGTATCTACAAAAGAGCCAGAAAATAATTTACGAACTGGCAATAGTAAGTTCTTGTCTATCAATAATTACTTTAAACAAAAATGGATTAAATTCTCCAATCAAAAGACACAGAATGGCTAAATGGATAAAAAACAAAACAACAAAATGAGATCCAATGAAATGCTGCCTATAAGAGACTCACTTTAGCCTTAGATGAACATAGACTGAGAGTGAAGGGATGGAAAAAGATATTTCAAGCAAACGGTAACAAAGCCAAACAAAGCAAAGCAAAACAACAAAAAACAAAGCAAAACAACAAAAAACAACAAAACAAAAAAATACTTAGACAAAATAGACTTTAAACTAAAAATGGTAAAAAGAGACAAATTTTTTTTTTATGTATATAAAATGATAAAGGGATCAACCCATCAAGAAGATATAACAATTGTAAATATTTATGTACCCAAAACTTGTGGACCTAAATATATAAAGCAAAAACTAACAGAGCTAAAAGGAGAAATAAACAGCAATATGATAATAGGGACCTTAATAGCCCACTCTCAAAAATGGATAGATCATCTATATAGACAATTAATAAGGAAACATCAGATTTGAAGAACACCATAGACCAAAGGATGTAACAGACTTATACAGAACATTCGATCTAACAACAGAAGAATATACATTCTTCAGTGTGCATAGAACATTTTCTAGGATAGATCATGTTAGGGCACAGAACAAATTTTAGAAAATTAAAGAAAACTGAAATCACACTAAGTTTCCTCCCTGACCACAACTGTTTGAAACTAGAAATCAATAACAGGAGAAAAACTGGAGAACTCATAAATATGTGGAAATTAAATAAGTTTCCTGAATAATCAATGGATCAAAGAAGAAATTAAATGGAAAATAAAAAAGCTGTGTGAGACATAAATAGAAAACAACATGACAAACGTATGGCATGCAGCAAAAAGTAGTTTTAAGAGGAAACTTCCTAGCAATGAACACCTACAGTAAGAAACAAAGTTCTCAAAGAATCTAACTTTATACCTCAAGGAAAAAAACCAACAAATAGAACAACCTGGAAAAAACAGAAAAATTCTTAGAAGCATTCAGCTACCAAGCTGAATCAGAAAGAAATAGAAAATCTAACCAATTACTTGTAAGGAGATTACATGAATAATAATTTAAAAAAAGTCTTCCAATGAAGAAAAGCCCAGGATCAGATGACTTCACTGGTGAATTTTACCAAACATTTAAAAAAGAATGCCAATCCTTCTTAAATTCTTCCAAAAAATCAAAGAGTAATTTTATGAAATTAATATTATCCTGATAGCAAACCAGAAAAGGATACTATAAAAAAAAAACTATGGGCCAATAGCCATGATGAATGTAGATGCAAAAATTCAATAAAATACTAGCAAAATGAATTCAATAGCACATAAGGGACAATTCACCATGATCAAGTGGTCTTTACCCCTAGGAGTCAAGGATGATTTAACATACATAAATCAATGTGATACCTCACATTCATAGAATTAAAAAAATTATATTATCCTCTCAAAATACATAGAAAAAGCATTTGACAAAATTCAGTATCTGTTCACAATAAAACCTCCAGACAAATTAGGTGCAGAATGAACAACCTCAACATAATAAAGGCCATATACTGCAAGTCTACAGCTAACATCACACCTAATTGTAAAAGTTTGAAAACTTTCCCTCTTTGACCAGAAACAAAATAAGCATGCCCACTCTCACTTTTCTAATCCAGCATAGTCCAGAAATCCTAGCCAGAAAACTCAGGCAAGAAAAAGAAGTAAAAGTCATCAGAATTGGAAAGGAGGAAGTAAAATGGTCTCTACTTGCAGATGACATAGTTTTATATACAGAAAATCCTAAGAACTCCACCAAAAAGTGAACCTAAAACACAAATTCAGAGAAGTTGAAGAATATAAAATTAACATATAAAAAAAATCAGTAACATTTCTATACACTAGAAACTTTTTTTTTTGAAAAAGAAAATAATCCATGCACAAAACTAAAAAAATAAAAAATAAAAAAATACTTAGGAAGAAATCTAACCAAGGAAGTGAAAGACCACTACACTGAAAACTATAAAACACTGATGAAAGAAAATGAAGACAAAAATAAATGGAAAGGTACCTTTGTTCATGGGTTGGAAGAATATTGTTAAGGCGTGCCTGGGTGGCTCAGTCAGTTGAGTGACTGGCTCTTGATTTAGGCTCAGGTCCCTGAGCCTCAGGGTCATGGGATCAAGCTCTACATGGGGCTCTGTGCTCAGTGGAGAGTCTGCTTGAGATTCTCTCCATCTTCCTTTACCTCTTCCTCTCCCCCTACCAGCTCGCCCTGGCTTTCTCTCCCTCTCTTTCTCAAATAAATCTCTAAAAAAACGAATATTGAAAAAAATTAAAAAAATAAAAAATAAAAAAAAGGATATTGTTAAAATGTCCATACTACCCGAAGCCATCTATAGATTCAATACAATCCCTATCAAGATTCCAATGGCATTTTTTTTTTCAAAAGTAGAAAAAGAATCCTAAAATTTATATGGAACCACAAAAGACCCAAATAGCCAAAACAATCTTGAGAAAGAAGAATAAAATAGGAGGTATCACATTTTCTGATTTCAAGCTATATTATAAAGCTATAGTAGTCAAAACAATATGTTACTAGCATAAAAACCAGACATACTCTCCAATAGAACAGAATTGGGAGCCCAGAAATAAACCCATTTATATACAGCCAATAGATTTGATAATTGATTTTAGAATACTCAATGGAGAAAAGACAGTCTCTTCAATAAATGATGCTGGGAAAACTGGATATTCACATGCAAAAGAATAAAACTAGACCCCTATTCTTCACCACTCATCAAAATTAATTCGAAATGGATTAAAGACTTAAGTATAAGACTGGATGCTGTAAAATTCCTTGGAGAAAACAGGAAAAAAATTCTTTGACATGGGTCTTGGCAACGATTGTTTGGATATGTATGACACCTTAAGCACATTTAACAAAAAATAACTAAGTGGGACTACATCGAAAAGTTCTGCTCAACAAAATGAAAAAACAACCTATTAGATGGGAAAAGATATTTGCAAATCATGTATCTGATAAGGAGTTAATATTTAAGATACACAAAGAATTCATACAACTTGATAGCAAAAAGACAAATAATCCAATTAAAAATGGGCAAAGGACCTGAATAGAATACCTGGAATATTTTTCCAAAGAAAATATATGAATGGTCAACAGATATATGAAAAGCTACTCAACATTACTAGTCATCAAGGAAATGCAAACCAAGACTACAACGAGATAGCCCCTTACACTCGTTAGTATGGTTATCATCAAAAAGACAAAGGAGGGGCGCCTGGGTGGCTCAGTGGATTAAAGCCTCTGCCTTCGGCTCGGGTCATGATCTCGGGGTCCTGGGATCGGGCCCCGCATTGGGCTCTCTGCTCGGCGGGGAGTCTGTTTCCCCCCCTCTCTCTGCCTGCCTCTCTGCCTGCTTGTGATCTCTCTCCTCTCTGTCGAATAAATAGATAGAAATCTTAAAAAAAAAAAAAAAAAAAGACAAAGGATAACTCATTCTAGAGAGGATGTGGAGAAAAGGGAACACTTGTCCACTGTTGGTGGGATTGTAATTTGATCCAACTACTGTCAAAAATAGAATGAAGTTTCTTCAAAAAACTAAAAATAGAACTACCATATGATCTAGCAATTCTGCTTCTGGGTATTTATCAAAAGGAAATGAAAACATTATGTCAAAGATGTATTTGCACCCCTTTTTTATAGCAGCATTATTTACAACAGCCAAGACATGGAAATAACCTAAGTTTTCATGAATGGATAAATGGATAAAGATACGATTACACACACACACACACACACACTAGAATATTATTCAGCTATAAAACAGAAGTAAGTCTTGCCATTTGCAACAACATGGACTTAGTATTATGCTAAGTAAGATAAGTCATAGAAAGACAAAGAGGATATGATCTCATTTATATATGCAAACTAAAAACAAAGATTTGTGATTTCCAGAGATGGGGGTAGGGGAGGAGTAATTGGATGAATGTGGTCAAAAGGTACAAACTTCCAGCTGTAAGATAAATAATTACTAGAGATGTAATGTTTAACATGACTACTCCAGTTAACACTGCTGTATGGTACATTTGAAAGTTGTTAAGAGAGTAAATCCTAAGAGTTCTCATCACAAGGAAAACATCAAAAGGAAAATCTCTTTTTTTCCTCCTTTTCTCCCCCCGTACCTAAATGAGATGATGGGTGTTAATTGAACATTGTAATCATTTCACTATATATATATGTCAAATCACTATGCTCTACACCTTAAATTTATACAGTGCTATCTGTTGAATATATCTCAAAACAGGGAAAAAGAAAGATGCCAAGGAAAATTTAAGGCTCTTGCTTTGATGATATTATCAACTACTGTCCTGGTCTTCTAGTTTTAAGATGCCATAATTTCTTTAATAAGAATGGTCTAATTATAGTAGTTCAGAAAAAAAAAAACACCATTACACAACTGTTACAACCTACTTTAGAAACAGTAAAATGAATATCTTAGATTCAAAAATGTAATTACATGTACTCTTTTTGCAGGTACTCATTGGCTTGATTACATTTAGTCTTTGCTCAGGCACAATTTAGAAAGATCACTTATTGACTTATTCCAGTAGGAATGCTTCCTCTTAAGGTGTGAATCCTCTAAATCTGTTGGTGATCCAGAATAGTAACTAGAGTTTCATGTGGGTTTTCATTTACATGCCCTTCCTTAACATGTCTAAACAGGTTTACTCGATACTTTAAAAGATCAGCAAAATGATTATTTGAAAATTAAAATCCACTTTTTAAAAATATTCAATTTATACTTAACAGAAGCTTAAAGACCATTATTTCTTTCAAGTTGCTTGCAGCATTTTTCTAAGCTTTAGAAACCAAATTCATGGCCTAACTGCCACTCGTTATGGCTCTTCTACCTTTGACAGCCATGGAGCTAAACTATGGAGCTTATATAGAATGGCATACATAAAAAAGAACTCTAGGAACTGTTATCCCATTGTCTGAATTGGCTCTTTGGTTGAAAACTATCAACCATTTTCTTGCTACTGGTGAAGTCCCTAGATGGGTGTGCTTAGAATGATGTATCTATTAGAGTCTTGGTCTATTCAAAATATTCATTTTTTCTTAGTTTTGTTTCTGCCTCTGACCCATATGGTTTACTTCTATCTTCTACATCTGGGGCTCATTGAGAGCAGTGAGTGTTTGCTTGCCATTGTTCAAAGCTCTTTTTGTAAGGGACATATGCTTTCTGTCTGAACTTCATGTACTCTATCAGTTATAATTCTGCTGCTCTTCTATTTACTATTGCTCAAATAGATACAAAAGGGGAGTTGTAGGAACTACAGTTCTCTTGTGTGACTCCTTCCAAATGCTCTCAAGTAACAAGAATGGCCCAAATACTTTTTGAATGAGTTTTGGCAGGAAATATAATATTGCCTGTACCAAGAGCTGCTGGGAGACATTCTCTCATGATGGAAATTTTTTCTAAATCTATTTCCTTCATAGTTGACTGTCTTACTTAAAACCAATAAAAACAAAAATAAATGTGCAAAAAAACCCCACCCCCACCTAAACAAAATGAACAAACCTGTTGCCTTGTGGTCCTGTTTTTGCAAAAGGTCATAGATTAGAGTTTTGCTTACAAGAACATGTGAAATCACTCTTTCTTTACTTTAGGCTGTTTGCAGACCATGCAGAGAAAAGACTGGTCATAAGAAAGAGGTGATTCCAAATCTTTGAAAGATGAAACAAGAATAAGTTAGTATAGAAATATCAGATGGGTCCATGTTAGTTCTCAAACTCTTAAGTCCATGGAACACTGTTGTTTCTTGAGCTAAATAGATTCCAATAGAGAAGAAAATAAAACAATTAATAGTAGCCTTTTCCAGATCCTAAGAAAAGAATCCACAGACATGATTTTCCCAATTTTAAGTTATTTCAACTTTTTAATCTTTGCTGATACCATTACAGTACCCCAAATGAGACACACAATGAAGAAACTGAAAATTTAATCATTTGCTTTCCTTATGGACTTGTGTATCCATAACTATTTGTATTTTATACACTTATGGGGAAAAAAAGAGAAAAGAGAGGTGGAGTAGGGGAAGAAGAGATCCTGTTAATAAACAGGATTCTAATTTATATATCTTCAGAACAGGATAGTTTTATTTTTTTATTTTTTATAAATTTTTTAAAGATTTTATTTATTTATTTGACAGAGAGAGAGAGATCACAAGTAGGCAGAGAGGCAGGCAGAGGGAGGGGGAAACAGGCTCCCTGCTGAGCAGAGAGCCTCATGCAGGGCTCAATCCCAGACCCTGAGATCATGACCTGAGACAAAGGCAGAGGCTTTAACCCACTGAGCCACCCAGGCACCCCAAAACAGGATAGTTTTGATAGATGAATTCCATTAAACAAAAAGTTACATCACTTTGTAAAGAATTCTGAGTTTGTTACTTTGACATCTGAACGAGATTAAGTAAAACTATCCAGTAAGGTTCACCCACAGTTTTCATTGCCACATCAGAGAACTCTGCTACCACCATAGTTCCAAGTCCTACTCTATCTCCTCCAAGGGCTTTCTGGAGAAGCCCAATTAAGAAATTTGTAGGAAATTTCTTCCGTTAGGCAAAGTTCCCCCTCAGCACTTAGGAGATAATATTCTTCCTCAAGTAGCTTTTCTCTTAATGAACTGTTGAGATATTGTGTCACATTAGCTGGTATGTTTCCCCACTCAGAATGGCACTGAGTATTTCTCCTTGCCCTAGCAATTAAATCATCCTAGGCTTATTACCATCATGGTAGTGATGCTATTGCAGAAATGTAGAATGAAAGAAATGAATGCTTAGCTTTTGCATTTTGAAATAGATTTTTGAAGTTCAAGACAAGGTGATAATATTAAGGAATTGTGAACTGCAAGAGCTGGGTTTTAATATTTTTCAGAACCAGAAAAGTTCAAAGCATAAAGTTCATGCCAAAAAATGGTTACATTTTTTTCAATCTTTTTTTCTTTAATATGGAATAGTTCACGAATTCATGTGTAACCTTGCACAGGGGCCATGCTAATCTCTGTATCATTCTAATTTTAGTACATGTGCTGCCAAAGCAAGCACTCATTTTTCTTAGTCTTGACAAAGATCCTCCAATTTGGGCTTAGGGAGAAAATAGAAAAAAAAAAAAAGTACATCAGAGTGAATCCTGGGTGTGAGTGTCTAAGATATGAATGGGTCATGTTATATTCTATGGTTAGTTCCAAGTGGAGGCATATGATAGAACTTCTTATACCTTCCATTTAAGTTTGTCATTTGGAGGGAAGAGGGACACTTGCTTGCTTGTGGAACCCAAGGAAGCCAACAAAAATTGAGACTGTCCTTGTAGTACTACATCAGCTTAGTGCAGTAGCAGTGGAGTAGAAATGATGGTGGGAAGTAGGCAGATCACACTTGAGAGAACTCTAAAAGACATTTTCCAATGGCCCAAAAGGGTCAGGGAAAATAGATATCTCATGGCCCCAAGAGTGGAAAAGAAGTAGATGAAAGAAGGATAGCAGATCAGAAAGTCCTTCTCTGCATGGAGAGGGAAACATAGACTGTGGAATAAAAACTATGACCAATGGGATAGTGGATCTTAGTGAATGCCAGCATGGGAGGATGAGAAGCTAGGGACTCGGGAGGGTAAAAGTGTTAGCAGGTGACCAGATTCTGACCAATAACCAACCTCCCCCGCTGCACACCACCATCACCACTCACTAATCCTCACAAACTTGGGTAAAAACCCAGAAACCTGGGAAAGACAGAAAGGAAACTCTTAGATGACTAGCTTAAATGTGAAATGTCTAATTTTAGAATTGACTAAGATCAGGTAGGATAGGGGTTTGAGTTGATTTATAGAAAACTATGGAGGCACATTATCTTTACATATTTGAATATTAGGACCTGATAACTTATATTTGCTACACATACTTGATTTCTTCCTATTTCTATTATAGAATCTTGATTGGAAATTATCCCATCTTAGGGTATAGAATTACTTTTTAATTAAAGATTCATTTCTTAAAACAGGCTGTAAATCTAAATTGTTTACAATGAAAAGTAATTCAAAAAATCCCTTAGACCAAGCATGCAATACAATATGCAGTATATTTATGCAATAAATCCCACACAGGCAGTTTTCCTTCCAGGGCTGGAGAATAGTTGTTTCTTTAGATGACACCAGATTAAGATGTGTGCTTTGTGTCTTGAGATACTTAGGTTCCAAGAAACTCCCAAAATGAGAGGCTCATGGGACTGGACATTATGTGAGGGCAGATTCATTCCTTCCACCTGCCACTCTGAGGCATTGGATCATCCAGCAGAAAGCTTTTCCCACATTGCTTATTTCTCTCTTTTACAAACATGCTGGCACTCTCTAAACTTACTCTTGTATATTTAAAAGAATTATATATGAACAATTGGACTCATGTTCATTCTTGAATTTTTGATCTGGACATTATGGCTCTGGGCAGATGGCCATTGTAAACATCCTACCTGGCTTGACAATTTTGGGTTAGATCCGATGTCATATAAACTCAGCCTCTTTCCTCCCAATGTTGTGTCTGTCCCCCATCTCATAGGGTTAAAACAATTGGGGCTTCTATCTTCACCCAATGCACAGAGGTTTTGATAGTACACTAACATTTTGAAAACTGCACCTGGCTTAATTGAATAAAACAACTGCCTATTTGAAACAGCAAATTTGAAAGAAACTTCTAACTTCCTGTAAGCGATGAGTTTTTATCTTCTAAATGGAGACCCATTGTTGATGGTAAATCAGTTTTTAAAAGCAAAACTAGTTATACATCCTTAATTCTAAGCTCAGATTCCATAATTATGTTCTTTAAAATTAAACTTTTATTATTTTAAGCTAGGAAAAAGAAATTATACTGAATTTTAGTGTTACTGATTCTTATTGTTAATGACTAATAATTATGGGCAAGGATTACAGGTAGATAGATAGAGGTTTTGTGGGAATTAAATTTCAATTTAGGATACTAAGAATATGGTTCACTCTTGAACAACATGGTTTGAATTGTGAGGGTTCACTAATACAGATTTTTTTCAATAAATACAAGACTGTAAATATATCTTCTCTTCCTTATAATTTTCTTAACATTTTTTTCCTAGCTCACTTTATTGTAAGAATATAGTATGTAATACATATAACACACAAAATACGTGTTAATCAACTATTGATGTTATTGGTAAGGCTTCTGGTCACCAGTAGGCTATTTTTTTTTTTAAGATTTTATTTATTTATTTGACAGAGTGAGAAAGATTACAAGTAGGCAGAGAGGCAGGCAGAGAGAAGGGGGGAAGCAGGCTCCCCGCTGAGCAGAGAGCCCAACGTGGGGCTCGATCCCAGGACCCTGAGATCATGACCTGAGCCGAAGGCAGAGGCTTTAACCCACTGAGCCATCTAGGCGCCCCTACCAGTAGGCTATTAGTAGTTAAGTTTTGAGGGAAGTTGAAAGTTAGATGCAGATTTTCTACTACATGCAGGGTTGGTGCCTCTAACTCCTGTATTGTTCAAGGGTCAATGATATATACAATATTATGAAGTAAAGCCAGGCATTAAAATTAAAATTAAAATGAGATTAATATATCGAAATGTTAAAAATTAAGTTGACATACACTACAAAATTACACATTTCCAAGGCTTCTCTCTAGATTTCAGAAAGGGGTCCCAAACAAAGTGCCCAGAAACATTTTATTGGCTACATGGTAATATTGCTCTGGACACAGTTCATTGGGCATCTCTTAAATAATATATATTGAACTAAACACTTTATATTTGTTATTTCATCTGTTTTATTTTATAGTCATCCTATTTAGAGGTTAGGAAGTCAAAGCCCAGAGAGGGTAAAAAACTTGCCAAGGTCACGCAGTTAATAATGGAGAACAAAAATTTCCGATACATTCAAGTCTGATTAATACTAAGTCCTTTTTTTATAATACTTATTTAAAGTTTGATTAACACAATTTAAAATGTTACTTTATGTAGTGTCACTTGCACCTAAACCTAGAGACAGAAATATGACCTTCTTCCTTCACCCATCCTTTCAATTTAATTTACATGCAGGTTAAATCTTAACCATGGCCAATACTTTAACAAACATTAGATTTGTATCGGATTCTGGAAACAATTATGTTTTATAGTAGATCCTGGGTAAAAGGCTAGGCATAATATTTTAAAAATCTCAGTAGCGCTATTAACACTCAGATAAGTGACTATATTCACCTATGGCATGTTGAAAACTGATTGCTCTTATCATGTTTGTTTAGATTTATCCTGTAATATTGTGCTTGGGGCCAAAGAATCTGTGGAAATATTGGCTTCAGAATTGGGTTTGTAATTCAGCTGAGCCCCAAGCTCTGAGTCTTTTAGAAACACAGAACAATTTTTCCTGTACTTTGATTAGTATTTGCTCAGGTTATTGATTTTTGTCATTTCTCTTTGAGTCTGGAGTTTGATGTTTATTATGCTTAGCCAAATGACTGCAGAAATCTTCGGGTTCCAAGCACAGGGTAGGTTTTGTTTGGTGTACTTGCAATTTTTCAGGCATCTGGGTGTGTTAAAGTCAGAGGTTAAAAAAAAAAAAAAAAAGGAAAACCATCTTTAATTACATATGTATGTATACATAGAACATTATAGAACATTTATATATTCGCAAAGGTTATTTATATTTAAATGTGGTAACTCTTGACGAGATGACCCCCTACACCCTCACTGGTGGTAGATGTCATTTTGCTTCAAGAGCATGTCATGATTTATCTGCTGCTTTGGGCCCTTTAGCTGTGTGATCCTTTTGTTTTTATCCTTGGTTTCATGGTCTTTCAGACTGTGCCACGCCTTAGTTCATATCATCTTAACTTAACTTTCATATGTCACAGATCAAATATCTAATTATGTGCTTTCTTGT
This sequence comes from Potos flavus, assembly GCA_028534135.1. Classification (NCBI taxonomy): domain Eukaryota; kingdom Metazoa; phylum Chordata; class Mammalia; order Carnivora; family Procyonidae; genus Potos; species Potos flavus. Next base: position 24,029,170 of record CM052900.1, on the reverse strand, counting down.
TTCCTATGATCTTGCACTGCTGGTCCCCTGTCAACACCAGTATTTAAGTTGATTTCCTTTGGCAGCAATGCCCCTAAAAAAATATATGTGTGTGTTTATACATACACACACACATACATACATACATACACATATATTTATATATGTATTTTTTGCCCTGGAGTTTGGCCATACATTTCAACATCTGGGTTCTAATGAAGATTTTAATTTTGTTCTAGTGACTTCCAATTTATTACTTTCTCAGGCAGGCACTTTGGAAAGGGGGATATGAAGAGAATTTTCTATTTTTCATTGCTAGAAATATTATCAGCATAATATGTGGGTAATATACTTTTGTAACTTAAAAAGAGTAAGATGGTGATTGCTCTTCAGATAAGAGTAGGGGGGATGAACTTTTTATAGAAAAAAAAAGTTTTTTCCTTATTTAATGCTTAGGAATAAATTTTTCTCAGAATCAGGGCATAAAACAAGCACTGTTGAAAGAGAATTAGAGTCCTATTATATTACTTTTTAGTATCTGTTTTTTATTTTGTTATATTATTCCAGGAAATGGTGTTATTGATTGATTGGGATCCAAGAAGTGATTAAAAACATACATCCTATATAAAATTGTGAATTTGTTTAGTCTTTTTCAGAAAATTGCTTGCATCTTGCTAAGAGTGTTTAAACCTAATCACCACTGATATTATGTGATAAGCTTTGGCATTTAGAACATAAAATGTGAGACAACCCTAGTTCAGTTCAGGCAGTGACTCTTGTATGTCTACTACGTGGCAGAAAATGTGCTCACTGATGAGAATATGAAAATGCCTAATGTATGCCCTCACTGAGAGCTCGCTATTTATAAAAGAGCATCAACGAAAATGGAAGTAGACCATTTGTTAAAGGAGACATAGTGGAATAATTTTGTCTCAGAAACCTCATCAAATGCTATATTCAGGAAATATATTGATTATCTCTGTTCAATTAAGTTGTGTAACAAACACTAGAATAATGCATCACTGATGTCTACAAATTTATTGTCTCAAAGGAAATAGTAGGGAGAGAGTAAAACCTCAATCTAGTGTCAGACCTTTGGTCTGGTCAGGCAGTCTTGGCTCTACTTCTTACTGTAGAGTGACTTTGTTTTAATATATGTAAAGTGGTAATAATATTACATGTTGATAGATTTTATTATGAGATTATCTACTACATAGTGGTTTGATAACATAAGCCTTCAAAAATGTTGTTTATTAATTTGATCATTACTTGAAGTAATAAATGATGTAGAAAGGTGTAGAGACCGAAGACTACAAATCAAAGTAGCAAGGAGATGATCATGATATAGGGCCATTTTCTCTTCTCTAAAAATTCGCAAGAAATGAAAAAATGAACTGTATGCTCTTAAAATGTTTTCAAAATATTCATGGAGCAAAGTAATTCTGTAAAGCAGTGGTTCTCAAAGTGTGGTCACTGGAACAACTACATCAATATCATCGGAGAAGCTGACCAAAATGCAAGTTTTAAGGTCCCATCCCAGACCTACTGAATCAGAAATTTTGGGAGTGGAACCCCATCAATTTGTGTTGTAATGAAGTTTTCAGGCATTTCTGATGCTTGTTAACATTTGGGAATCACTGCTGCATATATGTCTTACTAGACAAGTCATTTATGATCAATCTTTTATAAAACACTTCTTTATTACTAAGTCTATAGTTAGAGTATAACACAATTTAATTTCACATGGAAACTTTCAAAGTCATTCCTTATAACAAAATTTTCCTTTTTGTTTCATTTAAAAAAATGTTTTAGTTAGTGGGGAAGAGGACGGAAAAAAATTAGAATAAAGTTAATTTTAGTTGAAATTACATGAAATTTAGTATAGACTGAGACATATAAAGTAATAGAACATTCTGAGGACTTTTCTGGGGGTGGTGAGGTCTTGAAGGTAAGAATATTGTTTTGGTTTCTCCTGATCATAATATTTATGTTACTATTTTTTCCATAAATGAATTTTGCTTTTTAACATTTTTTGAAAACTATCTTCTCCAGATACTTTGTATTCATTTGCTGGAGAAGATGAATATTCATAAACATAGTAGGATAGAGGCAGCTTGAATATTTGAACTTTAATACAATTTTGCACTCACAGTATCTACCCACGTGCCTGGTACATGCAAGTGTTTCATAGATATTTATTACAATTGCATTAAAATCATTACATAGTACAAAACCAAAAGGAACCAATGCCATAGATGAAATAAAGATAAAAATAATTTAAGATTTCATAAGAGAGAGATTACTTCCATCTGGAAGACTAAGAAATATTTCACAATAAAGATGGAATGTAAGCTAATCCCTTGAAGAATGAGTAGAATCTAGACCTGCTTGGATGGAAGAGTTAGCAGGCATAGGGAAATCTAGGCAAAGTGAGTAACATTTTGCAATACACAGACTGGAAGTACGGGATATGTACATGGAATGAAAAGCTCTATATTACAGAAAAAAATAGAAAATAGCATGACAAAAATTTTTCTGAGGCCAGACCATTAAAGAATAACAGGCTTGGCTTCCAAACATTATTCTACGCGGTATATAAAGCCATTTTAGGTTTTTGAATAAGATATAAATGCTTAGAGCTACGCTTAAAGATGATTAATTGGCTGAGTATAAACTACATTAAAGAAGGACTGTTGAATGTGGGAAGAGGAACCTGGGTTCGAGAGAATTAAGGAAACTCAATTAACCACTCATTATATTTAATGAGGTATAAGGATCAAAGAAGATCGACGTCATTTAAATTTAAAGCCTGGCTCATTAAGAAAATAGCAATTCAAAGAAGAGTGTCAGAGAACAGAGGCAGAGGAGGTTTAAATTTTGGACGTGATGACTGTGAGCTACCTCCAGACCAAAGAGGCAAAAAAAATCTAGAAATTATTTGAATATTAAATATTGGAGTTTAGTAATCAAGTGAGGTTGGAAATACATATTTAAGAGCTATTTTTTAAAAGATTTTATTTATTTATTTGAGAGAGAGACAGAGTGAGAGAGAGAACATGAGCAAGGCGAGGGGCAGAGGAAGAAGCAAATTCTCCACTTGGCAGGGAGCCCAATGCGGGCCTTGATCCCGGGACTCCAGGATCATGACCTGAGCTGAAGGAAGACACTTAACTGACTGAGCTACCCAGGTGCCCCAAGAGCTCTCTTTTTAGATTGAATATGAATTTCCAAGGAGAGAGTGCAGCAGAAGTCGAAGACATGGTTTTGGATAATATCTTGACTGTGTGGAGGAATAAACAGAACATCTGGAAGTGTCAAATAAGAAGGTATAAAAGAGGATGAAGGGGATACCTTTGTGGCTCAGAGGGTTAAGCATCTGTCCTTGGCTCAGTTCACGATCGCAGGGTCCTTGGATTGAGTCCCGCATCTGGCTCCTTGCTCAGTGGGGGCCTGTTTCTCCCTCTCCCTCTGCCTGCTCCTTCCCCTGCTTGTGTAGACACACACACACACACACACACACACACACACACACACACTCTCTCTCTCTCTCTCTCTCTCTCTCTCTCTCTGATAGAGGATAGCTAGATAAATAGATAGAAGGATGAGGAAGGAAAGAAGGTATATAAATTGATGATTATGAACTCATTAACTGAAAATCAGTCAGTTTAGTAGAAATAAGATTGGAAACCAAATTCTATAATATTTAAAGGAAATGAATAATGAAGAAATGAAGGAAGACATGAAAACATCCTTTAAAATTTCTAGCTGGATTGAAGGTAATAAAAGTATCATGGTGTCATAAGATGTACTTCCTGTCTTTCTCCCATTTTAACAACTAAAATTCAGTGTACAGCCATGAACAAAAGCTCTGTGGGAGCTGTTGGATCAAGCACCTTATTCCAAAGGATCAAGGAGGATTCTCATCCACCTGTGCATTGGCTAATAGAGAAACCTTGGTATGGGCTGTGAAACCAGTAGGAGCCTATGAACTAGCCTCAGCCCCTCTTTGCCACAGTTGAGGCACACCTAGAGTAGGCTGACTTGAGCAGATACTTACAGACAAGAGAGCCTTTGTAGAAGTCCAGGTTTCCAGAGGAAATATTCCAGCATTCCATTGGAAAAAAGAAAATTTAAGTTCAGGTGTATTGGAGAGGGTAAGGTATGTCAGTGCCATACCTCCTCTAAGATGGCATTGCATAGGGCTGAAGTAGCCAATGGTGCCCTCTCCTGAGGAAGAGAGGAAGAGCAGTGAGTGAGTACCTGTCTTCTTCAATCATGTAGATAATAATGGAGAAACCCTTTTCTCTCCCACAAAACCCAGAGTATTGAGGTGGGACTCCATGACTGAGGGAGGAAAGAGATAGGAAAGAGGCAGATAAGATCAGAAGGCATTAAAGGGATGTGGTTCCTATGGACTGCATACTGGACTCCAGCAGGAAGTCTGAACAAGAGCCACTGGGAAAACCTCAGAATACCGCCACCTGGCCAGCAATTTTCCCAGTACCCAAGTGCTAAACCCGTATCTTTCCCCCACTCTGAAGCTGGGCTCCTTATGTGAGCTCTGACTCCTAGTGAGGCTTCAAGGGCAGCAGCAAGAGTTAGCTCTGGAGAACATGGAATAAACCCAGAATACATGCCAAAACCTATGAGCAGAAAGAAATGAATTTGAGCTATAGCACCAACTTTGAGAATACAAAAGAGGTTCCCACCAGCAGCATGATGAGTTTTAAGATCAAGAAAAGATATACAGGGGCGCCTGGGTGGCTCAGTGGGTTGGGCCTCTGCTTTCAGGTCAGGTCATGATCTCAGTGTCCTGGGATTGAGCCCTGCATGGGGCTCTCTGCTGGGCAGGGAGCCTGCTTCCTCTTCTCTCTCTGCCTGCCTCTCTGCCTACTTGTGATCGCTCTCTCTCTGTCAAATAAATAAATAAAATCTAAAAAAAAAAAAAAAGATATACAAGCTTAAAGATTCTGCCATAATCAGCATCCATTTATGATAAAAAAAACATTCGAGAAAGTGGGTAGACAATGTACCTCAAAATATAAAGACCACATAGGATAAGCCCACAGGCAACACTATACGCAACAGTGAAAAGCTAAAAGCTTTTCCTTTATGATCAGGAACAAGACAAGAATGCCCATTCTCACCACTCTACTCAACATAGTATTAGAAGTCTATCTGGAGAAATTAGGCAAGAAAAAGAAGTAGAAAGCAAACAAATTAGAGAGGAAAATGGTTACTATTTGTAGATTACATATTATATAGAGAAAACTATAAAGACTCCACCAAAAAACTGTTAAACAAATTCAGTAAAGTTGCAGGATAATCAATATATAAACATCCATTGCATTTCCATACGCTAACAAAGAAATATTAAGAAAAACATCCCATTTACAATTGTATCAAAAAGAATAAAATACCTAGGTTGAGATTTAACTGAGGTAAAAAACCTGTACACTGAAAACTATAAAACATTCATGAAAGAAATGGAACACACGAATAAATGGAAAGATATTCCCATGCTCATGGATTGGAAAAATAAACAGTATTAAAATGTCCATACTACCCAAATAATCTAGATTCAATGCAATCCTTATCAAAATCCCAGTGCATATTAAACATATTAAAATAGCCCAAGGAATCTTGAGAAAGAACAAAGCTGGAGGTGCCACAGTCCTTGATTTCAAACTATATTACAAAGCTATATTCATGAAAATAGTATGGTATTGGCATAAAAACAGAGACATAGATTGAAGGAACAGACTACAGATCCCCCAAATAAACCTACACAGATATGGTCAATTTACATTAAAGGAGACAAGAATATACAATAGGAAAATGACAGTCTTTCAATAAATGGTCTTGGGAAAATGGATAGCCACATGTAAAAGAATAAAACTGGAACACTATCTTATACCATACACAAAAATTACCTCAAAATGGATTAAAGACTTGAATGTAGGACCTGAACTATTAAACTCCTAGGAGAAAACATAGGTGATTCAGATCCTTGACGTTGGTATTGCAGTGATTTTGTGTATCTGACTCCAAAAGCAAAGGCAACAAAAACAAAAATAAAGTGGGACTCCATTAAGCTAAAAATCTCTGCACAGCAAAAGAAAAACAAATTATCAAGATGAAAAGTCCTACTGGATGGGAGAAAATATTTGAATATCATATCTAATAAAGGGTTAACGTCCAAAATATATACAGAACTTCTAGAACTCAATAGTAAAAGAGCAATATAATTTAAAAACGGGCACAGGAATTTAATAAACAAAGGACAATGAAAAATTTGGTACAGTCACTCTGGTAAACAGTAGGCAGTTCCCTCGAAAATTAAAAATAGAACTACCACATGGTCTAGTAATTACACTTCTGGGTATTATCCAAAGAAAGCAAATAATTCAAAAAATATATGCACTCCAAGTTCACTGCAGCATTATTTACAATAGCCATTACCTCAATTCAAAACAACATTCCAAGACACATTAAACTGTTAAAAATCAAAAGGGAATCTGAAAAGCAGCAAGACTGTAACTCCAAAGAAACCCCCTTTAGGTTAGCAGATTTCTCAGCAAAAATCTTACAGACCACCAGACAGTAGAATGATTTATTTTAAATTTGAAAAGAAAAAAAAATGCCAGCCAGGATTACTCCATCCAGTAAGTATCTTTCAGAAATGAAGGAAAAATAAAGACTTTCCCTGACACACAAAAGCTGAGGCAGTTTATCACTAGATTTGCCTTACATGAAATGCTGAAAGGATTTCTTCAAGCTGAAATAAAAGACAATTAGTAACAGGAGAACAGATGAGAATATACAAAAACACTGGTAAAGGTAAATATACACTCAGATTAGAAACTCATTCTGTAATATGATGATGTATTAACCACTTAACTGTAATATAAAGGTTAATGGAAAGGAGTAATAAAAATGACTATAACTACCATAAGTTGTTGGTAAATAGTAAATATAAAAAATTATGACATAAAAAAAGAGTAAAAGGATAGAGTTTTTGTATGCAATTGAAGTAGTCATCAGTTTATAATGGACTGCTATGTATAAGATTTTTTATTTAAGCCTCATATAGATTTACAAACAGGAGAGAAAAAGATATCAGAACATATCACCATGGGAAAAAAAAATTTACAAACTCATGAAAGCAGGCAAAAAGAGGAAAAAAAGAACAATGAAACTATAAAACAGCCAGAAAGCAATTAATAAGATGCCATTAATAAGTCTATTTATCATATATCAATAATTATTCTAAATGTAAATGGATTAAATACACCAAATGGCACAGAGTGTATCCATTCACTAGTTGGAGGGATTAAAAGTAAGTCTCATATACTGCCTATAAGAGACCACCTTCACCTCTAATGACGTACTTAAGATCCAAGTGAAGGGATGGAAAAAGTTACTCCATGAAAATGTAAACCTAAAAAGAGCTGGGATAACTACACTTATATAAATAAAAATAGATTTTATGCCAAAAAATGGTAACAAGAATCAAAGAGGGCTATTATGTCATGACAAATGGTGAACTCATGTTGAAAATATAATAAACATAAATATATACACATCCAACATCAGAAACCTTAAATATATTAAATATCAGCTGATCTAATGGGAGAAATAAATAATACAATAATAGTAGGTGACTTCAATACTGCACTTTCAGCAATGGATAGAATATCCAGATAGAAAATCAACAAGGAATCATTAGACTTGAATCATACTTTAGTTCAAATGGATCTATACAGAACATTCCATCCAACATAATACACATTCTTCTTAAGTACACTTAAGAGAATGGAACATTCTCCAGGATAGGTCATTTGACAGGCCACGAAACAAGCCTTAGCAACTTTAAGAAGATTGAAATCCTACCAACTATTTTTCTTAAATACAATGGAATAAAACTAAAACATGAGGAAAGCCAGGTAATTTACAAATACATGAAAACTAAACAAAACACTCTTGAACAACCAATAGTTTAAAAGATGAAATAAAAAATCTCAAAACAAATGAACATGGAAATACAATACACCGAAATCTATGGGATGCAGTAAAAACAGGTCTTAGAGGACAGTTTATAGTGATGAATTCATATATTAAGAAAAAAGATCTCAAGTAACCTAACTTTATACCTCAAGGAAACAGAAAAAGAAACTAAGCCCAAAGTTGGCAGAAGGAAGGGAGTAACAAAGATCGCAGTGGAAATAAAGACGACCAAAAAATAAGAAAAAAAAAAAAAATCAATGAAATTAAAAGGTTTTTAAAAAAGATTAACAAGATTGACTAAACTTTAGCTAGACTAAGAAAAAAGAGAAGACTCCAGTAAATAAAATCGGAAATGAAAGAGGGAACATCACAACTGATAATACAAAAGAATCATAAAAGATTATGATGAACAATTGTATGTCAATAAGTCAGATAACTTAAAAGAAATTGATAAATGCCTAGAAACATACAAGTTACCAAGACTGAATTATGAAGAGGTAGAGAAAATATAAGCAGTCCAATAATGAGTAAGCACATTGAACCAGTAATATAAAAGTTCCCAGCAAAGAAAAGCTCAGTAATAGATGGTTTTACAGGTGAATTCTACAAACGTTTAAAAAACTAACACCAATCTTTCTCAAATCCTCCAAAAATAATCGAAGAGGGAACAGTCGCAAACTAATGAGAAAATGCTTCTTTTTCTGAAAAAAATAAGATTAAAGATAATATTCTCATTAGGTATAAGCACATTGTAATATACCTGTAATTATTCAATTTTGTCTTTCATTCTAATAATTGCAAGACTAGAATCTTAAAGTTGTGAGAGCCTTTAGACATAATCTAGTCTTAGTTTATTATTACTCAGTAGAGTATCGTGCATCATAAGGAAACAAGTTTGGTCTCTAAATGTCCCTGATTCAGTTATGACCAGGAAAAAACACAGATAGAAAGCTTGCATTTGATTTAAAACTCTTACAGCTTGAGAAAATAAATGCTCATAGTAAATAAGTCATCTAACTTCAAGTTAACACTCTTTGGAAGGCAGAGGGGATCCTGTTTAACTTGCATTTTAATGTAGGCAGATGTTATTGCCATGAGTGAAAGTCTGGTTTGATGAATTTAAATTGCCTGTTAGTACTCCTAGTATGTATACATCCCTGAAGTCCTTTATATCCCCATTACTGTTACTTTTTAAAATTTCAGTTGACCTACAATGTTTTATTAGTTTTAGGTATATGATATGTTCACCACAATAAGTGGTGAAGTTACTACATTATTATTGATTTTATTCCCTAAGCTGTACTTTATCTCCATAAATTAGGTTACTTAAAATTTTTATGTTTAAATAAATTATATAAAAATTTAAAAAGGAAAGCATTGTCCCAATATCAAGCCAGCTAAGGACACTATAAGAAAATTTTAGGCCAATATCCCTGATGAATATGGATGCAGAAATTCTCAACATAATACCAAGTTGAATTCAACAACACAGTAAAAGGATCATGCGTCATGATTGATTTAGATTTATCCCTAGGTTACAAGGATAGCTTAACATATAAATATGAATAAATGTGACGCATCGTATTAATAGAATGAAAAAATATAATCCTCTCAATAGGTGCAGAAAAACATTTGACAAAATAACATACTTCCATGATGATAAAAAAAAAAAACTTTCAACATATTGCCTATAGAAGGAATATCTCAACACAATAAAGGCCATATACAACAAGCTAACATTATAATTATAGCCGTAGCTAACATAATACTCAATGGTGAAAGATTGAAACCATTTTCTCTGAGATCAAGAGCACCACAAGGGTGTCCATGCTCAATACTTGTGTTCAACATAGCACTTGAAGTCCTAGCTAGAGCAATTAGGCAAGAGAGAGCAAAGGCATACAAATCAAGAAGGAAATAAAATTGTTATTTGCAGATAATATGACCTTATCTTAAAGACTTGACCAAAAAACTGTAGGGAGTAATGAATGACTTCAGTAACGTCAGATATTAAAAAAAACAAAAAAACAAAACCCAACATACAGAAATCAGTTGTGTTTCTATATACTAACAATGGAATACCTGAAAAGTAAGGAAAATAATCCCATTCACAGCAGCATCAGAAACAACAAAACACTCAGGGATAAATTAACCAAGGAAGTGAAATGGATATTATAACCAAGGAAGTGAAATGAATACTATAAAAAAATATAAGATTTTGATGAAAGAAATTGAAGACAACACAATGTATGGAAAGGTACCCTGTTTTCATAGGTCAGAAAATATTGTTAAAATGTCCATGATAAAAGCAATTTACAGATTTGATGAATTCCCTATCAAAATACCATTGGCATTTTTCACAAAAATACAAAAAAACAATTCTAAAATTTATATGGAACCACAAAGACTTCAAATACCCAAAGCCATCCTGAGAAAGAACAAAGATGAGGTCTTCACACTTTCTGATTTCCAACTGTATTATAAAACTATAGTAATTAAAAGAGTATGGTATTGCCATAAAAAGAGACACAGACCAATAGAACAAAATAGAAAAGCCAGAAATAACCCCCCACACATGTACAGCCAACTAATGTGTGACAAGAGAGCTAAGAATACCGGATGAGGAGAAAGACTTTTCAATAAATTGTGCTGGGAAAACTGGATAACAACATGCAGAAAAAGGAGATTGGACCCCTATCATATCACTCATAAAAATTAACTTTAAATGGACTAAGGATTAAAATATAAGTGATGGAACTATAAAACTCCTAGATAAAGCATAGGGAAAAACCTCTTTGATATTGGTCTTAGCAACAATTTTTAGTAGGACACCAAAAAGCACCACCAACAAAAGCAAAAAACAAGTGGGACTCTATCAAACTAGAAAAACTTCTGTACAGCAAAAGAAAAAAAATGAAAAGGCAACTTATGGAATGAGAGATGGTATTTGCAAACTATGTTTCTAAGATATATATATATATATATAAAATAGAGAACTCATAACTCAATAACAAAAAAATATGATTAAAAATGGGCAGAGGACCTGAATATTTTTCTAGAAAAGACATCCAAATGGCCGAAATTTACATGAAAATATGCTCAACCTCATTAATCACCAGGGAAATGCAAATCAAAAACCACAATGAGATATCACCTCACACTTGTTAGGATGGCAGTCATTAAAAGGACAAGAGATAACAAGTGTTGGCAAGGATGTGGAGAAAAGGGAATCTTGTGTACTGGTGGTGGGAATGTAAATTGGTTTAACCTCTATGGAAACCAGAATGGAGATTGAGGTTCCTCATAAAATTAAAAACAGAATTACTATATGATCCAGCAGTCCCAAAGAAATGCGAACAGAATTACTGAAGAAATATCTTCACTCTCATATTTATTGCATAATTATTCACAATTGCCATGATTAAAAAAAAAAACAAAACCTAAGTGTCCATTAACAGATAAACTCACTTGGAGGTGTGGTATATATAAATAATATTCAGGCATGACAGAAAGAGGAAATCCTGCCATTTGTGACAACATATGTGAACCTTGGGGGGGCATTATGTTAAGTAAAATTAACCAGACAGGGAAAGACAAATAGTACATGGTATCTCTTATATGTAAATAAAAGAAAAATTGAACTCATAGAAACTGAGCTGAAAAGTGGTTGCCAGAGTAGTTTGAATGATAGTGGAAATATGGAAAGGTGGTAAAAGGATACAAATTTTTTTTTTAGCTGTAAAATGAATAAAGTCTAAGAAGCTAACATATTACATGGTGATTCTAACACTGTATTGTATAATTGAAATTTGGTAAAAGTAGGGAGAAAAGGGTAAATATGTGAGGTTATATATGTACTACCTGGTTAGATGGTAAGAATCCTATCACAATCTATATGTGTATCAAATCATCACAAATACACTTTAAATATCTTACAATTTTATTTGCTTATTATACATTAATAAAGCTTAAAAAGAGAAATGGACCAAAAAGGAAATAAATGCAATCAGAGTTGATCAAATTTAGGATAAAATAGAAGAATCATCTCAGAAGTAAAGAGTAAATAAAATCTGCAAGAGAGAAGAAATTCAAGTAAAACTTTAATGAGGAATACTCAGGAAAGGCGCAATAATATCTAAAAAACAGAGAGAGAAAGGAATAAATAAAAAGGGTAAAGGAGAAAGTTGTTCAAAGGAAATCAAAGAAGGTTCGATACTTGTAACTGAAGTCTCTAAAACAAAAATTAGGGAACAGAATATTTAAACATATAATCCAGGGGTGCACGGGTGACTCAGTCAGTTAGGTGTCTGACTCTTGGTTTCAGCTCAGGTCATGATCCTAGGGTGGTAAGATTGAGACCTGCCATCAGACTCAGTACAATCTCCTTGAGATTCTTTCTCTCTCTTCTTCCTGTTTGCACATGTATGCTCTCTCTCCCTCCCTCCATCTCTCTCTCTCAAATAAATAATAAACTTATAATCCAGAAAACCTTTTGGAAGTAAGAGATCAGTTGCAAATCAAAAGGGTCTACTATATACCTATTTACAATATTAGGTTTTAAAAGTGGGACATATCCTCAGGGCCTCCATGAAAAGTGATCTGTTTTTTATTTTTATTTTTTTTAAAGATTTTACTTATTTATTTGACAGAGAGAGAGAGATCACAAGTAGGTAGAGAGGCAAGCAGAGAGAGAGGGGGAAGCAGGCTCCCTGCTGAGCAGAGAGAGCCCGATGCGGTGCTCGATCCCAGGACCCTGAGATCATGACCTGAGCCGAAGGCAGAGGCTTTAACCCACTGAGCCACCTAGGCGCCCCCAAAGTGATCTGTTTATTAACAAGGTTAAAAAAGTTAGGTTAGTATGAGACTTCTGGAGGAAATGACAATACAAAGGTTGTATATAGTAGACCAGTATTTTAAGAAATTCAAGAAAACAATTTATGAACCAAGAATGTTGTATGTAGCCAAACTGTTTAATTATCAGAACTTTATTTTATTTTTTAAGATTTTATTTATTTGAGAGAGAGAGAGAGAGAGAGAGAGAGAGAGAGAGAGAGAGAGAGAGGGAGAGAACACAAGCAGGGGGAGTGGAAGAGGGAGAAGCAGGCTTCTCGCTGAACAGGAAGCCTGATGTGGGGCTGGATCCCAGGACCCTGGTATCATGACCTGAGCCAAAGGCAGACGCTTAATGACTGAGCCACCCAGGTGCTCCAAATTATTAGAACTTTAGAAAAACAGTTTTAGACATGTAACCAGGCACAACCTATATGTGTGTCAAATGTAACCAGGGAATATTGTTCAGAAGTGTCCCTACTGAGAAATTTACAAATAAATGTTATTTGACCTTGTGATAACTGGGGAAACTTTAGCAAAATGACTGATGGCAAGCCTGAAACATATTTATATGTGGTAGTCAAACAATGTATTTAGTTATAAAGCCAAAACGAAACAAATGTGGGAAGATGAGAGGAAGAATACATGTGTTATACATTCTTGTAGAATAAAACAACTGCAACCAAAAAGAAAAGAGAAAGGACAAGTGGAATGAGGCTATCATCGTTGACTAGGTAATAAATGGGAGTCAGAGGAGGCTATTTTTAAAAGACCACATAAGAGGGTAAATAAAGAGAAGGATTATGAGCTATACAAAAACTATAAAGATAACCACTAAGAACAAAAAACAAAAACAAAAAACTGCAAACCTTCCTAAATTCCAAAAGAAAATTTTAGAAAAGACATATCTGATAAACAGAGCAAATTAAGTATAATACAGTATTGTATAAATTATGATAGAGTTGAGAGCAAATATATAGCAGTGTAATCAGAAGATGTAAATTGATGACTTTTTCTATTAAAAATACTTTCAAATATAAGTATTTAAAAATCCAAAATATATGTACATATGTACTCACATATATGAATACATATTTTCAAATGTCATAGCAGTTTGGTTCAGACAATAACTATCAGTAATTATGAATAGTTGCCACTGCGTGGTACCCCCTCACCTTTTTATTTTTTTATTTTATTTTATTTTATGTTATTTTCCCTCACCTGTTTAGTTAAGCGTTTAACTCTTGATCAGTTAAGCATCCAACTCTTGATCTCAGCTCAGGTCTTGGTCTCGGGGTCATGAATTCAAGCCACACACTGGGTTACATGCTGGGCATGGAGCCTACTTAAAATAATAATTATGAATAGGTGATAAATCTTAGGGGAGGAGGGTAGTGGGTGGTCTGATGAGAAGCAGGCTATTTACATTGTCCTTAAAGAGTCTCTCCACAAGACAATAAGATTAGGCACAAGGGGGGAAATAGTACTTATATGAATGAAAAGAGCAATTATTAACTCAAGCTTAATTTTAGAAATTAGGACAATTGGACATATATGTTCCCTAGATATAATACCAAAAGATAATAGCAACATCATATTTGCATTATTCAGGCTGGAGAGGCATAATCTGACTACAATCACAAAGGACTATTAGACAAATTTAAACTGAGTATCATTTATATGAAATGACTGGTTTGTATTTTAAAAATGTGCCGTGAGAAATAAAATCTAAGGCATTTTTTAGATAAAAGGAGTTTTAAAGAGATATAGCAAGTATATACCATATGTTATTCTGGAACCTGTATTGAAAAAAAGAAAACATTATAAAGGACATTATTAAGACCTTTCACAAAACTGGAATGGAAATTGCGGATTAGAGTATTGTATCCTGTATCTGGTCCAAGATGGCAACATAGGAAGACTGAACTCACCTCCACCCCACAGACACATCAAATCTATACCTGTTTATAGATCAATTCCTCCTGAAGAAGAACTGAGGGCTGACTGAATAGCTTCCATAAAGGAAAAGATAGAAAGACCAAATGGAGAACAGCAAGAGACAAAGACATGGTAACAAAGGGAACCCCCAGCCCAGACACTGTGAACCACAGTCAGGAAGGATAGTACTGAGGGACTGTGAGCACATTTGTCTGCCCTGGGGTGTGTGCGCGCGCACACACACAAGTTTCAGTTGATAAGAACGATTAGAATATAAAGGGACTAGCCCTAGAACACTGCCACATAGCAAGGGAGCTGCTGGAACTCTGTCTGGGTGTCACGGTTTACACTTCTCCACCTTGACGGCATGGCCAGGAGCAGGGTCCAGGTGCCCTGGCCAACCTACCACCACAGTGAGCCCTGGGGTCTTAGCTCACACTAGCTCTAGCTGTTCTACCAAGGTGACCCCAGCTTCATGCACACCAGGACAACCCTAGTCAGCGCTCACTATAGTTATAGCCATCGTGCCAAGGTGATACATATGCAAAGCACCCGGAAGACCTCAGGCCCACACCATGATCACTTGCTAGGACACCCGCAGTGCAGAGCACTCTGGGATCTCCTTGCTCATGCCTACTTTGGCTCCAGCTACCCCACTAAAGTGCCCCTTTAATAAAGCAACACTAGGAACCCAGCCCCATACCTGCCTTGGTTTTAGCCACCCTGCCAGGGCACTCCTTATGTGCCCTGGGACCCCTTGGCCTATACCCCACCTCAGTTTCAACCACCCTGCCAGTGTGCCTCCTGCACAGAGCATACCTGGGACACCCCAGCCTGTGCCAGTCTCACCTCTTTTCACCCCACCAGGGTACAGGGCCCCTGCTTTAGGACGTCCTGCCAGGGCACCCTTTTGTATGGAGAGCCCTGGACCCCTCCAGATTGCACCAACTTTAGCTTCAGCTATCCTGCCAGAACATCTTCCATGAGGAGAGCCCTGGAACCACCCCAGTCCACATGTACTTTAGCTCAAGCCATCCCACCAGGGAAGACCAACCGTGGAGTCCCCCAAGACCCCAGGCCGTGCCAGACATGGCACCAACCAGCCAAAGTCACAAGACACACAATCTACACAGGGGACAACCATATACAAAACTATTTCTTCAAGTTTAAGAAAAGTAGCTGCTCCACTTAATTCATACAAACACAGAAAAGTAAGCAAAGTTGGGATATAGAGGAATATGCTCCAAATGAAGAACAAGACAAAAATCTCAAAGAAACAATGAAATAAAATGGAGGTAAGCAATGTGCCTGAAAAACAATGTAAAGTAATGATCATAAAGGTGCTTACCACGCTGGAAAGGAGGAAGAATTTAGTGAAAATTTCAACAAAGAGAATATATAAGAAAGAACCAGTTAGAGTTAAGGAATACAATAACTAAAATAAAAAATATGTTAGAGGCAATCAACAGTAGATTAGTGAGTGCAAAAATATGGATCAGTGATCTGGAAGACAAGGTAATGGAAAGCACCCAAGCTGAATAGCAGAAAGAAAAAAAAAAATTAAGAATAAGGATAACTTAGGAGATTTCTTGGACAACATCAAGCAAACATTCACATTATTATAGGGTCCCAGAGGAGAAGAGAAAGGGGCAGAGAACTTATATGAAGAAATAACAGTTGAAAACTTCCTTAAGTTGGGGAAGGAATGAGACATTCAGGTTCCAAAAGCACAGAGTTCCAAACAAGATGAACCCAAGGAGATCCACACCATGATAATAACTAAAATGTCAAAGGCTAAAGATAAAAAGATCATTTTAAAAACAGCAAGAGAAGGAAAAAGTTATTTACAAGGGAAACCCCATAAGGCTATCATTTGATTTTTCAGCAGAAACTTTATAGGTCAGAAGGGGTGACATGATATATTCAAAGAGCTGAAAAGAAAAAAAACCTATAATCAAGAATAATCTACCCATCAAGATTTTATTCAGATTTGAAGGAGAGACAAAGAGCCAAACAAACATTAAAGAAGCACATCACTACTAAACCAGTCTTCTAAAAAATAGAAAAGAGACTTTTCTAAGTGAGGGAAAAAAGGCCAAAATTAGAAGAAAATTATGAATAAGAATATATAAAATATGACAACATATACATAAAATGTGGATGGGAAGTAAAAAAGTTATTTTAGAATGTATCTGTACTTAAGTGACCATCACTTAATACAGACTGCTATATACTTAGGATGCTATATATGAACCTCATGGTAACCACAAATCCAAAATCTATAATAGGTATACAAAAAATAAAGAGAAAGAAAGCCAAGTATAATACTGCAGAAAGTCAATCACAAGGAAAGAGAGTAAGAGAAGAAAGGAACAGAGAACTACAAGAACTGGAAAACATGATGGCTGTCAAGTACATACCTATCAATAATTATTCTAAATGTAAATGGTCTAAATGCTCCAATCAAAAGACATAGGGTGGTGGAATAGATTTTAAGAAGGCTGATTTATATGCTGCCTGCAAGAGACTCAGTTCAGACCTACAGACATATAGAGACGGAAAGTAAAAATATAGAAAAAAATATCCCATGTAAATGGAAGTGGAAAAAAAACAAGGTAGCAATATTTGTATCAGATAGAATAGACATTAAAACAAAGACTCGCACAAGAGACAAAGAGATTATATAATGATAAAGGAGTCAATCTAACAAGAGGATATAAAAATTATAAATATCTATGCACCCAACATTGGAGCACCTAAATACATAAGGCAAATATTAACAGACATAAAAGGAGAAAATAACAATACAATAATTGTATTTTGGATTATAATTGTAAAAAGGGCTTTAATACCCTACTTACATCAATGGATAGATCATCCAGGCAGAAAATCACCAAGGAAATAGTGTCTTTAAGTGACACATTGGGCCAGATGGACTTTACATATAGAACATTCCATCCAAAACCAAGAGACTACACATTGTTTTCAAGAGCACATGGAACATTCTCCAGAACAGATTATATATTAGGCTACAGACCAAGTCTCAATAAATTTAAGAAAATGAAACTATCATATATCATATCTGACCACAACAGTAAGAAACTAGAAATCAATCACAAGAAAAAAAAAAAAAACCTGGGAAAAACACAAATGTGCGAAGACTAAATAATAGGCTACTAAGTGGGTCAAAGAAATCAAGGGAATAAAAAAATACATGGAGACAAATGAAAATGAAACTCAGTGGTCCAAAACCTTAGAGAATGCAGCAAAAGGAGTCTTAAGAGGGAAGTTTATAGCAATACAGAGCTACCTCAAGAAACAAGAAAAACCTCAAATTAACAATCTAATCTTAAAGAATTTAAAAAAAGGACAAAGCACAAAGTTATTAAAAGAAAGAATATAAAAAAGATCAGAGCAGAAATAAAGGAAATAGAAATTATTGATGAAACCAAGAGCTGGTTCTTTGAAAAGATAAAATTAACTTTTAGCCAGATTCATCAGGTAAAAAAGAGTGCAGATAAAAATGAGAAATGAAAGTAACAACAAACACTACAGAAATACAAAGGATTATAAGAACACTACGAATAATTATATGCCAACAAATTGGGCAACCTGGAAGAAATAGATTAATTCCTAGGAACATACAATTTTATGAAAACTGAATCAGGAATAGAAAATCTAAATAGACTAAAAGAGAAAAAAGAGAAAAAAAGAGAAAGAGAGAAAGAGAGGATACAGAGATAGAGTGAGAAATTACTATAGGTCAATATTTCTTTTGAACATAAAGATGCAAAAATCCTCAATAAAATATTAGCAAGCCATATTCAACCACATTCAATACAGTTAAAAAAAAATCACTCACCACGATTGAGTGGGATTTATTCTGGGATGCAAGTGTGGTCAATATTTGCAAAAATCAATGTGACACACTGCATCAACAAAATGAATTTAAAAAATCATATGATCATCTTAATAGATGCAAAAAAATCATTTGCCAAAATTCAGTATCAGTTATAAAAACTCTTAACACAATGGCTATATGTTAAGAGGCAACATATAGCAACATAACAAAAGCCATATATGAAAAACTCACAGCTGCTATCATCCTAAATAGGGAAAAACTGACAGCTTTTCTCCTAAGGTCAGGAAAAAAACAAGGATGCTCACCTTCACCACTTTTATTCAACATAGTTCCAGAAGTACTAGCCACAGCAATCAGAGAAGAAACAAAAGGCATCCAAATTGGTAAAGAAGTTCAACTAGCACTATTTGCAAATGTCATGATTCTATACATAAAAAAAAAAAAAAAAAAAAAAACCTTAAAGACTTGACCAAAAAAGTATTAGAAGTAATAAATTCAGTAAAGTTGCAGGATACAAAATATACAGAAATCAGTTGTGTTCCTATATATGAATAATATAGCAGAAAGAGGTGGTGTATGGGTGGCTCAGTCAGTTAAGCATCTGACTCTTGATTTCAGCCCAGGTCATGATTCAGAGTCCTGAGATCAAGCCCCACATTGGGCTCTCCACTCAGCAGAGAGTCTTCGCATCCCTCTGCCCCTCCCCCTGCCTGTGCTCTATCTCAAATAAAATCTTTAAAAAATATGAAGCAGAAAGAGAAATTAAGAAAACAATCTTATTTACAATTATACCAAAATTAATGATACCTAGGAGTAAGCTTAATCAAGGAGGTGAAAGACTACCCTCTGAAAACTATAGACTATTGATGAAAGAAATTGAAGGTGACACAAACAAATGGAAAGATATTCCATGCCCATGGATTCAAAGAATTAATGTTAAAATGCCCATACCACCCAAAGCAATCTACAGATTTAATGCAATCCCTATCAAAATACCAAAAGCATTTCCCCCAGAACCAGAATACTAAAATTTGTATGAGACCATAAAAAAACCAAATAAAACCAACCAAAAATAACAGGTTTTTCATAGAAGAGGAAACCTACTGAATGAAAAAGATAATCACAAATGATGTATATGATAAGGAGTTAATATCCAAAATATATAATAATTTATATATTAACCCATAATATCCAATTAAAAATGGGCAAAGGACATAAAGAGGCATTTTTGCAAAGAAGGCAGATAGATGGACAACAGACACATGAACACATACTGAACAACCACAATGAGATGTCACCTTACATCCGTCACAATGGCTAGCAAAAAGATAAGAAATAAGTTTTAGCAAGGATGTGGAGGCAAAGGAAACCTTCTACACTGTTGTTGGGCATGTGAATTGGTACAGTCACTGTGGAAAACAGTATGGAAGTTCCCCAAAAAATTAAAAATAGAAGATCGTACAGTTCAGTAATTCTACCACTGGATAGTTATCCAAAGAAAACAAAAATGCTAATTCAAAAAGATAAATGCACTCCTATGCTTAACACAGCATTATTTACCAGAGCCAAGATATAGAAGCAACCTAAATGTTCATTGATAGATGAATGAATAAAAAAGGTAGTATACATTTAAAATAGAACATTACTCAGTTATAAAAAAAGAATGAGATTTGGCCATTTGTGACAACATGGTGGACCTTGAGGGTATTATTCTAAGTGCAGTAAGTCAGACAAAGACAAATACCATATGATTGCACTTTTATGTGTAATCTAAAAAGCAAAACAATTAAAAAAAAAAAGCAAAAAACAAAAAACAAATCCATAAATACAGAGAACTAATGGTAGCCAGAGAGGAAGGAGCTTGGGGAAATGGGCAAAATGGGTGAAGGTGAGTGGGAGATCGAAGATTCCGTTTATGGAATTACTAAATCGTGTGGATAAAAGATTCAGCCTAGGTAATAGTCAATAGTATTGTAACAGTGTTATAAGTTGACAGATGGTAGCTACATTTGTAAGCATAGCATAATGTCTAAACTTATCAAGTCACTATGTTTTACACCTGAAACTAATATTGTGTGCCAATTGTACTTCCATAAAAAAGAAATTAAAAATGGAAGTACTCTATCAGTAAGTTTTCTGAATTTGATGATGATGATTATATAAGAATATCCTTGTTTTTAGGAAGTTCACGTTGAAGCCTTAGGGTTAACATAGCTTGATATATGCAGCATGTTCTCAAAGGGTTCAGAAAATATAAAGAACATGTGTGTGTACGTATATAGATAGATACAAGGAGAAAGAATAATCAAGTGGCAGGAATGTTAAACATTGGTAAATCTAGGTTTAGGGTTTTTTCATTATTCCAAATTTTCTTCAATTTTGAAATTATTTCAAAATAAGTTATAAAAGGAATAATGTTTCATTCAATAAAAAGCTTTACACTTTTATTCTTTTAGATTTATAAACAGTATTTCTCTTGTGTGTATATATATACCACATCTTCTTTATCCATTCATCAATCCATGGATGGACATTTGGGCTCTTTTCATAATTTGACTATTGTTGATAATGCTGCTATAAACATTGAGGTGCATGTATCCCTCTGAATAAATATTTTGTATCCTTTGAATAAATACTTAGTATTGCAATTGCTGGATCATAGGGTAGCTCCATTTTCAACTTTTTGAGGAACCTCCATACAGTTTTCCAGAGTGGCTGCACCAGTTTGCATTCCCACCAACATTCTCTGCATCCTTGCCAATATGTGGTGTTTCTTGTGTGGTTAATTTTAGGGATTCTGAGTGGTGTGAGGCGATATTTCACTGTAGTTTTGATTTATGTTTCCCTGATGATGAGTGATGTTGGATATCTTCTCATGTGTCTCTTAGCCATATTACTGAGCCATAAAAAAGAATGAAATCTTGCCATTTGCAACAACGTGGATGAAGCTAGAGAGCATAATGCTAAGTGAAGTCAGTCAGAAAGACAGATACCATAGGATTTCACTCAGATGTGGAATTTAAGAAACAAAACAAATGAACAAGGTGGGGGAGTGGAAAGAGGCCAACCAAGAAACAGACTTTCAGACTTTTAACAATAGAGAACAAATTGATGGTTACCAGAAGGGAGGTCAATGGGGGATGGATTAAGTAGGTGACAGGGATAAAGGAGGGTACTTGTGATAAACAATGGGTGTCGTACATAAGTGATGAATCACTGAATTCTATACCTGAAACTAGTATTTTACTGTATGTTAACTGGAATTTAAATAAAAACTTAGCAAAAAAAAAATAAACAGTATTTCTCTTTCTGTGTCATCTATGTTTAAGACGTATTTTGCTTGTAATGATTTCAAGTAATATTCGTTTTCTCATAGGTAACTTGCCCATGACAAAAATCACATTCCCTACACAGTCCCAGTAAAATGCATGTAATTGCATATAATTCTGCTGTAATTCTAATAATTTTGATGTAATCTGAAAAAAAGCAGCATTGACTGGGGATACAACCAAATTACTGGCATAACCCTTTATAATGCAGGATTTCTAGTATTCCAAGAATGTCCACAGAAACAAAGCACAAACTAAGGGGTCTAATGATTTTTATTATTTAACAGAGTATATAAATATGGACTGCAACTAGCTTCTCATAAAGCCTAATGAACTACAGGTTAGTACAAATAGAATATGTATAATATAATCTCAGAATTCAAGTAGTTTCAGTCATAAGAAGTCAAATGCAATAAGGACAACAAAAGATGCTAATACCTAAAATGGAAAATTCTCAACAACTTCCAGATTATACCTGGAAGTTACACTGCCCAGTTATACATATTTCATATTAAATGGGCATATACTTATATAGAGCTTCTAAGTTGCAAAGTATATTTATATACATGGGGCCATTTAAATTTTGAATCGATATGTTGCTATTTTATTTATTTTAAAGATTTTAAGTAATTTGTACACTCAACATGGAGCTTGAACTTATAACCCCGATATCAAGAGTCGCATGCCCTACTGACTGAGCCAGCCAGGAGCCTTTGAGCGGATATTTTAAAATAAAGAGATCAGAAATCACCCATTTTACAGTTGAGAAGAGCAGGACATAAATGATGAAGTGTTTTTGCTCAATAGTAGCTATTAAGTTACAGGAACACACAGCTATTGAATTCAGTGTTCAGTCTACATTTACTGCATTATATAGTGGAGACACCTTAAGATTGTGTGTCTATATTTATGACAACGGGAGTGAACAAATACAATTGAGAATGCTTTCCAACTCCAGTTGAAAGCAAGAGGACTCTGATTAAGACTGTTAGCAAACACAACAAACCCAGTTATGCAGAGTACCTGGTATGTTCTGATGGAATACGATTCCACCTTCCATAGGTAGGCTATAAGTAACCTCTTCAAGGCTCCGTGATATCTAATACCGTTCTTGTAATTACATCTATTTGGAGTTGAGGAATCGAAACATGGTTTAAACTAACTTATTCAACATACAGAAACAAGCCAAGCATCTTTATGTGACCAGCATGTTAAAGAACGTTTCTGACTGAAGATTTTGATTGAACCAATCATCTGCATTTGCTCTTTGGGGAGGCATTCTGGAATGATGGATATTTGGACCACTCAACTGATTGTACTGTTGGATAAAAGATCGTGGATTTCCTGTGGGTTTTGGAGCTTAAATGACTATCTTTTCTCTGATCCTTAAAATGTGGACTCCCACCGCTCTCTAATAACATTAGTATATATTTACTTTGTGAAAGGACAGTGTACCCTCTAAGCAGTTTCAGATTCCTTCATTTTTAAGCACACACACTTTTTGAGAAGATAAAGAAAGCAAATTTAACTGTATAAAGGATTAACAATACTTAACCCCCTTACATTTCAGTTGAGCTGATGGTAAAGATTAATTCATGGATGCCAATTCCAAGTTGAGCCTATTGTTCTGCCAAATCCAGTAAAGTGTAGGGTTATGAGTATTAACTGCCAAATCCAGTAAAGTGTAGTGTTTTGAGATTTAGAGCCAGATTTCTGGATTTGAATCCTAGTTCCATGCTTATTAGGTGGGTACCTGGAAGAAGTTAATTAATCTCTCTGAAACTGTTTCCTAACTGTAAAATTGGGAATAATGATAGGATCAATGTCTTTGGGTTGTTTTGAAGACTGCATGGCTCCATATACATAAGTAAGCCAATATAGGGGATGGTGCTCAGCATACTACAGACAATTTAAAAAATTATCTATTTAGTGCCAATGTAGAGATTCAAGATCAATGCTGTTTATATCATAAGCACTCAGGGAGTAAACACACACTCAAACCACATCAAGCATTTCTGGGGCATGTCCAATTCTGGGAACAAGAGCATTTATGTACTCCTACTTAAATTATGGAAGTTGGGCCACCACAAGTGACAATTGGGCACCAAAAAAAGCCACTAAAAGATCAAAGCTGGGCCATAACTGTGCCCAGAGTCAAGCCATAAAAATGTCCCAACACACAATAGAAGCCTAGACCCCAAGTTAATCCCGGAGTGAATAAAGGATGAGAAAGTTAAAACTGAATGCAACTGGTGGGCAAGGCAGGGCCTTTTTGATGTCTAGCCATCAGTTTTGCAGGACTGATTTATTCCTTTCAGGTGTTAAACTCTGAGGTCCTTGAAGGCAGCAATTGATAATTGTTTTATTTTAAAAATATCCCCATGCCTGTCATATTAACAGATACTTAATTATTAGGATAAGCATATGTCCCAGCTTGCTTGGGGAAAGCCTCATTTACTATTGTCCCAATGTAATTATGAATAGCATTTACATTTTACTTTTAGTTTCATTCTCCAAAGTATCTCAGCTTGGAGAATTACACATTTTTTACCATTAATGGTGGTAGCTGAAGGAACAAATTATCCCTATCCATATATCTGTCTTCTACATCTAATTTAGGTTTTCCCACATTTCCAGCATTTTCCCCTATAAATAATAAATGAAGAAAGTACTATATTCAAGCAGGTATGGGCTTTTAGTGTATTTTTATTTAAATCTTTTTTTATAGAATCGAGACAGAATAGTGTAAAATTGCATAGCATTTTAATTAGTAGAAAACAGTGTGTCTTCAAACAAGTCAGAAAATGACAGATGTTGGCGAGGATGCAGAGAAAGGGGAACCCTCCTACACCATTGGTCAGAATGCAAGCTGGTGCACCTGCTCTGTAGAACAGTATGGACGTTCCTCAAAAAGTTGAAAATAGAGTTACCTTATGACCCAGCAATTGCACTACTGGGTATTTATCCCAAAGATACAAATGTAGTGATCCAAAGGATCACAGGCACCCGAATGTTTATAGCAGTAATGTCCACAATAGCCAAACTATGGAAAGAGCCTAGGTGTCCATCGATAGATGAATGGATAAAGAAGATGTGGTACACACACATGCACACGAATATTATGTAGCCATCAAAAAATGAAATCTTGCCATTTTCAATGACATGGGTGGAACTAGAGGATATTGTGCTAAGCGAAATAAGTCAATCATAGAAAGAATTATCATATGATCTCACAGATATGTGGAATTTAAGAAACAAGGGGAAGAGAGGGAAAAAATAAAACGAGATGAAACCAGAGAGGGAGACAAACTGTAAGAGACTCTTAATCATAGGAAACAAACTGAGGGTTGCTGGAGGGGAGGAGGGTGGAGGGATGGGGTGACTGGGTGACAGGCATTAAGGAGGGCATATGATGTCATGAGCCCAGGGTATTGCAGAAGATTGATGAATCACAGACCTATACCTCTGAAGTCAATAATACATTATTAATTAAAATAAAAAAATCTATTGCCTTTGTGAGAGTTAATATAAAAGAGAAAGCCATTTCAGAAAAGTTGTATGGAGAGGCAATTTCACAAAGTAGAAGCAGTTATCAAATTACCAAAATTAAGCAAAAAAAACCCTTCATTTCTTTGGTCACATCTTCATACACTTAAATTACATCTGCGCAACTGTTGTAGTAAGTGATCAGTACAGGGACATTTTGAAGAATGTATTATAAGCACCAAATTGATTCCAACAGGAAGTTACTGTTTTTTTTTTAAAAAAGGATGCAATGATTAATTTAGCTCTAAATTGGCAGTGTCCATAATTCCATGTAAGCAACTCAAAAAACACTAAGAATTATTTTTGCTAGTATACTCAAAACACTGCTACGATCAATCATGTTTGTTTCTCATCCACTTACTTTGCCAGATACAATCGGATCCAGTTAGAAATTCTTCCGGTATTTTATTTTCTTTCATATAATTCATCTCATTTGAAGTGCAACCAACCAGAATATCACCGTCCTTTGTTGCAATGACATAGTCTGTTTCTAGCTATTAAAGACATGGTTCAGACTCAGTGTTACCTTAAAACTCATGCCCATTGGAAGTTTGTGCCAAATGGAAGGAAAGTTAGAACCCATCCTAAGGCTTTTTCTCTTTGAATAAATAGTAATAGAAAATCAACATAATAGTAATAGTGGTGCAGGATGATCTCTCCCTTCCCACCAACTCTCTCCCCATCCTTTAGCTTGGCTCATTCTACACAGTACTTAACATATTTATAATATTTGACATTAAATATTAATTTTAGTGGGATTCTACCACAAATATTAGTCCAAATGTTCATTTTCTATTTCTTTATCCTTTCCCCCAAAAATGTAAACGACAACTCCATTGCTTACTTAATTTGTAGGTAAATTAGGAGTTAGAATGTTACAAATCTGTCTTATACTTTAAATTCTTACAGGAACATAACTGCACAATTAGAAGTTTTTAAATATCCACATACTTTAGTGAGGTAAATACTCATTGTTTAATTTGCTAACATTTCAAATGGATGGGCATTTTTATGTGGAAAGTCTAATTTTAATTTTAAAAAATCATTAAGCATTAAATTCAGTGGAAAAGTTTTTATTAACATTTAAAACATAGGTTTGCTACATCTAAAATGGTGTTGTGCTCTTCTGCTTTAAATTCCTATTTTAAAATTCTTTGTATCATAGAGGTTTGGAAAGTCTATAAATATAAAGAATCTATTTTCTTATTATCTTTTTATTCCAGGAAGGTTAAAAAATAGAATGTCATACCACTGACTTTATAAGATATTCTTGACTACATATTTAGGATACACTCTTGGAACATACTTTGCTGAATCAAATTCTGGCTATAGAGTAATGTAATTTAGAAAAACTGATTTAGCAGTGGCTAATTTTCTCCATGTTGTAAAGCCTTACTTTTTTAAAGCCTTACTTTCTTAAATTTAAATCTTTTCTGAAGACAAAGAAGCAGGCAATAACCGCCTTAAAAATCTGACTGCTGATACACAAAAAGAGTAATTATTCTAATTAGAGTATTCAAATTAGGGAGGAACTAGATTTAATTGGCTCCAGTGGTGTTTTAATGCTAAAATACTATAGTTACCATTTTATTACTTGCTGCTTTTTTGTTATCAATATGATACTGCTTTGCCGGATTGAAAGTTATTTTCTGGCCAAATAGTAGATTCTGCAAAATAGATAGGTGATCTGTTTGCCATTTCCATAGGCAGAAACTGTGATTGGCTAAATTTTATTGACAGGAAGATCATAGGCCACAGCAGAAGTTATTATTTGAGACCCAGTCCAGTGACTTAACATTGTACGGGATTTCATGTGGCTATGCAGGTAAGCATCTTTTGGGGGAGCAGGTTGTAAGCTTTCCTACAGCCCTCAAAGGAGTTTGAGAGCCCAAACTGCTTGAGAAACAGAGTGCTGCAGTGGTCATTAGGCCAGAGGTAAAAAGAGACACAGTGTAAAGAGATTTACATGGCAGGGTAAGTAATTTCACATTTATTTAGTAAGACAGTAGTTTCCATTTGGGGTGGGGGGGCAGGGCTCATGCATCCTTTCTAGTGGCCTGGAAAGCAGACTAAACACTATTGTCAAATAGTCCAAAACACCTATAAAGGTGGATACTTGCCCCCCACTCCCTCCCCACCCCAAAATTTAGCCTTGTGCTGTGATTTTATTTAAAACGCATTGATTATTAAGTAATGCATTTGGGGAGTCAAGGTTTCAAAACATGGGGTTCATGGAGCAAAAAAATTAAAGAAATCTTTTGCAATGTTTGCAAACTGTTGCTATGCCATCACTGGACTAGGTAGATTCTAGATTTAAGAATGTGTGTCTACTTGGATGTGGAGATGAAGGGAGCGTAAATGAATGAAATTAACCCCTATCTTTCTAATCTATGCATAGACAGAAATTCTACTCAGATTGGGACTGAAAGAGGCATTCGACAGACGACTTCAGTAGCCTGCTCTTGGAGATTAGGGCTGCGTATATCAATTCAGTGGGAGGGTATAGAATAAAAAGAAAGAATCCTTGGTGAATTAAGAAATGGATAGATATAATAGCTAAATGCAATGTGTGATCCTTGACAGATCCTACGTTGAAAAGTGGGGGTTGCTGGAGCGCCTGGGCAGCTCAGTTGGTTAAGCATCTGCCCTCTGCTCAGATCATGATCCTTGAGTCCCAGGATTCAGTCTCAGGATCCGGCTTCTTGCTCAGCAGGGAGTCTGCTTCTCCCTCTGCCCCTCACCCCACTCTCGTACTCTCTCTCACTCTGTCTCTCTAATAAATAAAATCTTAAAAAAAAAAAAAGTCTCTTATGGCTTGTTTCCCTCTCTCCTTAAAAAAAAAATAAAGTGGGGGTTGCTGTAGCTACAAAGGATGTTAGTGGGGAAATTTAAATACGGATTGTATATTAGATATAATTGCATAATGTCAAAATTTCCAAATGTAATAACTGTTCTCAGGAGATACATGCGAAAATATTTAGGGTGAAATAAAGATATTTGCATTTAACTCTCAAATATTTCTGGGAAGAAAAAAGTGTGGGGGGCATGGAGAAAATAAGGAAAATGTGGCAAGTTATTAACAATTGGTGAATCTACAAAGGTATTTGAGTATTTGTTATTCCCATAACTTTCTAAAGGTTTAACAATTTTCAAAATAAAAAGGATATAGGAAAAAATGAACTGGTGAAAGAGAAAAACTGGAGTAAAAAGCCAGACAGACATGCACCTGATTCAAGTGTTAGTGAGGGAGAGAGTTACCATTGTGCTCTTGGAAGGAAATTTGACTCTCAAAGGAGGAGGACAGCTTAAAGAGGAGGGGACATTTGTGGGAAACTAGATGAAGACAGATACAACTTATTTAAGAAACGGATATTTAAAAAGGACACCAGATAAAAATTTTAACAAAGCCTAGATGAGGATTCAACTAGTGTTTAAAAGCAGATGAATATTTTGAAGACTATAAAAAGTGGCTCTTCAAACGTTTGGTTTTGATGGGTTTGTTGAAAACAAAAATCCTTTGACATTTTTCCTTACTGATTTTTTAATTTCAATCATTTAAGATTTTAGAGTTCGTTAGTTAAGATTTGATACAGCTCTTCCAGAGAAGCCATTTCTTTTAGGGAAGACTGTTTCAACTTCTTAGTGGTAATTACAATAATAATTACTTTTGAGTACCTAACTATTTTCTTGGTACTGGGTGAAGAGCTTTCACTGTATAGCCTGGTTTAATTCTAACAATCCTATTTATAAATATAGATTTATTGATATTCCAATGTTACCAACTTTACAAGGGAACTAGACAAGGATAAGACTTAATTACATGTCTTAGGTTGCAGCTTGGAGGCTATAGAACCATGATTCAAGCCAAAGCTTTGACTTTAAAGCCTGTGTTCTCAAACATAAGATGTTTATTTCACTTGAGAACTATTAAAATTCTAAAGAGTATTACCAACTCCTCAATTGGGTATTACAATTTCAAGGGCTTATTTTAAAGTTACTATAAACTTAAAATCTCAATGTAATAGGTTTATGAGCTGCCTTCCCCTCCTTTTCTAGCTTGAAGCATTTTGCAAATTAGATTTTTTTGTTCAGTCATTCATATCCATTTATTTGGGAAATTGCTTCGCCTGTCCACTCATAACTGATAAGGCACATTGCTGCAAAGTCACGGGGGCAGGAGAAAACAAGAGAAATCTAACAAAGGGTGGAAAACTTTGTTTCTCCTTCCCTTCCCTTAGAACACAAAGAACAACCTATTCAAAGTCCTGCTGGCCGCCTCACTCACCCCCACTTTTTTTTTTTTTTTTTAAAGATTTATTTATTTATTTATTTGACAGAGAGGAAAGAGATCACAAGTAGGCAGAGAGGCAGGCAGAGAGACGGGGAAGCAGGCTCCCTGCTGAGCAGAGAGCCCGATGCGGGGCTCGATCCCAGGACCCTGAGATCATGACCTGAGCTGAAGGCAGAGGCTTTAACCCACGGAGCCACCCAGGCGCCCCCCCACTCTTATTTTTCAAGGCTTTTTTTTTTTTAAAGAAACATCTTTAAAAATGGGAAATCTTCCTGAAAGGAGCATACTAGGTCTAGAAACATCAATTGAAAATTCATTCTTTCCACTGAACTTGAGTACTCCTGAGAATTCATGAGGCCTAGATTAAAACCTTGGCAAGATTCTTGGCCAAGTCAAATCAAAAACCCAACAGATGATGCTCAAGGGCAACAATGCTGATAAGAAATGAGGAGTTATCCTGTAGGGTACAAGATCCCAGAGCTCTGTTCTTAAAGGCACCTACTTGTGATTATGGTAAAGCCTGACTGAAACATGAATAAAATAATCCATATGGAACTGTAAATAAATATTTTTGAAATGAGAAACAGATATCTTGATTAGTATTTTAATGGTGTGATACCTTCCATAAATTTGGTGGAAATATATCAAAAAGTTGCAAATAATTACCAATGAAAAATCAGGGTCTAATATTGTCTGCTCGTTGAGTAAACTCACATGTTTTTTCCAGAGCTTTTTCAATTTCTTATATGAAACGACTCCTATAAGAGTACTACTATATGTCCTCAATTATGCCTTATTCCAGGTTCTCAGAAATGGCTATGGGTGACAGATGGGCCAAAGGAAATAGGACGGAGGAGGCTGGAAATGTTTTAGAAGTCACTCTATCTCCCCTCACCCCCAGAGAGACCCAGGAGACTGTTTGTTGTATTGATTTGACATTGAATAAGTGACCAAAAAGTGAATGTTTTGGTTAAATTTGTTTTTCCATAGTCCAAATAAAACTTACTAAGCATTTGCACAAATTCACTTTAAGAAAAATTTATATGATGCAACCACCTTTGAAAACAGTCTTGCCATTCCTTCAGAAGGTTAAATAGTTACCGTATGATCCAGTGTATTCTTTGGTATATAACCAAGAAAAATGAAAATATATGCCCACACAAAAATTCATACAAGACATTTATAGCAGCATTATTCACAGTAGCCAAAATGTAGAAACAATCCAAATGTCCATCACCTGATGAACAGATAAAATATAGTATACTGTATAATGAAATAAAAAGGACTGAATTATCCATACATGCTATAAGAATGAACCTAGAACACATTATGGTAAGTGAAAGAAGCGCGTCACAGAAGACCACATTATTTCATGATTCCATTTAATCAAGTATACAGAACAGGCAAAATCTATAGTGAGAGATCATTGGTTGCTTAAAGCTAGGGAGATGGAGGGTTGGAGGGTGACAGCTAAAGGGTATTATGGTTTCTTTTGGGGGTAACAAAAATGTACTAAAATTAACTGTGCTAATAGTTGCACCCTTGAATTACTAGAAAACATTGAAATTGTACACATAAAATGGTGTCATGTGAATTTTCAATGAAAATTGAAATTCCCCCCCCCCCCCAATAACCTAATGTAGGGATACAAGATTTTTTTTTTTTTAACAAGAATTTTTTTCTTTCCTCTTGTCTCCTACTTTCCTGCTTCTGGTGGCTTTATGTGAAGATGCAGGCTTTGGATTAATTACTTCTGAATCAATTTGATCTCACAATACTGAAGAGTGGAAAAATAACAGTTCTAGATGCATAGCTTATATCCTGTGACTGGAATATCAAGGAATAACCAGAAAATATAGGACTCATAATCAGGAAGCCTGGAGTTGAGATCAGACCCAGCTGTTAACTATTGGGTTGACCTTGAAAGAGTAAGCTAATCTGTGAGCCTCAGTTTAACTGATTTGTACAATTTAACTGATTAACAACAACAGTGACCTGAGATAACTGTAGATCGAAAAAGACAACTGGTTCATTCTTTTATTCAAAGCTATGTTAGGGGATATCATGGAGGCTTTCAGATCCTTGGGGAGGCAGATAGAGGTCTAGATGCTTTGAGAGCCGATGGGTAAATCACCTGTTCCAGATTAGGAAATTAAAGAAATATTCCCTCAGGAGAGGTGAGGTCTCAGATTTCTGAACAGGGAGGCTTTAGGCAGATAAGAAGGTATGGTTTGGGGACCTATTTGAGGAAGGAGAAGCTAGATGAAGCAGATAAGAAGGTATGGTTTGGGGACCTATTTGAGGAAGGAGAAGCTAGATGAAGTTTCAAAAGGGTGAACCTAAGCAGGGTATTCAAGCAATTTCATGTAGTCAGATGGGAATAGAGCCCTGATTCTCAAACTGTGGTCCCCAGACTGTTGCCATCAACATCATATGGGAATTTGTTAGGGATGCACATTCTCAGTTCACACCACAGACCTATTGAATCAGAGACTCTGGGGATAGGGCCCAGTGATCAGTGTTCGAACAGCCATCTAAAGGGATTGTGATGCCTGGTCAAACTTGAGAACCACTGGACTAGAGCCTTGAGTACCAGTAGCAAGAAATAGGTCTATACTATTTGAATATTTATACAGTTTCTTAAAGCAGTTTTATATGTAGATCTATAAACAGTACAAACTATTTACCACTTTAGGTTATTAGAAAGTACAGAAAAGGTTAAGGAGAATGTAATCTCATTATCTAGATATACATATTGTTAATATTTGGTGAATTATATATATGTTGCAATATTGTGCCATAATGTACATTCTTTTGTATTTCGGTTTTGTTAATTCTTTATGAGTATTTTCCCATGGATTTTCAATTCTATCAATCAGTCCTAAAAACTCATGGAAAATGTTTTTCATGGCTGGCAAGTATTTCATCATGTGGTTAGACCATAATTTAATTTACTATTTATTATTGTTGGATATTTAGATTGTTTCAATAACTTTTATAAATAACACAATATGAAAAATATTTTACATAAATATTTTTCTTCATCTTCATTCCCTATAATAGATTCTGAGAATTAGACTTGTGTTGAGTATTCATCTGTTTATCTTTGTCTCTTGGTAAGAGACTCATCTTTTCTTTTTTTTTTTTTTACATTTTTATTTTTATTAACACATAATGTATTATTTGCCCCAGGGTACATGTCTATGAATCATCAGGCTTCACATTTCACAGCACTTACCATAGCACATACCCTCCCCAATGTCCATAACCCAGCCATCCTCAGTTTGTTTTGTGAGTTTAGGAGTCTCTTATGGTTTGTCTCCTTCCCGATCCCATCTTTTTTTATTTCCCTCCCCCACCCCCCACAACCCCCCGTCCTGCCTCTCAAATTCTTCATATCAGAGAGATCATATGATAATTGAAGAGACTCATCTTTTCTGGCTACAGGACTGGTGAGTGTCCTAGACTGGACCAATTATGATGCCCATTCCTTGGACTACACAGATTAATTCAGGGACAGTTATTTGACTCAGGTTGGGGCAATCACCTTAATGACTATATTGCAGGGAAGCTATGCCCCTCCCCTTCCCGAGAGTATGAAGAAACCAGACAGGTGTAGGAAGTAATGAAATTAATCTGAAGAGAGAGGCAGAGATTAGAGGTAGAGATCATCCAAATTTTCAATGTTTTCTAGCTTATTCTTCCAAAACGAAAATCACTAAACAACAACACCCTAGTCTGAGCTAGATAGAGTCTTGAAGGTTAGGAATGTGATTGCATTAATCTCTATATATCTATATATAATTAACCTATAATGTATGTGTATTAATTTAATACCTAAAACATAAATCTAATAATAATGTATATGTATTAATCTATAATTATTCTATATGTAAGTCTGAGAACATTGAGCTCCCACATAGTATTCAGCCTTATTTGGAAGCATATTATGTTTCTCTAATTATTTTGATTTTCTTTTACAATTTGCAGTAAAATTTTTCAATTTTCTTCAGATAGGAGCAACATACTCCTTATGAAGTATATTCTTAGACATATCATTTTTGGTTGCTTTTGTTAAAACAAGCTTTACCCATATTAGATATCTATTGCTGCTGTAGCTAATTACAACAAACTTAGTGGCTTAAAACAACGCAAATTTGTTATCTTACCGTTTTGGAGGTCAGAAGTCCGGAAGGTGTCTCACTGGACTATAATCAAATGTCATCAAGGCTGTGTTCCTTCCAGAGACTCAAGGGGAAGATCCATTTTCTTGCCGTTCCGGCTTCTCCTGGCCGACCCACTCGTCCATCTTCAAAGCCACGAACAACCGACTGAGTCTTTCCCACATCTCTCTGCTCCTGAATCTTCTGCCACCTTCTTCCCGGTTTAAGTATTCTCATGCTTACATTGGGCCCACCTGGATAATCTCCTTAAGGCCAGCTGGTTAACAGCTTTGTTTTCCTTGTAACCTGAATTCTCCCTTGCTACGTAACTTAACATATTCACAAATTGTGGGGATTAGGATGTGGGCCTCTTTGGGGGACTTTTACTATGCCTATTGTACCCCTCATTATACACATCACCTCGCCACTGATTTTGTATATATATGTATGTTTACATGTGTGTAGATGTAAATATTATATATATATACACACAATTTTCTGCATTCACAGTAAAACTCAAACAACTGTGTGCTCCTGACATTGTCTCTTGAACATATTACAATCATGCTTTCAATTCTCACCATTCCACTAGAAACTCAACTTAGGTTGTCAATTACTTACATTCTACCAAATCCAAGATTTACTCATGGTTCTCATGAGGGGAAGGTTACAGATATTCATGAAATCTCAGTATCTTGGCAGAGTGAAAGTTTATTTCTTGCTCATGGCACAGTCTAATGAAGGTTGGACTAGAGACAATTAAGATCCACAGACATTGTATGACTCAAGCCTGTTCCAAATAATGCTTCCATCATTCCCCAGAGCCTTCGTGAATCCTCTGAATACAGCTGGCAGATAAGGGAAGAGAAAAGAGAAGAAAAGTGTGCAAAGTTTTTTTCAGAGAAGCTAGTGCTGGAAATGATGTATCATACACCTTTTACACCCCATTTGGTATAATTCCGTCTCACTGCTCCACCCAACTGTTAGGCACAATGGCAAATGGATCTAGCTATGTGGTCAGGAGGGCAGGAAAATAAAGCTTAGGGAACATATGGCATTGCGTCTGTTGCATAACCAATCATGGACCCTTGATGCAGCTGGTTACATTCTTCCTGGGCCTTCAGTATCTCCCTATGACCAATCCACATAGTGCCTGGTAAGCTCAGCCAGTTCCAGAACCAACAGAATTTGCACCAAATTTAGGACATGTGTGATGATTTAATTCTGTACTTATTTTCCCTTCTCAAACTTTGACTTTATCTTACTTTCCATTTATCTTTATTAGTGCTCTGTTCTTTCTTACTGCTGATTTTTTTTTCTCACTCCTCTCCTGACTGTGGCAATATTTTGGCAACATCCTTTGGAACCCATAGTCCACTGTGAATAATTCTTCCCATCCCCACACTCATTAATCCCTTCAAATAATTTTCTATTTTGATGAAAGGACCGTAATAGGGACATTTGTCTGTGAGCCTGTGAACTCTGTGAAACATTTCCCATGGTTCATATCAAAAGGCCAGAAGGGGGAGTTGGCATTTTCCTTAACAAAAACTCTGCTTTGATTTTTTTCAAGCCTGAGTCCTCGGTACTTTTGTTCAAAGCTTTAGCCATATAAAATTTAATACTACCATTACTATTATTAATTACACCATTAAAGATAGTGTTTGTTGATGTATTTACCAAGCACCAGAGTAAAGATTTATATATGTTCCTTTAATCCACAAAACACATTTCCCCCCTCATTTCAAAGAAGAAGCTTTCTCTTCCCTGAATGTGTCAAATTTTATTTTGTTCAACCTCATAATTATTATTTGAATGTATTTTTTGATTATTTTTCTTTACTCTTTTCAGTATTTGATTCTATCAAAAACCCTTTTTATAACAACAGTTAACATGTATCACGTGCCAATTATAAGCCAAAGTATTGTGTCGTATTTAATACTTCCAAGACTTTGGTACTTTTTACTCTCATTTTACAGAGCAGGAAATAAAGACCAGAAATATTTAAGAACTTATCTAAGATCACGTGGTTTCACAGGTAAAAGAACAGGCCCCTGACGGAGAAACAGAACCCACGGGTGGATTCCAGGCGCTATGAGTTTCCTCAGTTCTCCTGTCAACAGTGTGTTCTTATTTGATCATCAACTCTCTCACTTGTGGATTCCTCTCTGTAGGCCCCGGTTCATTCCTCCTTGTTATAGCCATGATTCCTGTTCCTACATAATTTCTTGTCATGGATCTTTTTTACTATTTCATAAAATGATAATTTATTTAAAATTAAATGAGGTGGGGATTTTTGTATGTATTAAAAAATAATTGGGTCCATATATTTTCTTTTCCACTTCTGAATTTGCAGAATTCCTTAGGTAAAATTAGACTTAAGGTTTGATTTTCATGGGGTTATCAATCAGCTATATTTAAAATGCTGCACTTAATAAGGTAAAGTTTTGGCACTTACGAACAAATATGAATTTGGCCTCCAGTTCTCCAGATGTTTATCTACTATAGAAGGCAATGAGGGTAACTTTTGAGAAAGATTTTTAAATTCAAAGTTCAATAATAATGATGATGAACAGGAGAAATAAGCATGAGAAACTGAAAGGGAATTGAAAACCAACATGTATATGCTTAGATCTGGACAAGTTTACTAACCCCTGAACATACAGCATGTGTTCTAGCAGCAATAAGCACAAAAGTTGTCTCCTCCCCTTCTTGACGAATAAACTCTTCTAGTGAACTTTGTAGTCATAAGATTATACACAAGTCATTATAAATCAAGCGGAATAAAATAGGTTATGAGGTAATTTGATCCAGAAGATCTCCTGGCTTTTCTCTGAACCATGTTCAATAAATTCTGGTAATTTTAATTAAGATAACTCATGTGCACAGATGAAAACTGATAAAGATATCTTTTCTAGTATCACTGTTGGAGAAAAAGTCCTCATGTTTATTAATAGTAGAATTCAAAAGATTGAGGGCACGTTGAAATTTCCATTTTATTTCCATAAAATATTCTAAAAATGTTTGTTAGACTTTAGTTATAAGGAATGTAGATTACATTCTTATTTGAATACCAATGTTGACCTCGACCCAATGACACTTGTCAACTTTGAAAGTGAAGAGTGTAAAACTGCCTGGATTTCCATGGTGATTTAACTTTGCTGACCCTTTTCATCAGTTCTTATTTTTGAGGATTTGTAGTTCAAAGAAAAGCCCACAGTTTAGCCCATTACAAAGTAGCATATGCTCAAATCCATGTGAACTGCACCAAACATTAACCTAGCTTTAGTGGATTTCTTTTGTTTCCTATAGAAGCTGTAGCTACTTAGCAAATATTTCCTAAATTTTTATTTTTCTCTTCCTAGTTTCCCTGATGTCTGATCTATATATTCGAGTGCTATTTAAAATTTTTCAACAAAGATATGAGTACATACGAAATCAAGGGTAGAATAAATTGTCCAAATAAAGCAAATAAACATAATCTGAACTTTAATCCTGCCACCTATTAATAAATCACAAAAGTTTGCTCTTCCTGAGTTTCTCCGAGTATTTTTTAATCTAGTCAATGTGCTGGTCACCAGAGTGTGTTCTTGTAACAATATCATCAATAGCACATAAAAGTCTATGTTTTTATTGTGTCCTTCCTAACTCTAGATGTTTTATGTTTGCATAAGTTTATATTAGGTCACATAATATTTGCATAGATTTTTAAAATGTAACCTTAATGCACCAATGGTTGAAAAAGTATCCTGAGATCTTAAGCTTTATTAATTGTTAGATTTAAATCTGTTCTGCTGATCGTAACAGCAGCAATGTAATGAAGATATTTTCTAGCATCGGTCATGAAGGTTTGGAATTAGAAGGGAGGTGGCTCATTTGGGCAACATACTTCCCTTGGGTCTGATGCTGGTTAATTTAAGGCTTATAGCTAATGGGTCTTATCACCTCCCATGACATCAAATTGGCCAGAGGCCCAGACCAAGAGCATTTAATTGGATGAATGATTATTAATTCCAAAGACAATATAAATCAAAGGATTTAAAGAATGGGGCTGTTATGTTCATCACAACTGGCATCTTCGGTAAATTTAATAACTCCCACACTCCCCAGCACTGGCAGAGCGACCTATGTTAATTTGGGTAGAATTTCAACATAAGAAAATTTCCAGGCGTTATCCTGTGATCTCCAAGCTCTGTGGCTCAGACTCCAAGTGGGTTCGATGTAACATTATCTGGAAGCCACCAGATGTCGTACATACATTGTTCATTATTTGATTCTCCAAGTATGTGGAGGAAGCACTGGAAAGGAAAAAAAAAGGGGGCTCTACGGCTGTTAAAAGGTTAAGAGGATTCTATCCAGAGCAGCGTTGAATTTGCTGATAAAATTTACTTCTTCCACCTTTGCATACGTAATTTAAAAAGGGGCTTCTACCTCATTCACAGAAGCATTTTAAGTTAACAAGCAACAATTATTTTTATGATGATTCAATTTTCTTGAACACATTTGAAAATTTTTTTTCCTTTCAAGCTAATTCCTTGCTTATTTTTTATTCATTCAGTGTACAATACCTGAATGAGCGTTTTCTATTTAGTCACCGCTTGCAAGGTGCTGAAGTTACAGAGCTCCTAAGATTTTCCTCGTCTTCAAGGAATATACAGTCGAGTCACGGAGTTAGAGAAGTAGACTAATAATAGAACACAGCTATGGGGCAGTTTCAGCTCAGGTTCTCTGGGAGCACGTACTAAGACGTTTGGAGTACAAGAAGTTTATTAGGGATAAACATGTGAAAGGATTAGGCGGGAGACAGGATCGGGCAGAGGGAAAAGTCAAACTAACGCAGGCCTGCCAAAGTGTTGGCCAACACAGTGGGACAATCTGCAGTGCTGTCCATATGAGTTGTCCCATGTCGGGCTGCATCTATAAATCTCACTTCGCTTAGTGGTCAGATGTGGGTGTGGGCAGCCCTATGCAGTACATGACCTTGGATGAGGTCATTCTTTTGCAGCTGAGGCAGACTGATGCTATCAGCTGAAGAGTATCTAGTGGCCACACTCCTTATGAGCTGGGAAACAATGGCAGCGGGGCATGGGGAGTGGGGTGGGATCTGGGTGATACGTCTCTGTGTTGACCACACACAGGATGCTGTGGGATCCCAGAAGTTTAGTGCAGCCTTGGGGGGTGATTCATAGATGGTTTAAAGTGGGGACATGATGAATCTTAAAAAACAATAATGGTAATAATAGTTAAAATTTATTGAGCAATTACTATATGTCTGGTATAATAAATTCTTTACCTGGATTCTCTCATTTGATATTTACCATAAAACTAAGAGATAGATATATAACTATCATTTTCAGGTCATGGATGAGGATATTGCAGTTGAAGGATTAAGTAATTTGCCCAAAGAAACAGAGCCGGATTCAATCCTAGACCCACTGGGTATATGGATTGCTTTTCAGGAGTATGGGCTGGATTGTTAGTTTGGGGAAATGGTGCATAAAGACATGAACTATCTAGCAAAATTCCTGACATAGAATTTGAATTTAATAAGTATTTGTTGAAGGAGGTAGAAAGGGAAGGAGGGAGAGAGGGAAGAGGGGATGAAGGAAGGAAGGGAAGAGAAAACAGTCATATTTAAAGAACTGTAACAAGATGGATGTGGTGAGATAATTGAGTCCTAAACCATGTTAAGAAACTCCCAAATCACCCCCCTCCAAAATTCAGTGGGTGTTAGGCATATTGCTCTTCGTGTCCTCTGTACGGGAAGATACTCCTTTTGAGATTACCTCCAATTCACCATTTTTTAAAAGCTGTACATGTGATTGATAGTCCTTTGTTGAGCGTATATCCGAGTTATCCTATTCTGTTGGGATTGTTTGCAGACGTCTTTATATTTTACCAGACCACCTGTGGCCTTATGGAACCACATGATTCTTGCCTCGAAAAGATTCTCACCATCCCTAGAGTGCAATAGGCTGCCTACTAGATTTGACTTCTTAGAATTTATTGGTCATACCACTTCAACTTCTATTTTTGTGTCTCTTTTCCAGTTTTCTTCCTTTCTACACATTTTTATGTTCAGCCCATCTTATCAACTTCCTGTGGTGCTTGCGTCTCTCACTTGGTTATCGAGTCCCTTGGAAAAGTGTTTGCACAAGACCCAAGCCTGATTTCAGTAATATGGCAATAGCTGCATTCTTGGCAGTCCTGTCTACCTTAAGCACATAATGTTTAAGGTTATTAAAAACTACCTTTGATGCAACTTATGATAACTGAGTAGGCCTGTTGTCAATGATACTTTATCTTTTAGCCTTATATATAATGGTTTGAAGATCTTGTCGATTAGATTTTTCTAATCACTGGCTATATTTTTACTTATGTGGCCCTATTTTAAAGCCCATGATTCATTGTTTCTAGAGTTGAAAACAGTACCATGTATAAATAAAGCCTTATATTTAAGATGCTATCATGGAAAAAAATGATGAAATGGAAGAGGTGGGTGACAATGTATTTGTATTTTTGACATGAATTTGGAAGATATGGCATGTCAGAAATATCGGTTCTATGATACTGTTGGATAGGCCTATGGAGCCCAAACCAGTGTTTTAAACTACCAACAGAAATCCATTTTTAAAATTTTACAAGAATCTCTATAAAAGAGAAGCTGGGACCTCAATGGTAAGCAAGTGCCATAGGCCTTACAAAGGCCCTATAGATGTCTGATTTTTTGCTAAATATCAGTGATCTGGGCTGGCACCAATATGACATTCACTGAAGCAGGAATTTTATCTGTAATGATTGAAGAAGCAAGATGGTATGGGAATGAAAAGTCCTGGACACAGTTAATGAAGACAGGGTTTGGGGAGCATCTCCTGTCTAGTGCAGGAAAGGGCTACATCCTGTCCACAGAAGGTTGGTTGTGGCAGGAGAGGGTGATGACGTTGACAAAGGGGCCTAAGAGAGAAGGGAGGTGTGGAGTCTCAGAAGGCTTGTTCTACTTAATTTTCTGTTTTTATCTGGGGCTAATCCTGAGTCCTCCATGTACTTACACATATCTGAATATAACAGTGATTTTCAAAGTATTTTATTGGTGGGCAGAAAAGAAATAGAAGCAAACTGCAATGATTGAAATGGAGTGGCAGTTGGGACAAATATCTTACTATTCTGAGGGCTTCCTAAAAAGATGCCGTTAGCAATTTCATCAGGTTTAATGATATTTGCGAGGACATATGGGATTGGAAAAAAAATCCTTGGTTCAAAGTGAATTGAAATTATGTAATATTTTGGGTAGATGCTTCACATGTGTTACTAAATAAATATATAGTTATTTTAATATTTAGTCTTTTCAATTTAATTTGATAAACTTAATTTTTTTATTAGGTCCCTTACAGATAATATATAGGTTGAGATAATTCTAAATATAGACTGCCTGGGATTTTGTTCCCATTTCAAATCTACTTTGGATAAATTCCTTATTTTTTTCTCTGCCTCAGTTTACTCGCTAGTAAAGTCGCATCTCTACATTCTAGGTACTATTATGAGGATTAAATTATTAAAACACTCACATAAAAGACATGGCATATGGTCCCCGGCATATATTATGTGTTACATAAAATTTTTCCGTTATTATTGTCATTATTAATATTATTTTCTGTATCTTGCATTTGCAAGCACACTGCAAACTTCCTGGGGTCAGAAGCATTATTTATGTCTCTTTATAACTTGAGTAACTGAA
The DNA here is from genome assembly GCA_028534135.1 of Potos flavus. Taxonomy (NCBI): domain Eukaryota; kingdom Metazoa; phylum Chordata; class Mammalia; order Carnivora; family Procyonidae; genus Potos; species Potos flavus. The sequence goes on along the minus strand of CM052900.1, from coordinate 23,987,490 downwards.
ATAATTTTTTTGTATGTAGTAGATGTTCAGGAAAGTAATTAATTAATTAACCAGCTATTAACTAGGCACTTCCTAGGATACAAACACACTCTTAGGATTTGAAAGCATAAAGATAATAAAAGGAGGATCTTGAGAAACTTGCAGTCTAATGACCCTAAATGAAGTAAAATATAACATAATTACATATAATTAATTTAATGTATAATAATGTAATAAAGAGCTCTAATAGCAAAAAAATTTTAAAAACACTTTGAAAGAAGAGACAATGAATTGAATTTTTTCTCTGAATTTTAGTTAAATTATGAAGAATGCATTAGGGTTTGCTAACTCTAAAAATGTGAAAGAGGCTTTTTTCCCCCAAAGAACAAGTGTATGTAAAGGCACAAAGGCAAAAAGCAGCATGTCACTGGAAATAGCAAGGCCTTTAGATACCGAGTGAGAAAATGTTCCTTGAGTCAGATGTAACGGTCAGGAGGAACCTGAACATGGAAACCTTCTAAGATTTAGGTCGTAATCCTGTAGGAACTGAGTAACTATACAGGCTTCTCTGCATAAATATCTGTGGATACTGATAATTTCTATTCTGGATTGAACAACTCAGTCAAGCTCCCTTTGGGGCTTTTGGATATTTATACATAGATACTTTTTTTTTTAATGAAAAACTAAAAATGAAGGACTTTGCTCTTTAGTGGCTCCAACTAAGTGTCATGAAAGGTCACTGCAAATAACTGAGAGATTGTATGTTTTGAACTATTCACTCTTCCAGGTTTAATTTTGAAATCCTGTTTTTCTGTAGAGAAATTAGATTTTACGTTTTATATAGTAAAATGTCAGGAACATAATCGTGGGAAGTTTTCACTTGGACAGAAACCACAAGTTCACAGTCTACTATAATTTTGTAGGAGGAAGAACAAGAGCTGAACTTGGCCGTAACACATTCTTCCTCGAGATAAAGGAGGATGAGACCATCAAAGTATCCAAGGTGGCCTGTGTGAAATTTTATTGATTTTAGATGAGTTTTGGCCTTTCTTTTTGTACTTTATTATCTTTTAACACTGGCTTATATCTTTACTGTTTCATTAGGATTTTATGCCCTGAGGTGTTTTTTTTAATGATAAAACCATAGTAAAAATTCCATAAATTTTTATTGTGTAAGTGAATAACATAGTTGGGCTTTTCATACCAACTAATCAATATAAAATCCATGACAAATAATAACCTTAACTGATTACATATAGAAGAGGGAAATTCTACCAAATCTCTACCTTTTCATGTTATAATAATAGTGGAAAAGGATATATACCATTTTAAGCTCACCACCAAAGGCCTTGTCCTTCTTGCTGCTTTCAACGCTAATGACCTCCCAGCCTTTCTAGAACCCATGCTCCTAGGTCCTAGGAATGGATTCCTTTCTCAGAGTTGACCTGCTCTAACAGGCAATGTGTCCTTTTTTCTTCAAGGAAAGGAAGAGGGAAAGCAAATCAAAATGAAAACCTCTATTTACTTTGTCAGGGCACCAACATTTTCCAAGTAAGAATATTACCATATGTCGAAAAGCACATGGTTTTCAGAATTAGATCTGGGTTCAAAAAAACTCTGATTACTGAGTCACCAAGCCTGTGGCCTAGGTCAATTTGCTTTCTCAATGAAGAATAATAAAATCTACCCACGGGGTTATTTCGAAGGCTGAAGGAGGAGATGGGTATGATCACGTGTAGCAAAGTGAGTAATATCCGTAACAAATAGAAGGCATCCCACACACCCTGGCTGTCCATCCCACTGCCAAATCACTCCTTCTGACTTCTGGAAACCATTCTCTTTCTAGAGATCTGAATTATAAAACTTGCCTAGAAATAGTTGTCGTAAGTAATAGTCCACCGAATTCTTTCTGATTGGTTGCATTGAGTGGTATGGCAGACCTTTCCAGTATAAGAAATATTCTTCCTATGATTCTGTGGTTTTGATAACCCAACTCACTCCATTCATCTCTCACAGGGGTGGCCATGGTGGTCATAAACCCCAACCAGAGTATTCGTTCCTTCAGCCAAAGAGATCGGCTAAGTAATGAATGTGTGGCATATGATCTCCATCAGGACAATTCTTAAGTATTTATTTATTTTTTTACCTAAATGTTAGTGAAACTCTCTCTTTCCATTGGGCTTAGTAAGTTGGCAGGATATGAGTCAAGAGTTAGTCAGCTATCTTGTGTACAACATGAACTGTCTGAGAAGGGAAGATTGAAAGAGAGAGAGGATTCTTATGGTAGTAGTTGAATACCTTAATATGGACATTTCAGAAGCCTTCTTTATCCGTAGACTTCTTCACTTTACTCATAAACTGAGATGGGCATCTGTCATTTGCAATGAGAAGAATTCTAAAAATATACATTTTGGCTTCTAGAAAAAGTTATTTTGACTAAGTAGACAAAAAAATATCAATTGGCCCTTTCAACACATTTATAATTTTCTAAAAACAACTGTATGTTGGAAAGGCTATATACCAAAATATTTGATATTTTTCTATTTTTCAGGTCTCTAGTATTAATATCTAGACTGAGGTTTGTGGGACTGGCCTTGCTTGCATGAAGGGAAGTGTTATTAATATTGAAGTCACATGGCTAATGTTCATATTCGAGTGCACCTCAGAAACAGAAGAGGCCATATGGATCAAGAATCTCCCCCAAAAAAGTCAACACCAGCACCAAAAACGAAGCCATAGACATGCTGAGAATACTCAAAGGTGTTAATCGGGGCAAGTGCTTGACTAAGCTGCGGGATACGAGCCCCTGACAGCTTGTCTAGAATCCCTAAAGTATCTGCAGTGTGGTACTCTACACTTCACCACTCTCCGGTGACAGGGGATTTTGTACAATTTAAGGTCAAGATATTAAAGGGAGTAAAATTAAAAAAAAAAAGAATCAAGAAAAAAGACAGGTGACAATGACAATGATATACAAGACTGAACATTTGTGTGACTTTGAGGAAACAAAGTCACAAAACCCAGAAACCTAGTCCTCTTGGAGACTCACCATCACTAACATCATGCTAGTGAATCAGCCAGTGTTCATTTATTCCGTTATTCAACAGATGTTTATTGAGTTCCCAGTAAGTGCTAGTTACTGTTCTAAATGCTGGGGATGCAGCATTTTACAGAACAGAAAGCCTCTGCTCTCGTGGAGATTATATTCCAGGGGACGGAATTTAAAATGAAAAGACATGAACTCTACAATGTGCTAGATGGTGCTAAGTGCTACGGAGGGCCTCATACTGCGTGGAAGAGGGAATGCCCAGGGAAAGGGGTGTGGAGTTGGAGTTGTACTTTGAAAAAGGGTGAATGGAAAAGGCCTCACAAAGAAGAGGTGGGAAGCAAGCCATTGAGGGATCTGGGGGAAGAGCATTCGAGGAGATGGGAAGAGCCAGTCCCCAGGTAAACAGCAAAGAAGCCGCCAAGGCTAAGGAGGACTGAAGACGGGAACAGGAAGAGGAGGTGAGGTCAGAGAAGTAGTAGGGCCACATAATGAGTGTAATGAGTTTACACTTTTTATTAGTATCAAATGTGTAACATCTAAGGAATGTTTTATTATATGCAAGAACTTCACGAACCAGAGCTTGAAATAGAAAACCGGTCCAAGCTGAATATTCCTCTAACACAATCTGAGAAGTAAAGTCCCATCCCTTGCTTTGTCTCTGGGTAAGTGTGCACAAGATTTCTAGCCTTCCCTTCCTCTGTTTTGCTGTGATGTAATTATATATACATTATCTCCTCTGCTCCCACACAGGCTCTGTTGTTTCACTGGATGTCACCTAAAATAGACACCCTCCAGGGTTATTAAGAACTTCAAGGCAGTGGGCTCCTGGGTGGCTCAGTCGGTTAAGTGTCTGCCTTTGGTTCGGGTCATGATCCCAGGGTCCTGGGATGGAGTCCCCACATCGGGCTCCCTGCTCAGCAGGGAGTCTGCTTCCCTGTCTCCCTCTGCCTCTTCCCTCTGCTTGTGCTCACTCTCTCTCTCAAATAAATAAATAAAATCTTAAAAAAAAAAAAGAATTTCAAGGCAGCAACAGTGGAGCATTAAAGCAAGCATAGAGGGGCCACACAGATTGCACAACCACAAACCCAGTCTGTCTCTCTCTTAACATTTCATGAAGGGCCTCCCTTCCTTTTAAAATTCACAATGAAAATTCCTGGATTCTCATGTAGGATCACAGTGTTTACTGAAAAGTTTTTCCCTAATATCTATCTTCTCTCCCACCTCCATGTTCCCTTTCCTCACTCTTGGATTTGCCCTGGAAACTCGCGAATCTTTTCAGTCTTTTCTTAAATTTTACGGAGCTATCCCAACCCCACTTGCCCCCCAGACTCTCCCAGCCGGAACCGAGGACTCAAGGAGACCGCACCTAACAGGGATTTGGCTGTCAGACGTTCTTAGTTGTCTTCACCTTATTATCTCTACACAAACATTTTTTTTCCACTTTTAAATATTTTTGAAAACGTGATACAACTTAAAATCAATGTGCACATTTAATGTGACAGTTTCTGGTAAGTTAAATTTTGAGGGGGAAATGTGTAACCTCAGATCTATTTGAAAACATTCGGTGGCCATTTAAAGAGCCAATTAAAAAAGAGCCCATGGCACCTACTCCCTGCTCAATAGTTCATCGCAACCTTATGACAGGACCTTTATGACGATTACAAGTATTTACACTACTTCCGCCTTTTCCACCATACTGTAGGATCCATGCTCTGTGGGCATAGACCAGGTCAGAGTCAGAGGGACACCCTAGCGCCACCCGCAGGCCTAATTTTAAGCTCCTAATAGACTCAGTGGACTCAGAAGACTATACAATTCTACCACCACCCACCATTCATATTTATTTAAAAATTTTTAAGGACTTTATTTATGTATTTAAAAGAGAAAGAAAGAGGAGGAACGGAGGGAGAGGGACAAGCAGCATGGAGCCTGACGGGAGAGGAAGCCAGTGGGGGAGGGGGGGGAGCATGGGGCTGGGTCTCACATCCCTGAGATCATGACCTGAGCCAAAATCAAGAGTTAGATGCTCAACTGACTGAGCCACCCAGGGCCCCCCACTCAAATTTATTTTACGGTATCCCAGGATCCTTGAATTTGGAGCAAACTTGAAGATCATCTACTCTGACTTTTTTCCTAATGCAAGGATCTAGTGTATATTACCTCTGACAAGTTTATAAAAGTTCGTCTTTGAGTTCCAGACTTGGAACCAAGATTCAGAAGTGTATGCCCTGGAGTAGGAAAGAATGTGTCCTTGTTTTCTACTCAGAGTGCTTCCTTAAGGTGGCATTTTTCAGTCATCACTATAAGCTATATGCCTTTTGATTTCATAAGACCTCTGCTTTCAGAATATATTACTTCTTAAACCACAGTTTTCTTTTAGGAATTTGGAGAACTTTCTTTTTTCGGAATTTACTTGACTCTAAATGGCGAACATTATAACTCAGAATATAACTATGAATTTCTTTTATTTATAAATAGGCTCCTGTAACTACAGAGAGGCTATGTGAGATGAAAATCTCTCATTAAGTCATTATTTAACAAATATTTGAGGACCTACTAGGTACTAGGCACTTCTTCTAGGCCCTGGAAAAAAAGTGATAGTCTCAGAGTCATGGCACCTGCCTTTAGAAAGCTTTAGTTTTGAGGGTAAAAGGTAATTAAATAAGTAAACCTTATAGGTTTCAAGGCATTTTCTGATATGAAGAATGTTATGACTATATACTTTAGAAACACCTAGTTGGCTGTTTTCCTGGACAATAAATATTTAAGCTGGTAACTGGGGAAGTAGGAGTTATCAAGATATGATGATAAAGAGCTAAAAAAAAAAAAATATGGCTGATGGTGTGATTAAAAAAGGACATCGCATGAGATTGGGGGAGGGTGGAGGCCAGATTGTGGAGGGTCTTGTAAATTCAGTGAAGGATTTGACACTCAGTGCTTAGGGAAATGGGAATTATTGAAGATTTTTAAGCCAGGAAATTACAGATGACCAGCTGCAGGGAACAATGCATGGAGACAGTGGTGGGCTTGAGTTAGCTCACGTTGGCACAAGAGAGCCAACTGCTAAATACTGAGGAATTCTGTTAAGTGGTTGTTAAACTGTTGGGAGCTTGCAAGAAGACAGGGTGGGAGAATTTACATGCTGGAAATTGGCAAACATGACTTCCAAAACAAGAAGAGTTTGTTTCTGTGTTTGTTGTTGTTGCTGTTTTTGGAAAGCTTGACTGCCAGCACACCACTGAATAAATATAAGCAAGAGTGGAGACAAGGAGAAAGGGAATGGCCTAGACCATGTTAATAGCAATAGAAAAGAAAATACGTGGTTACCTTTGAGAAGTATTTAGGTTCGATCTTTGAGAAAGTAAACATAGAGAAAGACGGGCAGCACAGGCACCAGGCTCATTTCTGACCTGTCAGTGGCCTTCTAACTTGACAGCCTTCAAGTAGCTCCGGCTTGAAAGCAGAGGTCAAAACTCTTTGGACATTCCATTCTACAGTCAGTCAGACCCTCTGTTTCTTAAGAAAATGTGTATTAAAAAATGTTGCCATAGGTTCTTATAAGCAAATTAAATTAATAACACCACACTTCAATTTTGATAGTACTATCGCATATATATATATGATATATATATAGGCTTTCCCTATCCAGAGACTCATTCTCCTCATCTGGTATTTATTGCTGATGTCCTCCAAGCTCTCTCAAAGACAATGTGAACGCCAAATGTGGAAGGCAACTTGGACACTAAACTATATGTCCTCACGTGATTCTGCAAAGACAACTTTTCTCCAGGGTAATGCTGAAGCAGATGTATGATTCTGTGAAAGTTTTATTTGTAATTTTATGAGATTAGCACACACAAAAACTCCATATGGTATGTTCTCTTTGGTTTTCAACAAGAATTATATATAATAGGGAGAGGTAAGAAGCAGAAGAGAAAATGTTGTTTATTTTGGCCAATTCAGTTGCTAAGCAGAAACATTATTTGTGTCCTGGCTCGAAAGTAGCACATTTTGAATGCGGATCAGAATATTTCGTTTTTTCTTGTGTCAGATTACAGGGGTTGAATCACTTCAGCAATGGTTACCCTTTCTGTGACTGAGAAGCCATATCCTGTCATTTTTATGCCCCAAAGATGATTCTGTTTAGACAGAGGAAAGTGTCAGGAATGAAGCTTTCTGACAGCAGGGTGAAACTCTCTCACATCGAAAGAATTCTCACCAGAGGTGTCTGTAATCTCCCTCCTCTTTTCCCTGCCCCCTAAAACCTGTTTGAAGATAAAGCAGAGTGTAACCTGTGCCCTGTCAACTTCCTGCAGAGTGTTAACTCAAAAACCTCCGTCAGTCACAGAGTCCATCATTTAACAAGTTCCTGGTGATCAGGAATGAGTTCCAGATCACTTTCCACTGGACTGGTTGTCTATTGCCCCAGGCCACCATAGCTATTCATTAAATCTTCAGAAGGCGGCATCTAACTCCATGATTAAAGAATCTTGAAACGAGGCACAATGTGGTTCTTGTCAGAAAATCATCTCACTTCTCCCAAATGAGGAAGATGAGAAATGGCTTCCGAGAATCTGGTAGCTTATAAAACGACGTAGTGTGAGAACACCCTTCATGCCCAAGGTTTGTGGCTATTGCTGTTAGTGGTCATTATTTTACTTTTGAGATGTAAGAATACATCCAATTCATTAAATATGTATATTTTTTGTTCATTAAGAAAATTTCCTCTCATCGTACATTATACCTGGATGTTGGGCTACAGAGGTGAACCAAACAGATAAATTCTGGGGCACCTGGGTGGCTCGGTCAGTTAAATGTCTCTTAATTTTGGCTCAGGTCATGATCTCAGGGTGCCGGGATCGAGTCCCACATCCAGCTCTGTGCTCAGTGCAGAGTCTGTTTGTCTCTCTCTGCCTCTGCCCCTCCCCCTGCTTGCTCTCTCTCTCTAAAATAAATAAATAAATCTTAAAAAAAAAAAAACCCAGATAAACTCCTTGTTCTTATGAAGCTTGCAATCTAGGAATAAATGACTGAATACATGAATGAATGATGTGCTATCTGCCCAAAGACATAGGGTTGATCCGATTTTTCACTGAAGATTCCTTCAAGCTTTTTTTAAAAACAAAAACAAAAACTTTTTTATTATAAAGTAACTTTAGTCTTTAGAAGAGTTACAGAGTTCACTGGGAGAGTTTTCTTCTTCCCCTAAGGTTAACATCTTTTACCGTGCATGGTAAGATCGAAACTAAGATATTAGCATTGGTCCTATTTGCCACACTATAGATTTTAGTTTTATTTTCCCAGCTTTTCCCTGGGTCTTTTTTTCACTCCAGTGTTTCCATCTAGATGTCACATTGCATTGTTGCCAAGTCTCCTTAGCCTCCTCCCACTTGCAACAGCTCTTTAATCTTTTCGTGTCTTCCATGACCTTGACACTTTAGAAGAGTTTTGGTCATATGTTTTCTAGTATGTCCCTCAGTTTGGGTTTGCCTGATGTTTTTTTCATGATTAGACTGTGGATATGGATTTTGGGGAAGAATACACAGAGATGTGTTGTCCTCATCATCTGAGAGGGTTCATGACGTCAGTGTTGTGTCGTAAGTGATACTAACCTTGGTCACGTGGTTAAGGTGGTACCTGCCAGGTTTTGCTACTGCAAAGTGACTTATTTTCACTTTCCAAACTCCGTTCTTTGGAACTGAATCACTAAGTCCAACTTATACTCAAGGGAAAGAAGGATTAGTTTCACTTCAAAGAATTTGTGGATGTACATTAAAACTACCGCAGTAATGGGGTGCCTGCGTGGCTCAGTTAGTTAAGCATCCGACTCTTGGCTTCCACGCAGGTTGTGATCTCAGAGTTGTCTGATCGAGCATTGAGTTGGGTTGTGCTGGGCGTGGAGCCTGCTTAAGATTCTTTCGCTCCTTTTGCCTCTACCCCTCACCCCCTCGCTCTCTCCCTCACAAAAGAAAAAAAACTATCACAGAAATTAATAATCACGTGGAGGGAGGTACTGTGAGGCTATGCAGATTTCCGGTTTCTCTTTAATTTAGCATTCATCCGTGGATTTTGCTTGTAGCAGTTCTTCCTGTGGTCTCCTGATTGTGATTTCCTCTCGTTTCTCTCATTCAGTCAACATTTATCAATTGAATTCTTCTGTGAGGAACAGCTGTCCTTCCTCCCCAGTTTTTTGTTTCATCATGAGTTCATACTTGTACCAGTATGGACTCATGAATGTGCATGTTATTCTTCGGGTTATAATACAATCCTATCGTTATTTTTGTTTAAATTATTCAAGTTCTGGACAATTCATTTTTGGTTGAACGCTCTGCTGTTTGCAGATGAGGGTTGATATCTTTCCTGGACGACACCACGGATTGCCCTCTGTGAGAGGCAACTTCGTGCGTAAGTCTATGTGATTCGTGAACTTTAGAAAGAAAGTGGAAGGAAAGAAATTGTCCTTGCTAACTTTGAGAATAGTCACACACGTTTAAAAAATCAATTGCATTTTGGCGAGCTGAAGTAATAGCTATAGCATGGAAGAATAATAAAAACATGGATTATCTTGGGTTTATTCACGCATTTATCTGAGTGAGATACCATGCTATGATTACACTTGTGAACTTTTGAAAGTGTTGTCTCAGCCTAGTAAAATGTCCCCTAGGAGAACCTAACTGACCAGCATTTATTGAGCTTCATCTGTATATTCTACATTGTTTATGTTCACATGGGGAAAACAAAAATATACATATTTGTCAAATAAAGATAATTCCTTCATTGAAGAATTATAATGTTTGCCAGTGAGATAAAATAAAAAAATTGAAGCAATTAATTCAGAGCACAATATTATACACAGGCAAATTTACATTTTATGGGACGGAGAATAAGGGATGCTCCAAATGAAAGACTTGACTATTTGCTTTCCTATTGTGATTAAGCTTTAGGAAATTTAATTGTGGCTTATATTGAAAACTAAAATGGATATGAGGTGTAGTTTAGACTAATTCATTTGTTTTTTAGAAGGCAGACAATATGTTGAATGTCATAATCATTTTTTTCTTGTCATCTTGACCCTAATTTAAAATTTGTCAATTAGATTTCTATCTTCAACATATTCTAATGTAACATACTTTATTTAAGGCATCTCTGAATGACTTCTTGATTTAAGAAGTGTGCTGGTAAATATTTAGTCAAGAACAAAGTGTTTCAAGGGGGGACTGTTAAAATTCTACTTTGTATTTCCTCACGCTAACGTGGCCTTATTCATCCCAGCATGAAGCATGCACTATTATTATACTATAGGCACCTTCTCCAGTGTCCAGAGTCAGGAACAACTCAGTTTAATGTGTAAACTCAAAGCTTCATGAAGAGGTGTGTGTTTATAGATGCTAGGTTCACTCACTTATCCTGCAGAGCAACTTTACATGCCTTGTAATAAGTTCAGGGATCGTCCAAGTTACAAAGACATAGATACCATAGATCAGTAGGGTCATTCAGAAATACTCAAAATTTGAGAATGCATAGTGCTCCTTCAAGACAATTTTTGGAGAGAGGACTTACGCCAATGTCAGATATAATTTTCTTATCAGATCACCAGGCATTTTTGGTCTTTATATTTTGGTGTCTTGAGATCCCCTGGTCAAAATCTGTATTTTCAGGAACATCCGACCTTAGGGAAGGATTACAAGCCCTTTTTTAGTCTGAGAGTAAGGTGTCTATTGAAATGTAGGAACTCAGACAGAACTGGCTCTTAAAAACAAAAATTCAGGCAGCTGTCCTTACATCCATGTGTATATTTGATGAACTCAAGCTTGTGGAGAAGGAGGAATAATATATGGGAGTTTTCCCACTAGGACCTTTGAGAATGTACTTCCCCCACATCTAACAATATATATTAGAGTGTAATATAATATGGTATAATAAATTTCATTTTATCAACAGTAATGGCTGGGCCAGGAATGATTATATTTTAGAACAGAGCACCATAAAGATAAGCATCTGAATTGCAGAAATTGCTGGTAAGATTAGAAAAAAATGATAAGAGGAAACTGCTTTCTAGAAGTCATTGTTGGAAGGGAGGGACTAAAAAAATCACTTACATAAAATTATATCTTGTTTTTTCTTAAAGGTCAGCGGTTTTTCTTTTGCTGTATACTTAGATTTAATTTCCCTCACAGTCCCCAGTTAAAATGCAACACTCCCAGCACTGTTTGTTATTGGTGGATTATTTCACCAATCTCCATCTCCTCACCTCCCTGACAAGACTTACTTTTTTTAACTCAAGCAATTCCACCCTCTATCTCTCTATAAACCCTTAAGTTTAGTTGTTAGACTATCATCATCATCATCATCATCATCATCATCATTATCATCATTACTGGCTGTTCTTATCCAGAGTAATAATCGGTAAGAAAAGAAATGATGGAGGAATTTTGTGTTTTAAACTCCCAGGCTTATATTCTTAGATGATAGATATTTGGATAAGGAACCACATGGTGTTTGCCATTTCTTAACTTTTGGAAATCCTTCTCATCACCATTTTAATACGAGAAATATCTTCTGGGACTAGCGATCGTTAGAAAATAGAAAAACCCAAACAAATATGAACAGAAAATCCTACCAACAACAACGAGGGAAATACTATAAACGGCCCTTTTTTCTTTATTACAAATGCTGGTTTGGGAGGTCTGGCTTCTAAGAAGTCTGCTTATCTAATGAAGTAGCTCTACATAAATTGAGACTTAACATTACCCAGAAATTTGGCTAAGTTTCATTACTGACACACATCTTATTACTCTTAGATGAAATTTCAAGGAAGCAGACATTTGCCTGTTTCTGATCACGTAGCCTTAACTCTGCATAGTCACATTTAGATTAGGAGAAGTTTAAATTACAAATCTTATGTAAAATGTGAGTGCCACTGTGATAAGACGCTCATAAATAAGAGCATGGAACACATTTAAAAATAAAGATTATGAGCCTCACAGAAGAGATTGAGGAACAACCTCTCTTAACAGAGTGAGTTATATATGGGAAGCTTCTCTTGATAATGAGAATTATTGCTACCTTCAAAAATCAATATTATTTCTCTTGTGGTAGTAAAATAAACATTAACCCACAATTTAACGTCGCAAAGAAGCCACTTACTATTCCATCCCAAAATCCTGATGTAACATTATTTAGTTGGCATTTTAGAAGTTTTAAAATAGGATCATATTTTAGAAAATTAAATGACAATGGAAAAATAAAAATAAATGTGTATTAAGTTTTTATTTTTAAAGTCTGATGATATGTACTTTTTGGGTCAAATTTAACATCGGCATATGACATTTAATTCTGGTGTCCTCCTTCCAAAAGAATTGGAGAAAAATTTACTCTGTTCAAGGACAGCAAAAGTTTGTAAAGAATTAAAATTGTAAGAAAGCCTTAAAGATAGGTTTCAGGCTGTAAACAACTATGTGGTTAGTATAATGGATTGTGGTACTGTGTGCTCTTGAAATGTGCAATCGATACTTGTGAAACAGGCAACTGAAAAATATGACACAGACTAATAAAAATGCCTGTTAACTTTACACCCTTAAGAATGGACCATGTATCTTTGCCAAAGTGAAGATGCTTGTCGAAAAGATTTCGTAGCTCCCCCGTGACTTTTTTTTGCTACTGGCTGCTGCCACTATCTCCAGGTCCACAACACTCACACCTGGAACTCCCAGCTTCTTCAGGGCTCTCCCCTCTGGTTTTCCCTTCCATTATGCCTTGCATACCTACTCCAGACTAATTTCAGTCTTGTTCTCATCAGGTCATTTCTCCCTCACAGATCTTCAATGGCTCCCTTTTTTCCTGTTGGGAAGTATCCAAGTTACCATTAGCTTTTAAAAGCTTTACATAACCAGGCAGAACATGACCTTTGAAATTGAATCTGACACTGTTCTGTTTCACATTTTTCCTCAGCTGGTGTAGATTGTTCACTGTCTCTTGAAAGAGACATACTTGTTGCTTCTATAACATTTCTCTTAATTATCCCCTTATTAGAATTTTAGTCCCTCTTCTCAATTGGTAGTACCTTTGATTCCAGGTACCTTTCCAGCTCCCTTAATTTCCAGTCCCATTCTACTCCCACCTCCTTTCTGATAATTTCACATGGCACTCACCTCTCCCCCTGGGCATTTGTCACATTAAATCAATCTCTCGTCTTTAATTTCACGATGTATTTTGGCATGGCGTATGCTTTCCTAGTGCACTATAGTTTAGTCCTAGAGCTGTCATTTAGCTATTTTTGTCTGCAGACTCCTTTGGGGCAGAAGCGTTTAGAATACCGTATGTAGAACAACGCACTGATTTTGGAATAGACAGTCCTAAGATCTGAATTATTACTAGCTGTGCCAGGTCATTATATAACCTCCTTCAGCCTCAGTTTGCCCAGCTCTAAGAGGATTGTAGTGAGTATAAGGATACCTGTGGGAACACTTAGTGCTCAACAAAGTTTTTCTGTCCTTGTCGTAGGCACAATACAGTTGCTCAGTAATTATTTCCCAAATGCACTGAAGAAACATTCACAATGGTTGAAACCCTTCTCTTAATTACTAACTTAAAGATGTATCAAAATCCAAGTCCAAAAGATTTGAAAGCTGTATGGTTCTCCGTGGAAAATCGTTTATGGATAATAGTTCCCTGAAGCATTTCACCAGCATCAGCTATATTCTGGACTCGATTTTATGTAAATAGGATGAGGTTACCAAAATCAAAACCCTAGAGCACGCCAGTCATGAGGATGCTAACAAAGCTGCCTCAAAGCCAGCCCTGTTGAAGGATTCTGGAAGACAGATGGCAGCACGATTCCAATGCAATAGCTCCTGTATTCCTCTCGGAAGTTGGCTATGCAGCAGAGGCTGAGAAACGTAGTAATACAATAGGAAAAAACTAAGATGAGATATTTGGAAAGTAAGTGCAATGAAGAAAGAAGAATCCGGGGCACCTGCGTGGCTTAGTGGGTTAAAGCCTCTGCCTTCGGCTCAGGTCATGGTCTCAGGGTCCTGGGATCGAGCCCCGCATCAGGCTCTGCTCAGCAGGGTGCCTGCTTCTGCCCCTCGCTCTGCCTGCCTCTCTGCCTACTTGTGATCTCTCTCTCTCTCTCTCTCTCTCTCTGTGTCAAATAAGTAAATAAAATCTTAAAAAAAAAAAAAAGAAGAATCCAGATTTAACTCTTTGGGCTTGTCCAGTCCATGAAGCAATAAGGAGGAGCCCAAACCACATTAGATTGTTAACAACAGCAACAAAACCAGCACGAACATTACAATAATAAGGATTCCTGTAGAAAGTCATAAAGAAAGTTGGAGAACTTAAAAATCACTCACGTATGTGAAAATACCAAAATAAATGTATCATATTTAGGAATACATATGTGTAAGGGTATGTAACCAGAGAACATTGAAGTTATTCATCAGTAATAACTCTCATGCAAATAAATTTGTGCCCTATCCTTAATTTGTTCAGGAAATGATTAAAAGAATGTGAGCACGCACTGTGGATACACGTGTGAATAATATTAAAAAATCTGTTTTGGCCACAGAGATTTCATGTCAGAGAATATAATCCATTGCTTAAAAAAGAAAAAACAAGAAAAAGAAAGGAAAGGGTTGTGTTTGCCAGGGTGCTTAGTCCAAGTGTCATTTCTCTTTCCTTTAAAAAATATGGCATTGTTTCTAACATGTTTTCAAACTATTTATAGATCAGGAGTGACTCCTCTTTAGAATGCTTGAGAAATACTTAAAAGGTGTTAATCATTACTGTGCATAGATATCATTACGTTACTCTCAGTAAATAACGGTACCTAATTTATTTAAAGTTGTAAGTCTTTTGAAGGATTAAAAAAGCTAGAAAGGATTTTGATTAGGTGAAATGCTTAGGGTTCAACATTCTGGGCAAGTTTTTATCATTTTTTTTTCAACTCACGACTCACGTGGCTGTCGCTGGGAAGGGTAAGCAGTGTCACGAGCAGCCCACGCTTACCACTCTACTGCCCAAGCAAAGATAAACCACACGAACGTTGTTTCTTTTTTTCCCTAGTAAGTTTAAATAATAATTTTCAGACTTCATTTTAGAACCAGAAGGCCATGGCAAATCAGTTAAATGGCTTGGCCCTTCTCTGGGCGAGAATTGGCTAGATCAGTTCGATATCCTGTTGAAAACACAGCTGATGGATAACCGAGCGATTCTTCTTTTCAGCTGGCTATCTAGACCTCACTGGAGAGGCAGGAATAAAGATGTAGACAGGAGCCTCAGCTTGGCTTTTTGCTATCTACTAGTGCAGTGGTGTGGCCGGAGTGTGGCTGGGGTTCTACCGCACTGGCCCATAAACCAGGGGCAGTGATATTTAGACGTTTTACATGCTCTGGAATCTGGCTGTCCCTACTCTTATTACTGGATTGGAAGAGATGGACGTTCCACCTTTTCTCTTCAGAAAGAACTCTTGTAGGTAGATGAGTTTTGCATTTTTATTTTTTTCTCTTTCTCTGTAATAGCAACTTAGAGGACTTAATTTATAATGTCATTTCTTTTTTTTTTTTTTTAAGAGTTTATTGATTTATTTGACAGAGAGAGAGATCACAAGTAGGCAGAGAGGCAGGCAGAAGGAGAGGAAGAAGCAGGCTCCCCGCTGAGCAGAGAGCCCGATGTGGGGCTCGATCCCAGGATCCTGAGATCATGACCTGAGCCGAAGGCAGAGGCTTTAACCCACTGAGCCTCTCAGGCGCCCCTATAATGTTATTTCTATCAGGAAAGTGGACAGGGAAGAAAGGTTAATCCTTGTGGTTAGTCAAGCCTTTGCCTAAAGGACGTTTGTTGGACAGGAAGTTTTATTTAAATTGACAGGTGGATAACTGGGAATCACTCTAGACTGAAGTCTATCGTCGTCAGCATGCTACTTTAGTTGCCTGCGGATTCTTGTTTGTGTTTTTAAAAAATAGCACTTTAAAATGTGCTCTGAGGCATTTGATTACAAATATGAACTAATAAATTCCGAAAAAAGAACTGCCTTTAACTAAGGGAGCTTATAAACCAAAACAGCAATGAAAGAGATGTCAGATCTTCCCCAGAGACCCAAGACGTACATGGGAAAGCAATGGGTTCTGAAAATATTTTCTTATCCTAAAAATAGACATATATATATTTATATGTAGATACACATACATATTATATGCACATATTCCAACACGCTTCATTAGATAAAAGAGAGGTCGGTTTTTATGTATACCTTTAAGATATTTAAATACATTTTGCCTATTTCATTGAAGAAATCCTTAGTTACTTAACCTTCTTGTTCCAGGATCTTTAAAGCTTTCAAAAAAGCAGAAATCAAGGCTGAACAAGCCAAAGACGCCAGTGAAGACTAAGAGAAATTCTTAAGAGCTGAGTGAATGATAGAAGATGCAGTAAGAGCTTAGCCCTACTGTCCAGGGGAGAGAATCAGCCTGTGGCCAAAGCCAAACCCTACTGGTGCTAAGTCAAAGACATTTAGAAAAAGCATATTTTTAAAGGAAGGAAGGGAAGGGAGGGGAGGAAGGAAGGAGGGAAGAAAGAAAGGGAAAGAAAGAAAGAACCCAGCTGCTCCAGTTGTGTGTGTTGGGCAACAGAAGCAGTGGGTGGCCGATGGTCTGATGGGGATTAGCCGAAGTCACGTGGGTTGAGTAAAGCTGAGAAAAGTAACATCAGCGAACAGATCTGTAGGCAGATGCCTTAACTTCTCTGAATCCCAGCTTCTTCAGTAGTAAAGTTGGGATCATAACAGGATCTACCTCATAGAATTATTACATTATTTATAAAGCTATTCATGTAATAAATAAAAAGGGTATCTAAATCATATTTACTGAGTTCTTACTGTTAGCTCTAGTTTTCAAAAATCAGTGTCTCTCATGATATTCCATGCCTACCCACCTTTCTAGGGTTCATGTTGGTGGTGTTACTTGTTGGTGTATTTGATTTTAATTATACTCTTCCTCTGTAATGTGCTGTTTTTCCAGTATTGAGTCCAGTGTTGTGATGGCGTATGGAATTAGGAATGAATTAGTAGCCAAGGAAGCTAAGATTTTTAAAGAATGATATATTCTTAGTGGAGAAGTTTAATATTAACACAAGTATCAATTAGTCAGACAAGATACTGACTCAATTTGAAAACACATCAAATATATATTACTGGAATACACATTCTACCATGAACCAAAAGAGCACCAGTTCTGCCTATGGGATTCCTAATCCGTTCCTGTGTGATCCCATATAGCTAATCTGTTGTAGGGAATTTTCAGGGGAAGGATTTCTGTGGATGGAGGAACCTCTGCTTTCCATCTGATACTATGGCTTTTAAAGCAGAAGTCTGTCTAGTGATTTGGATCCCTGGTAGGTAGATAGGTAAGAAGGAAGGAAAAAAAAAATAACAAAACCAAACAAAGAAACAAAAAATTCACTTCTTCACCTAACAGCCATTTGTTGATATATTCTTCTAATGATTAGCTAGCTTTAAATTGAAATCCTTTGTGAGTCTTTAAGGAGTTATTAAAACAATAAAAAATAAGTAATATAAAATAATTAAGATTTGGACAAATCCTCTTTTTTATTTGGGTAGTATATTATTAAGTTCCTAAAGGTTAAAAAAATAAAGAATACCTTCAAAAGGTCAAAACAGTGCTCTAATTTTTAAAATTCTATAAATATTTATGAAAAGGAATAAAGGTGGATATAAACATAAATAATCAGTTTTTTAAAATCTTGAGAAGCAGGCATGAAAAATGACAAAAGGAATTAAGGTATCCAAAGTAGATGCAGAAACACTCAGAAAAGCATTGCATTTTAGGAGATTTAGTCACTGGGTACATTTCTCCTTACACTGTTTCTAGGCAAAGGGGCTTTAGGCAAACTAGAGTGACATAAATAAACTGAGGTCTACTTGATCCAACAAGAGCGTCATATCACACCACAGGCCAAAGGTTTTCCAGGTTTGTCAGTCCAGCTCTGAACCTGGCTCACTGGGTATCTGAATTGTGAGTGTGGCAAGATGAAGTTGAAATGAATGATCCTCCAAGAACATGCACTACCATGTCTGGGACTAACTACAAGCATAGTTGGTTCTTGGGTCATCTTAAAAGAAGAGGTTCCCTATTTCTACTTGGGGTCCTTTGGAAGCAGTTCATTCACAGAATGTAAAAGGTGGAGAAATGGAACTTCTAACATCTGGGGTTTTGCTGAAACCGCAGAACTTTGGCAATCCCAGTCGAGGCAGCCTGATGTTGATGAATGACTGGGACAAGTCAAGCCCAGGAACTCCACTGCTTGGATGGGAATGCTACCTGGGGTTAGCTTAAAAATGGTGGACGGAGGATTTCTGCAAGAAAGTCTGAACTGTATATTAGAATACCATCCAAATATAATAGTAACTCTAATACTCCCCAGGACAGGAATTCATGAAGTACACCATTCATTAACTAATGGGACATAGCATTACACGTGGCTTATAGGCATCATGAAGTTTGAACTGGCTTAGATGCACACCCAGAAAAACTTGTAGGTACCCCAGAGGGCCAGCTTTTTGCAGGCACAGGATTCTCTAATACAGGTAAACCAACCTGTATTATTAACTACACTGCATCCAAGGAAGACTCTTGGGCCAGGAGTTCCTGTTCCTCTATTTTTGACACTAAATCAATTGCCAAATAACAGTTGTGGCGTGAGGTCTAATTTTCACTTTTCTAATTGGAAAAGTCTCTTTGGTGTGTCCTATGTTTGGGCAACCTCTCTAGTAAGGGGTAGAGTGAAGCTGCAATCCCAACTGGCGAGAAATAGAAAGGCTTCAGAAGTATTCTGTCAGAAAGCAGAGTAAATACAGGTAGCCTTCATTTTGCTCAGCATGGTGTTCAATGACACTTTTGCATACCAAACATTTCATTGTTTTGTATGGTTCTGCTGCACAAAGCCAAGAAACAGTTGCAACATGCATAAGTTTCCATTAACATAATACCATGCGCATCAAGCACTACTGTTAGTTACTCCAGCACATACTGGGTCACAAGTAGCTGACGACAGAATTTGTTCTTCAAACTGGAATGTGTTTGAGAGTGAAAGGGGGCCTTATTATTATTCCCCGGGGACAACAGGCATAACTCAGGACTGCTCAAGGCAAAAACATGGTCGCTGTGATCTCAGGTTTATAAACCAGGCAAGAGCAAGGACAGATGGGAAAGAAGAGGTAACTCACAGCATCAGTGGTATCAACAGCTCTGTTGGACACAAGATGTGCTCTTGAGATGATTATTTAGCTGGAGTGTTAGCCTGTCACACTGCTATTTTTTTTGACATCTATCATATTGTGGCTCCAAAACCTGGTCTTGACTTGCCCTGTGTCATATTGGCAGCTCAGCATGCTCAGGCTTGGCAAGAGTTGGGGCATTAATGGAAGTCAAGCCTGGCTTGTCCATTTTCCCCAATACTGGTAGGATATGGTATTTACCAGTGACAGGTATGATGCAAAATGGATTTGCATTTCTAGTAACATACAGTTTGACTAATCAGCATGTTTGGGATATAATAGACATTCAATATGCAGAAAATGAAATACAAGGTGCTGCCACACAACTTCTTTGACAAATGGGCATCCACAATAGTATCTATGACAAAAAAACATACAATTTCATAGTCGATTTCATTGTTCCCCAACTCCAGTTGTTAAATATTCTTTCTTAGATTATGTTGATCTGAAGTCTTTCTGTACTTCCTACCCTTTTCTGTCTTCGGAATTAATAAAGAACAAATTTCTTTCCTTTCTTGGTACTCTTATGTTATCCCTTGGACACTTAACTCCATTAAAAAAAGTCCCCATTGCTTCAACCATTCATTATATGATTTGTTTCTAGCTACTTAGAAGAAAAGTATGTTAGAAATATCTTGAGAAGATGTGTGAAATTCTCTTGTTTTGTGTCAGAATTAAAGATAAGTCACAGTTTGTTTTCCATATGATATAGAGCATTAACATCTTGATTCATGAGCTGTACTTACTGCTGATGATAAATTTTAGTGCCCTGTTCTGTTAGCTATTATCTTTGCTTTGTCTCATTTATCACTTTTTAATCTACTTTTTGAACAGTCAGATCTGTCATTAGAATTTCAAAAACTATTAAATAAAACTGTTTTCTAAGAAAATACAGTGGCTCTGTCATTGTAGAGCCATTTTGTTTTATAAAGTTAGTTTACAATATCTCTGCACCATCTCCTGCCTTTAATTCACCACTGCTCCAGTGTTGTTAAGCTAGGCTTCAGGGAAGGTATTGATTCTTTTCAGCAGTCACTATTTCCAAATAGTTTTTTGAGTTTGCCCTATATGCATGATGGAATGAGCACTGGGTGTTACAGAAGACTGATGAATCACTGACCTCTACCTCTGAAACCAATAATACATTCATTATATGTTAACTAATTGAATTTAATTTAAAAAAAAAAAGAGTATGCCCTATATATGCACACTTGCCATCTACGGTGCCAAGTTTCTGGCAAGTAAACATAGTTGTTGTAAGTCTGGATAACTTAAAACAATTTTGTGTGTGTGTGTAAACTGCAAACTTCTCACGTGGTGATGAGGGAACTCATGAGTAACTTAGGTTTGCTAGGCCACAGTAGAGGGAATAGTGGACGCTTATAAAGTGTCTCAAGGGTTAAAAAGCATTTGTGTCGATTTTATTTTATGTGGTCCTAACAAAAATGTGGAAGTTGTTAAACGAAGAAAACTCTCCGAGCTATTCGTGCTATGAAGATGCTTTCCAGAAAAGATTGCTACTTTTTGAAATGCAAGTCCCGCGGCCGGGGCAGGCTGAGGGAGGTTCTGTCGAAGGCACAGCTGGGGAGGCCGCTTTGGCCCCACGGCCAGTCTGGGGCATGAGCCCTTTTGTGACTTCTGCTCTTTACAGTTTATTCTCTGCTTCCAGTTTTGAAGCAATGAATTGTCTGTAAAAATTACTTAGGTGTTCACAGCAGGACTCCTAGCAGGCATTCTGAAGCAGGGTGTGAAGGAGAAATTGTTTCTAGATTTAGGTTATTTGAGGATTGGATGTTTGTCAATTGGGAATCTGAAAAGAATCAAATTATAGAAAAAAATATTTTCCAGAGGCAGGATTTCTTAGGTATTTCTCCCCAAATGCTTTAGCTGTAGACCTATCAATTTTTAAATTACTCTGGTTTTTAAGATACACATGTTTAGCTCTAAGACAATAAAGAACTTGAATTTGCCCCTAGGTCAGTTGTTGTGCTCTAATTGCAGGCATTAGGCGAATACCAACCGGCTCAATCACAGTGGCTCCAGAACGTTTTAAGGGGCTGTGTCTGCCCAGTATATGGCGTCCTGTACAAAACAGGAGATTGCTTACACAAATAGAAGCGTGCACGTGCAAATTCCTTTTTGTGTTGAGAGCTGCTTATTTCACACAGATAATTACCAGGCTGCATTCCCACTAAATATATTCTGCTGCCTTAAATTGGGGGCTTAATTGTGAAAATTGGTCCTTTGAAGACATGAGACTCTTTGAAGGTTTCTTTCCTGACTGCAAAATTTTATAGGTTTTGTCTATAAATTGAGTTGTGCAGAATGACTGGACTGATAAATTCTATAGGCTGAGGTCCAGTGGTGTCACATTACCCATTTTCTCCTAGAATACTGTCTCCGGCACAAGAACCCATGGGCCATGAGTTGATGATGACGTTTACTCTCCAGTGATTCAGGTCTCTGTCTTTGGACATTTTCCCCCTCATTTGGATAATCTCTCATTGTCAATAATGAGAGCAGCAGAGGAATTAAAAACATGTTTCTATCTATCAGGATAAACTATGTCACGAAGTAGTCCTAATTATTATTCGGAAATGAAGGCAGTATTTAACATTAACAAATGACTATATTTGTTACCTGTGTGAAATGCTTGAGCACTGGGAAGAAATAGCTCTATAAAATCCAAGGTTTATACTTTCCTTATATGTCATTTCTGAGGGAGAAAATGGCTGACGAAGCTAATATTAGTCCCCAGATCTTTCCACGGTGCAGGATTAAAATTTAATTTGACATGTAGATGCAGTGACCATCTACACAGACAAGCAGAGTTTGCACCTTTTAGAATCTTTGTTCGGAATCTTTAATTGGAGGGCTTCTATGGGTATTTTTTATTTATTTCCTTCTCTGCTCCGTTGTTGTTCTATAGGATTTAAACACGATCCTAAAAGCGATAGTACTAACCTGGCTGGGAAAATTAAGTTTAAAAATAAACAAATAAGCATGTGACTGTGTGACCAGCAGGCAAGGTAGGCATGAGTATTTGTTTGTGGTTTGCACTCTAAATCAGGGCTGTTGCTGTTAGCTACTCTGTAACTTTGCCTCAAACATTTCCACTAAGAGAACCTTCCTCATTGCCGCATACCCAGCCACATGATCTGCTGTGGTATGGCCTAGAAGCCCACATCTGTGCTGTGTTATGAAGGTGGATCACAACTGTGGTTTTAAAACACTGTCTTTAATATATTTTGCGTGTGAATTGACGCAACCCTTCTGGAGGGAAATTCAGCTGTATCCACTCAAAGATTTAAAAATGCCTACAGTCCATGACTCAGCAGTTTAATTTCCTGGAATTTATCGGAAGGAAGAAAAAAAAAAATCAGTGATGTACCTTAAGATGTATAAATATAGTTATTCTTCAGAATGTTATGTATAATTAAAATTTTGAAAGTTATTTATGTTGTGCAATGAAAGATTGCTCATATAAATTTCATTGAATAAAGGGTATGGAGCCATTAAAAAAAGACGTGATACAGTAATACGGATATCAGGAAATATTTATAATTGTTTAAAAATGGAAAGAGTAGTTTTGTTCATTTTAAAACTACTTTTTGTAAAAATAGAGGTAAAAATAAAATAATGAGCATTAGCATATTATATAATTTGTGTGTGTATGTTATTGACTACTATCATCATACATTATTATCATTGTTAACCTTGAACTTGTATGTGTGTGTGCATTTTAGTATTTTTTAAAAAACTAATAATGATCATATATTAGTAGTATTATGATCAGGTAGATAATCATTCTATTTTTTACCCTCTCATATAGAATTTCCAAAAGTAGCAATGTTTTATGGAGAACATAATAGAATTCCATAATAAAATTCATACAGAATTTCCAAAGGCAGTGATGTATTATGTTTTAGGAACAGACAAGCAATGAGTGGGCCTTCAATTAAAAAAACTCCATTATTACTAATGTACCCTCTTACCTGACTTCTCCCTTCCTGTGTGCGATAAAAATGGCCACAGCTTGATTCTGAAATTATTGTCCATTCCTTTCCAAACATTACTAAACTGCAATAGAACAAGGTCGGCTCCCCTTCCCTGCTGCAGAACTTGAAATAAACAATGCTTCTGCACCCTGGGCAAACGGAATACTTTAACCTCTGAGGGGTATGCTTTTAGGAGGCTGTTTCTGTCACATTAGAAGCTGAGAAAGGATTGAAAAAATATTAAATAGTAGAAAAAAGATTGATGTGGTGTGGGAATTGAGACCAGCAAGTTCAACTTCCAGGTAACTGGTCTGGGCAACTGGAATTGTTATGCCATTATCCAAAACGGGAGAAAGGAAAAGGAGCAGGGATGGATAAAGAAGAAAATATGCCAGATTCTGAGCATTTGTAGTATGAACAAAATCACAGTATCACTTGCAAATAAATGTGCAGGGCCGTGATTATTGCAGATGGACACTGATACAGTTTAATTGAGAACTATTTCCTATGAACATACTTCAAAAAAATTAAAGGAATCCTTGAGGGTGGCTTCTTGCCACTTCCTCTGGAATGGAGGGGCCTTGAGATATTAGCCCTGCGAGCGTCACTGAGCTGCAGCACCACACCCTCTCACTGATGCATCTACCGGTTAGCACGCAAGGTGCCAGAAGACAGCGATGGGTCAGGCATGGCTTCCACCCAGGGGGGCTCTCAATGCAGAAGGTGAGAAACAAGTATTATAATGCAGTGTGGTCAGTGTAGTAAGTGACAGATGTACTTTATACTGCCAGCTCAGAAGAAGGAATACTTACTCCCTGGTCCTTAAAGTTCTATTTAAGCTTTAAAACCAAAGTGATGCTTGATTTGGATCTTGAAGATTG
The DNA here is from genome assembly GCA_028534135.1 of Potos flavus. Taxonomy (NCBI): domain Eukaryota; kingdom Metazoa; phylum Chordata; class Mammalia; order Carnivora; family Procyonidae; genus Potos; species Potos flavus. The sequence continues at coordinate 23,963,289 of CM052900.1, read as the reverse complement.
AGTAGGCATGGAAATTATAAGTTCTTACGAATTATGGATACCTACAAATTATAAGTGGTAACAAGTGGCAAAGGAGACCCATCATTTAGGGTTTTCTTAGGCCAACACAAAGGTCAAATTTAGTTCAAAGGAACCAATGAACAACGTCATTTTGAATTCCACTTATATGCCCCTTCCCCGACATGCCATCTAAGAAACACCAAACGTGTCAGAGCTGGGAGGAATGACACACCTTTACTATCAAAGAAGTGAGACCCATCCAGGCAGCAGACTCTGCTTATGAGGTCTAAGCAGAGCAAGAACTGATAAAAGTTGGAGAAATGAACTTTCGATAATTCTACCAATTCATTGTAACTCTCAGTTTAATGTTTCTCAACCTTATTTTCATGTTCACTACCCTGCCAAGAAGCCTTTTTTTGACATTTTTCCTAATTGCCTCTTCTCTTCCCCATGAAATTTAAATACCACAGATGTACTTTATCTGTTTACACACAGCCACAAACCACTGTAACATCTAAGGTTTGTTTCATGCTACAAGAACTGATTATTGCTCTGTTGGAGTTCAGAATGCCCCCACTGCTTATGTGGGCTTTAGGAGAGGATGTTAGCACAAAAAGTTTTGTCTCCTAGACTGCTTGGAGGCCAACATTATTTTATTTTACTTTATTTTATTTTAATTTAATTTAATTTAATTTTTAAGATTGGTTTATTTATTTTAAAGGGAGACGGTGGGGCAGAAGGAGAGGGAGAGACAGAATCTCAAGCAGACTCCACGGGCTGAGTGCAGAACCTGACTCAGGGCTCGATCCCATGACCCTGAGTTCATAACCTGAGCCCGAACCTAGAGTCAGATGCTCAACTGACTAAGCCACCCAGATGTCCCGGCCAACATTTTAAGAGGGATCTATTTACATGCCTCAGGTATGTAAATTACAGGACATGCCATTGACTGACATCAAACTTTTTAATGTGTCTTCAAGCAACCATTCAAAGCAGAAGTTTTGTTCAGGTATGAAGCCATTCTCAATCTCTGAAGTGTAGTTCTCTGGTGAAGATCATCACTGCCTTTTATTTCTCAGATTTGCTCATAACATATCATTTTGTTTTCACAGTATCATGGTAATAATTTAAAAAAATAGAGAACAAAAATTCTTCAAATGGACAGATCTCCTTTTTTTGGCCGTAAATTTTCTCTGGCTAACCTCAACTGCACAAAATCACAGCAACGAGCAGTTAGAGCCGTTCCGAAGAACACACACACACTCACAAACTAAAAAAACTAAAAAAAGAGGCATAATTTTATTTGGCAAATGCAAGCTGTGGCCAAAATTGTTATGTAAAGTGTAATGCTTCAGAAAATAGCATACCCAAAACTATGCATCATGGAGGCTGCTTACAAAAGAAAGTAGAGATTGGTGAAAGGAGGGAGGGAGAAGCATCCCCAGGAAGACAAAAGGGACAATTTCCAGGTTGGAAAACTTAAAGGGGAAGACATTTGGAAGGGAGATGGATTGAGGACTTCGAGTGACGTATTTAGGATCTGAGGAGCAAAGAGCTTTAGATCATTCCCTAGGGTACCTAGCACACACATAAGGGGCCTCAACGAGATGCGGAGGGAGCCATGATCTCCAAAAGACGGATGTTCTGGAAACTGAAGCATAACATCAGAAAAGCGTGGAGGATACCAGAGAAAGACCTCCCCAGATCCTACCAGGTAGTCTGACCCCTTGCACCAGGATTTTGTAGCATTAGGCAAAAGATTCGGCCAGTTCCATTCATCAACCACTGAAAGGACATGTTATTCAAACCATTTGTTAAAAACTATAAGAAGTATTTAAAATATTTTAAAATAAAAATATTATAGCTATTTTCCCCGGGAGCAATAGAAATTGGGATGAACAGTCGAGTAGCAATAGATCTAGGTCACATCGCCTTCCACGGCAATGTTTACATAAAAACAAGTCAGGTCGGCACAGCCTGAGATTGGGTCCATGAGCAAAATGTGCCTCAGAGCTCTTCCTCCACTTTCATTTTCCTCCTCACCTGCGGGTCCCCCTATGTCTCCCTTCTGCCCTCAGGCACCTGCCCTCTTCGCTCATGGATGAGAGAAGAATTCCTATCTCAGACATCCTGAGGTTGCTGATTTATAAACTTTCTATTGGTGTGGGGCTTAAAGTTCTCAAACTGCTGGCCCAAAAGGATGACAGACATGCACAAATAAAATGCTCCATGGGAAAGCAATGTTGGAGAATCTAGGATCAACAAACTTAGGCTTACCAACATGCTAACAAGCACTTGGTTCTTCAAGAAAGAGTATAGGCAGTTTCCTAACGTATATTGGAAGGTAGTTCTAGACATGCCAAAATGCAACATTGTATTTTATCTTCACACTAACTACAAACAGTATTTGTACGGTTGGGAGGTTGGGAACAGTAATAACTCTTGGTGAGCAAAGATAACTCTTTGTGGTTACCTGGGATCTGAATTAATATTCAACTTACCAAATTTGACAAATTCTAAAAACTTAGCTTTCTTTTAGCCTTTTAATTCAACCTATGGTTCTTGACATTTTCTCACTATATCTACTATTAACAATATGAAAATAAAGTCACTTTTCCCTGCATCAAAATAGCAATCGATGAACTCAAACTGAACAGATGTAATCTCCTTAAGCCATCAATGTTATTAAGTCACATTCCTTTAAGTATTTTAACTGAATTTGTAAATCTAATAATTTGATTTGCTTAAGTGATTCAAATATATGACAGGGTACACTTATGTGTACCTTACATTGCAAAACCTTTCTAAACCCTTAAAGCTAACATTTATATAAGTGCTAACTCTATGCCAGATACTGTTCTAAGTTTTCTACATATAGGAATTTATTTAATCCTCACATCAATCCCATGAAATAGCTATTCTGATTTCTACTTTAAGGTCAAGGAATGTTGATGTATTGAAGTGATGAGTAACTTGGTCAAAGTCACACAGATAAGTGGCAGAGCCCTAATTAATTTAAGACATTAAATTTATCAGTATAATAAATCAAATTCTCTCAGGCCTTCCAATACTCTCAACTAACTTATATTCTCTAATAATTTTCACTTAAGAATTACAAAACTGATATGTCAGATTCTCTTAAACACACAAATACCTTAAATAATGAACACACATTATGAGGAATTGAACATAATCTTTTTCTAATAAGGATTGAGTTTGATTTTTTTAATTTCTATGTCCTCCTAGAATTTAAAAGTCTCAAAGGACAGTTATCTTGTCAGACACACTGAGGTTATCAATCCATACACTCAGGACCATAGTATAGTTACTTCTCAGTTAGAAACTAGAACCTAGGGGCGCCTGGGTGGCTCAGTGGGTTAAAGCTTCTGCCTTTGGCTCAGGTCATGATCTCAGGGTCCTGGGATCGAGCCCCGCATGGGGCTCTCTGCTCAGCAGGGAGCCTGCTTCCCCCACCTCTCTCTGCCTGCCTCTCTGCCTACTTGTGATCTCTCTATCAAATAAATAAATAAAATCTTAAAAAAAAAAAAAAAAGAAAGAAACTAGAACCTAGAACATGGAGCCTGGGAGAAAAAGCTTCCAGATAACCCTCCTAGAACCACAGTTGGAGTGTTGGATCATTTATTTTAGTAGTGCCCATGGGGCATTGTGTTCAATCACAATGTAATCTGCTTCTGAAATTATAACCTACTTCTTCTGGGTGTGTGTGTGTGTGTGTGTGTGTGTGTGTGTGTGTGTGTGTGTGTAAAGAACACTTGATTGGATTCTTGTGCTCTTTTTACTCTCTTGTTGAATTCCGTACCATTTTCATGTTTTCCTTCTCGCAACAACTCTCAAGTGCTCCTAATGATAAATTACTATCAGCAATTTGCATATAAGGAAGCTGAGATCTGAGAATTAAATTGCTTTCCCAGAGTCCAGTAGTGGGCAGAGAGCAGAGCTGAGCTACAAGCCCAGGTCTCTGGCAGAATCCGCCACGTGTTTACGGCTTCATAACTGGCTCCTTGTCCCCCTGTTGTGGTTACTCAGGTCGAACTTCCCACCGGCCACTCCAAAGCTCTGTATCTCGTGTTGAAATGATATTCTCCCAACTTCTTTTCTCTGTCTGTGCTTTTGAAAATATTTGAAGTTACTGTTTGGTCCTACATTATTCCATCAGTGAGCCACAAAGCACTCGCTGGGTTCCTGTCAGAGGTTGCGCACTGCTCCAGCACTAGGGATATTACAAGAAAACAATTCCTTCTGTGAGAAGGGTTAGAGTTGTTCAAACATGTCCCCCACTCCTGTATTTGTCAGGTGTGTTTTTTCTCCAAGTAACAAAAATCCAACCTAAATTAAACTTGAAGCAAATCGATTGATTTGTGTAATGGAAAACTCTCTGAGCAGAGAGCCAAGCCTTCAGTGTGTCTGGGTCAGAGCCCCACAGGACGTCATGAAGTCTGTCACTCTTGCTCGTACAATCTGTTTCCACATGCTCTCTGTCCCTATGTCTCAATTTGCTATGTTATGGGTTTTTCCCTGATTTTTCCTGCTGCTGACTACTTCGTTTGTGTGGCAAATGAACATAGCTACAAATCCCCTCATTTGCATTTTCCTTTCATCTTGTGATTTAAGAAGAAACAAGAGCATCTCTTCAAAGCTCACAGAGAAGAAATCTTGGGAAGAACATTAATTGACCCAGTTTGCGCCACATGCACATGTCTGAATGAATCATGGCAACCAGGGGTATGGAGAGGCATGGGCCACAAGCCCTGGGGTGGAACCACTCCCATGTAAGTCACTTGGTAGGGTGAGGGGTGGTTATTTAAAGGAAAGATGGTGGGCAGAAAAGCCTCCTGGATTACATGTGTATTTTTTCTCCTACCTATCTGTTAACTTGGAGAAAGTTCTTCTTTAGGAGATTCCCTCCCTTCTTCCCTTCTTTAGTAGATATTGTGTGTCTATTATGTGCTAGTTATTGTAAAGAGACAAAAAGAACACATAAGCTTCTAGGAAGCTTACTGTACTAGCAAGGCAGACAACTAATGACTAGTTAATTATTTAGTTTATTAATTTCAACTGTGATAAAGTTAAGAAGCAGAAGTACAGGATGTTAACACAGTGTATAGTGAGAAAGTAGTCTGGCCTAGAAGGTTAGAGAAGGCTTTCCTGAGGAAAGTATGATTGAGATATTTATTGGGATCTAAATGAAAAAGAGTAGTTAACTGGAAAAAAAAAAAGGAATGAAGATCATGCCAGGGAGAGGGAAAGTGGTAAAGACTCTGAGGTGGGCGGGAATGGTGATTAGACAACTAGGAGGCTGGTCTGACTGGGCTGCACTGAGCATGGGAGAGAGAAACAAGAGATGAAGCTGGGGTTGAGGGGAGACAGACAAAGAGCCACATCATGCAAGCTCTTGAAAAATCATGGCAAAGTCCGATTTAGAGGGACAATGCTCCATAACTTCATTTATCGAAGTTGTGTAACCCAAAGAAATAAAATTAGTAGTAGGAATTCTGGCCATTAGACATGTGCCCAGGGAAGACAACAACACGCCAGGATATTTGAGGGAACCTGGGTCTTACAAACTTTCACAAATTACTCCCTGTAGGTGACAGCTGACCCTGCCCAGGAGTATGGTCAGACCGGAGAGTCACTGCTGAGTGATTCTGCCATCCGACTTCCTCAGCCCAGAGTGCGTTCAATTTAGTTCATAAGGACAAATGACTCTGGCGAATATATTTTAAAACTCTCCTGAAATATAAAGGCTGTCCTGCTTTTGAATTGTGAAAATATAAAAATGCCCAGAACTATGTTCATTCAGCCCTTCATCTTCAATCCTTTGCCAAGTTAACATCTATTCATCATTGAGGATAAGCTCGACTATCACTTCCTTGGAGTCTTCCCTGATGTCCAGTGTGGATCAAAATCTATCTGTTACATACTCTTTTTTTTTTTTTCTGTTACATACTCTTTACTGTGGTTCTCTTGCACGATTCTCATAGTTACTAGTTATGCTTTGTGTGATACCATATGACGTTGTAATAATAACTCATCCTGTTAGACTGTAAGTACCATGTGTGATGACTGTATCCTCCAGTGTGTGGTCCAGTGCTAAGCATATTGTAGGTTATCAATAACTATTCATGAATAAATGAATAATCTCAATTTTTCTGATTTGTATTTAATCTTTCAGATTTAGACTTAAATCTGGTGATAGTCTAAGAATGTGCTTGGTCTCCAGTTGACTTACTCGTAATGGGCTCTCAGTAGTATTTGCTGGAAGGAGTTAAATGAAGAAAAATAAATCAAGGCTGTTTTCAGAATGCCTGAGCCATGTAACTTTCTACATATAATTTGATTAAGAGATCAAAAGCACAGTAGAACTATCCAAGTAATCTTCTTTTGAATTCCTCTCTTTGTAGAGTCACACACTCATGACCTTTGTTCCTGTCTCTGAATCCCTCTATCGGAAAAATGCCTATTGCTGCAACCCCGGAGGGGGGACGAGACACAAGGAAGAGGGACAGAACCTCTGAGCCAAATAGCAACCTCATCTCATTTTACTGTGATACTCATGACATTCTATGGCTCAGCTCTTGTCTGTAAAGATCTTCTTAGACATTTTTATTTATTAACTGTTCAGTGTTTAAATGCTTGTCAATGGAAGAGTATTAAGTGTGTGTGTGCTGGCACACACATGCATGTGTGTGCACACACACACACTTCTCATTTGCTGAAAATGTCTCTCTTTTTTAGTTCCTGTGCCTAACCATAACCCTGATGATTTTATGTTGTCCTTTAACTTTCAGTTTCCTCCCGAATAAACATATTCGGGCCTCCCGCAGTAGCTGGTTAGAACTGCTCTGTGCCACGAATAGTGAGATGTTAGTGATACAAAAATATTCATGGCATTTGGACTTGTAACTGTTGTACAATTCTAGAAGGGGAATCTTGAGGATGAGTTGACATAGCTCCATCAGCAAACATCCCACCGGATGTTTTCTTAAGCATTCTGAACAAAGTTCAACTGCCCTTTGGGAGAGAACACACATTTCTTCCTAATTTATAATTTTTGGAATGATACCAACCAAAAAAAATCTGAAGAGTTCATTAGAGGAAAAAATGTCCAAATATAACAATACGTTACTTGCCCATTATTCCACAGAATCACATAGTTTAAGTATCTCAGCAGTCAATTAGTACCATTCCTTGAGAAAGGCAGGAAAGACTAGTCCCATTTTGTAGCTATTGTTGAAGAAACAGGAAAGCTTTACTCTTCTGTTGAAGAAACAGAAATTTCCAGGATGAAGGTTAACTTCTTGGAAAATGTGTTAAAATTTCAGATCATGCAAAGAAAAAAAAAAAAAACAAAACCAAAAAACAAAACCAAAAGCTCGGATTATGCTTAAAAATACACTGCAAATTTTAGCTTTGCACAGTAACAGCAGAATTCGAAGTGATCTACATAAACTTTTACTTTTTTTTAAAATATGGGTTGTCTTGTGTAGTTTTTTTTAAATGATGAAGGACCTAATGATTTAGAAAACCTGTAATAGTCATATAACCCAGTGTGGAAAATATTTATGCCTCATTTAATTACTTTTGCAAATTTATCTTACTTTTCTTTAGCCAGTGCAGACCAGAAATGAAATAATTGACTTTATTAATATATCCACCTATAGTGAAGGAAAATTCCTTTTGCTTTATAATCTCATCAATACTTGGTCTGACATTTATAGTTTTTGCAAACTGCGTTAGTGTGAAATGTCATTTCACTATTAGCAAATTTGAGAATTTTTTCATGTTTCTATTGGTCATCTATGTTTCTAGTGAAATGTCTGATCACGACTTTCCTTGTATTCCTTCTGAGTTGTCTTTTCCTTATACACTGGTAGAAGTATTTGCAGCTTGTATAAAGTCTTATTTAAGAAATTCTTCCCTAAATACAGCTTATAAAATTACTCTCATAGATATTTTCCAAAAGTTTTAAAGTTTTGTCTTTCAGATTTCAGTCCTGATTTCATACATTCGGAATCATTTGTACATTGGGAGGCAAAGATCCATATCTACTTTCCCCATAGAGATATTTAAGTACAACGTACCGACTAATCATCTTTCCTTTTCCCACTTATCTGCAGTCTATCTCTGCCCTGTACTTGTTTCCATGGATTTCACGTCATTTTTGAGCCTCTATTAGGTTTCATTAGAAAATGTGTTCAGTGTTCTACTACCACCTTGTCTCATTCACTATAGCTTTAAAATTTTTTTGACATTTAATAAGTCATTTCCCTCTAGCTAATTCCTCAGGAATGTTTTAGTTCTTCTTGGACCTTTTCATATAAATTTAATATTCATCCAAATAAAGTCCTATTGAATTTTAATTTGATTCACACATATTTATAGATCAAATAGAATTGAAATTAAATTCTGTAAGCTATTGTGTCCTATACATAACCACGTTATGTCTTTCCATTTATGTAGGCCTTCCTAAAGACCATTTTTAAAAGTTTGATAAATTTCTCCAAAATAGTCTTTGAGATCATTTACTAGATTTATTCCTAGTGCTTTATATTTTCAGTTGCTTTCGCGAGTAGTTTTTTTTTTTAAATAATTCCTGTTTAAAATTTTCTTTCTGGTACAAAGAACTACAGTGGACTCCTGTAATAATTATTTATCAGTCTGCTAAAATCTCCAATTAATTATAATAACAATTTGTCCACTTAGAATTCTGGGTTTTCAGAATCTGAAAAGACAATACTATCTTTTATTCCTTTCAAATTCTTATACATTTAATTTGTTTTATATTCTTGTGTAGTCCGGATGATCTTTCTTTGTTAATAAAAAGACACGTTTTTTTTTGGTTTTGTTTGGTAGTGATGTGAACCAAAATATCAACGCTATGAAATGGTATTTGGAAGAAAAATTTGAATCATGGATCAAAGTTATTAAGTTGTTGTAGAGTTACTCAGGGTTCTTTTTTTACTATTTCACGACAATTTTGGTATTTTTTAAATCTAGGAATTTGTTTATTTCAGCTAAATTTTCAATATTTTGATTAAAAGTTGTTTATATCTTTTATGTGTTTGCTTCATCTCTATGCCACCTCTTATTATTATGAAATAATGACCAGTTTTAAGTACTTTAAATTTTTAAATATTATTTCTTCTTTGACACATACATATTAATATTTTAAAAGCTTATTTTCTTTTTTATGATTTCTAAAGCTGGATTTGGATAACTGTATCTATATTTAAAGATCTTTGAAATTTGTTTTGAAATGCTATATGGGCTTATACATTATATATATATAAAATGTAGTAATTATATATCATTCTTGCTAAAATATATATACCTTATTTATGTTGGCAAAGAATATGTATTTGCAATGGTCAGATCCAGTGTTCTGCATATGTCTATTAAATCAGTCCTCTTAAGTGTGTTCAAATTTGTTACAGCCTTAGCAACGTCTTGTATATGCTTGTATATCAATATTGAGAATTATTAAAATGTCCAATATTTACAGTGATTTGTCAATTTCTTATGTAGCTATATCAATACTTTCTCTTTATAGATCTCTTTATATTTGTGAAGTTTCATCATAAGTGCATTAATTTAGAGCTGTAATGTCACCCTTATAAATTATTTACCATTATCTGATGACTTTCCTTATCACTAGTATTGCTTCTTGCTTTAAAATAGATTTTCTGTGTGATTAATATAGCTAAAGTAGCCTTGTTTTGATTTACATTAACACAGCATATATTTTTTTACCTTTTGTTTCTTGTAAATAATACAAAATCAGATTTTATTATTCATTCCACCAATCTTTGATTTTCAAGAAGAAATCATTTCACTGACATACGTCATATGTGATATATTTGGATTAACTTCTACCATCATATATTCTATTTGCCAACTTCTACTCTAATTTTTTTTCTTTCCTTTTTTCGATTGATATTTTCTTCTTCCACTATTTTATATTTTCTCTGAAGTTTGGAGATATAAATGTCATATCTTTACAGGCTAACCAGATTTTGGCATAGTCAAGTTTTGACTCTGGCAGGACACCTATGCATTAATTTATTGAACAAGCCCTCTGTCTCCTGCTTTCCTCTCAGGTGCAGTGAAAAAGGTCTCTCTCTTGCATTATAGGCTCCAAGTGCAAGTTCCAGAATTGTGATGTGTGTATGTTATGTTCCAATATGGGGGTTAGAAGGAGCAAAAGCCTCTTATATTCTATGGCTGTTGAAAATGAATTTGAACACATCAAAAACACCATCACAGGTGGTGTTGGGTAAGCCACCAGTGGAAAACGGTAACATTTCTTGGTAAATTTTGGTTCAAAATCTATTGGCTTAGAATGAAGTTGAGAAAGTAGATCTAGATGAGCAGAAAAGGAGTGTCAGGTTCAGCTGATGACATTTTCCTAACCCTTCCTTGAGCAAGTCATGCATGTGTGTGGTTAGTGAGGGACTCATGCTTTTGAAAGCAATCTGTATTTGGTGCAGAATTCCTGCTGGTTGAGCAAATATAGCTCACTTTACACCTGGTCAGCTTAATGGATACTTTCAATGCCTTCTTCACTGTATTGTGCTCTGGGGTTAGAAACCTGGGCTTCAGGATTTGATTGTTGATGTGTGCAGCCATTTAATATATTCCTGGACTTGTCTCATCTGTTTCTGGCAGAACTCCGCTAGAAAACTAGGCTCTAAATTCTAAAAGGAAAGCAATGCAAGAGCCAGCTTTAAATGTTCTTTGGAGATTTTTTTAAAAAGACATTTATATGTAATTTTCTGCATTGGTAAAATATACATTTCAAATGTAAATGGGGACATGGTTAAAATCATCACTATTTATTGGGATTTTAGCCTATTTTATATAAACTTTAGAACATGCCCTGGGGTAGTATCTAGTCCTCATAACAATATACTTGACTGTAATTATCTAATTTAACGGATGTCTAAAAAATAAAAGCTAGATGAATATCCTTCAATATACAACGATTAAGTCATTTTTATACTTAACTCATATTTCTTTCTTTTTGGGGGGTATACTTGTAGACAACATATAGCTGTTCTGGTTTTTTAAGTAGAGTTGACACACAATGTTACACTAGTTTCAGTTGTACAGCTTAGTTATTTGACAATTCTATACATCATGCTATGCTCACCACAGGTATAGCTGCCATCTGTCCCATTACATCGTTATTATAATATCATTGACCGTATTCCTTATGCTCTGCTTTTTATTCCCATGACTTACTCATCCCATAACTGGAGACCTGTATCCCCCACACCCCACCTCCTTCCCTTCTGGGAAGAGACCTTCAGTTTGGTCTCCGTGTTTATCTTTCTAATTCTGCTTTCTGTTTATTAATTTTTTTAGATTCCATTTATGAGTGGAATCATATGGTATTTGTCTTTCTCAATCTGACTTATTTCACTTAGCGTAATACCCTTTAGGTCCACCCATGTTGTCTCAAATGACCCAATCTCATCCCTTTTTATGGCTGTGTAACATTCCATTGTGTATGTATCCCACATTTTCCTTATCCATTCAGTTATTGATGGACACTTAGGTTGCTTCCATGTCTTGGCTATTGTAAATAATGCTGCAATAAACATAGGGGTGCATATGTCTTTTCAAGTTAGTGTTTTTGTTTTCCCTGGGTAAATACTCAATAGTGGAATTACTGGATCATATGGTATTTCTATTTTTAATTTTTTGAGGAAACTTCATACTGTTTTCCACAGTGGCTGTACGATTTACATTCACCAATAGTGCACGAGAGTTCCTTTTTCTCCACACCCTTGCCAACACTTGCTGCTTCTTGTCTTCTTGATTTTAGCCATTGTGACAGGTGTGAGGTGATATCATTGTGGCTTTGATTTGCATTTCCCTAATGCTTAGTGGTGTTGAGCATCTTTTCATGTGTCTGTTGACCATCTGTATGTCTTCTTTGGAAAAGTCTTTTTCAGTCCTCTGTCCCCTGTTTAATCAGATTGTTTTTTTTCAGTATTGAGTTGTATAAATTTTTTATATATGTTGAATATTAACCCCTTATTGGATATTTCATTTGCAAATATCTTCTCTTATCAGTAGGTTGCCTTTCTGTTTTGTCATGGTTTCTTTGCTGTGCAAAGGCTTTATATTATTTCTTTATCATCTAATATACAAATCTACATGTTGATGATCTTTAAGATGGATACTTTAAAACCCACCCTCTGAAAACAGCATAGGAAAATTAACATACGCATGCTATTTAATACTCTCTAAAATTATTGGGTTAATGTCCTGAAATATCATTTTTGCCATGTCTCATTTGAACCTCCGAAGTTTAAGTCCATCCAATTTCTTAAAAGTATAAGCTTAGGCTTTTAGGCTTGAGTCTTTAACGGTTAGATGACCTAAACCATGTAAAACAGTGTTTCTTGATATGTGAGCTACGGAATAATAGTATCTAGGAATATTCAAACATGTTAATTACTCATAAAAATTTCAGTTTTTACATAACTTTGGGAAATTCTGGATTAAACATACCTGAACAGGATTCTTTATTGAAATGCTGTAATATGGTAAAATGTCCCATGACTCTAGACAGCATTCAGGCAATATTTTATCCAGTCCCTACTGTGTGCCAGGAATAGCACCATGTTTTGCTTAAAGAGATGTCCACAAATCTGGCATGGTTTCTGTCCTCACAGAGTTTTTAAAGTAATGGGAAGAGAGAGATTAAACAAATAAAGACATAAGTATTTAGATTGCAATAAATTGTGTTGTGCTATGAAGAGAAAGAAAAAGATGTCATAAGAGTGAATGAGTACCAATTTAATTGGAGGACAGATCTAGGAAAGACCTCCAATAAGAAGTGAGATCCAAACTGAAGCAAAAAGAAGTAAAAATTAGCCAGATAAAGAGGGGCATTTCAGGCAGAGTGAACAGCAAATCCAGAGGCTTGAGACAAAAGAAAGTTTGCTACCCGGGAGGAAGAAATGGCCAATGTGGTTAGGTAGAGCGAACAAGAGGCCCAAGATGAAGCAGAAGAAATAATGACAGGTAAATTCATGCAGAATCTTAGAGGCCATAGAAAAGATGATTTTTATTTTAAGTACAAAGGATTTTGAGGAGGGTACTGGTTTAAAATAGTATTTTCCTGAAGAAAAATATAGTACTACATTTACCTTTCCCCAACTGTATTTGACCATAGAAGCATGTTGATGAGATATTTCCTGGGAGCAGTATCTTTGGAAAACACATTGACAATACTTTTAGAAATCCCACTCTTAATCAAGGATTACGTGCTCAGATTGTAAGTGTCACAAAACAATAAAAGAGACTTTACCAGTTCATTATATTTATCAGTATCAGAAACATTCAGAAGTGGGGCCACCAACCTGGATGGATTTGGGGCTTAAATGTTATTAGGACTCAGTTTCTTTTCATCCTGTCCCTCCTTTTGGTTTTATTCTAAGGCCCCATAAAATGACCTCAGAAGCTGTAGGATTTTCCATTGTGGTGGCAAAATGGCTGAATCATCTCCTTAAATGCATCCAGATTGCATGCCAGTTTCCTCAGTGGAAAAGGAGTCCCTTTCATGACATTCCCCGGAAATCTACTGCTTCTTGCTACATCTTCCTGATGTACCCAGCTGGGAACCAAACACCAAAGTAACCATAGCAATAGATATGTTGAACAGTTTAGGCCTAAATAATCTAGAGCCTTGACTGTTCAGATTCCAGACATAAATCTAGGATGTGTACTACTGGAGAAATGATGCTGAGGAGGCAAAGAGCAAAACTCCAGTATAGGCTTTTTTTTTTTTAAGTTACTGTTTTAATTTATGTGGATATATTCATGTTTGAAATAATCATGTTAAATTTCTTGTTAAAAGTATAAAAAGGCAATGCAATCAAGTTTCTAAAAGAGCATGAAAACAATGTGCTGTTTTTTAGTTCTGGGCGGTTATAGAAAGTAGAAAAATTATGGAGTAATGAAATAGGATACTTCTGTTATTACTACTACTAACAATTCACCTCTGTGACTTTCTTTCTTTCTTTCTTTCTTTTTTTTTTTGGTCCTTCTCATTTACATGAAAATTATTCCACCTAGAAAAGTGAATCACTAAATAATATCATGTATTTCATTTAAATTATTGTCTGTAGCCATTCCACTGTGTGCATCTAAATACTATACCTTTTACTATAAGCACCTTCTTGCATGTGTGTGTATACACACACACACACACACACATAATGTATATCTGCATGTATATATAATATACAAACCTTTACAAAAATATAAATCTTGAAGATTATAAAGGATGACTTTATGGTTAGATTCTCTAATCAAAATGTTCTCTAGAGAACTTTTAAGATAGTAATAACTATTGGAATTTATAAGAGGCAGTCCAACTTCTGAGCATGTAAAATAAATTTTAGGAGAATAAAAGGGAAAAAATGCTCTTCTATGAGAAGATAATATGGCCTGAGTGATCAAAATAGACTGAGATAAACTGTGGAGCCTGCATAAAAACGACAGGTCAGGGAAAAGCTATGACCCTTACAACATCAACGAGCAACATATTTTTAGTCTTACAGATGGTGGTTAACACTTCTGGTCATTTATACTTTGTTCCTCATTTTATGACTGTCGTCTAAAAATAGTTGAGCCATAACAGGGCAGAGAGTGTCAGAGAGGACTTTGTGGATAAAATGAGACTTTGGGGGATTTTTTTAAAAGGTGCAAGGTAGAGAATCCTAATAGAAAGTCAAATAGAGAGGAAAAGAGTTTGGCAAATGGAATCTAATTGTTCCCACCTTGGTAATAGGTCTTGTTTCCCTCAAATACCAAAAACAGCCAAATAGCAAATTCTTAAGGATTTCCAGATTGTTAGACAACCAAAGATAGGTTGTATTTTCTGATTTTATTCTGGATATTTGTGTCCCTCTAAATTCCCCTCTCATCCCGGAGAAAGAATAGAACTAGATTTGCCTTTAGAAATGAAGAGAAAAGCAAGTATGCTTTTTTTTAAATTAGTTCTTTTGAATTAAGTGCCTAGGTACAGCAGTTTCAAAACAGGTGGGTTTTAAGCATAAATATTATATAAATGTACTTTTGTACTTAGAAGTCATTGAGTATTTAAATTGTATATAATATATTCATCATTAACCTGTGACATTCCTTTTTTTGGTTGGCGTACTTTTGTAAAAGTCCAAATTTACAAGAGTTTATCCCTAAAGTCTAAAATATGCAAAAATTTTAGATTTAGGAATCTTAAGTATCTTTAGACTTTGTAAGTAAAGGGATTGGTAAACAACTAATTGTCACATAGTTCCATGAAGTAAATAAAGCATCTTTGCAAATTCTGTAAGAATTATTTTATTACTGTAACTGCTGCAATTATTTCCTAAACTATGCAAAATCCCATGCATAATGTTCTGGTAATATATGCAATGCTTTTAAGAATTAAGATATATTAATTCAAGCCACACATATAAATAATGGTCTATTTCCTGAATGAGTCTTGAAAAATTAAGTATTATGCCATATTTATTATTTGTTTCAAATAATAGATTCTTGGGGTGTTGGTTGGCTCACTTGGTAAAGCATGCAATTCTTGATCTTAGGGTGGTGAGTTCAAGCCCCATGTTGGGAATTGAGATTACTTAAAATTTTAAAAGTTCCAGGCTCCGCGCTCAGTGGGGGTCTATTTGCGATTCTCTTTCTCCCTCTTCCTCTGCCCCTCCCCCTCTCTAAAATAAATAATTCTTTAAAAAATTTAAAAATTTAAATGATAGAGTCTTGCATTCTATATATGAAAGAACACTAACATTTATGTATGTTTAACTAATAAATTATGCTAAGGTGTTATACCAGTGTAAAAATGTTTTTGTTTTGTTTTTAAATTTTTTTTAAAAGATTTTTATTTATTTGATAGAGAGAGAGGACAAACACCAGCAGGGAAGGGCAGAGGGATAAGCAGACTCCCTATTGAGGGGGGAAACTGATGTGGGACTCTATCCCAGAACCCTGACTGAGATCACAACCTGAAGCAAAGTCAGAGGCTTAACTGACTGAGCCACCCAGGTGCCCATAAAAGTTTTTTAACAGACACCAGCATATTAAAGCTTTGTCAATGCCATATACTATAAATCATCAGATATTAAACTAACATCAATGCTAAATTTTAAAAGAATTTTCCAATTAGGTTAATAACCATGAAGCTAGTTGTTTAGAAACATGACTAATTTTTTTTAGCTTTATTGAGGTATACTTGACAAATGGGAATTGAATATATTTAAGATGCAAATGGATGTTTTGATACATGTGTGTATTGTGAAATTAACAGTACATGCAAACTAATTAGCATATCAATTACCTCACATACTTACCATTTTCTTCCTTTCTTCTGTGGTGTGAACATGTAAGATCTACTCTCTTGGCAAATTTTAAGAATATGATACAGTTATTGCTAATTATAGTCATCATGTGGAATCTTTGCTTCTGGATTCCATGTATAAGTGAGATCATACAATATTTGTCTTTCTCTGACTTTTCACTTAGCATAATGCCCTCAGGATCCATCTATGTTGTTACAAGTGCCACATTATCTTATTAAAACAAACTAGGAGAGGATTATGAAGAAAGCTGATTTATATAATGGCTAAATTCACATTAAAGTAGAACTCAAGAATTCCAAATTTTTTTCTCTTAATTTATGTAACAATGTGGGTAGCCTCTTAAAAACATAGGCCATGGGCTAGAACATTACGTTTAGCTCATATGTAGATAAGACAGAAAAGATATATCCTTGTCCAGTTTACCTCCCCTACCTTTTAAGATTCTGCATGGCATGTTCTATTCAGTTCTCTTCGCAATTTCTGTGAGCTCCTGCCATCCCAACCTGGGCCTGTGTTCTAATCTCTATCAGCCACTACGTAATTGATACCCCTTCCTTTCAGTAAACCTACCTTCTCTACACATGGAAATGGACTTATCTTCCTATGATCCAGTTACCAGAGTCCTCAAATTAGCTTTGTTGGTGCCAAATCAAAGGAAACTCAGCAAAGTTAGAACAGTGAACTTTACTTTCATGATTGCCACCTCCCATCCAGTCTAATCGTGCTATCTTATCACCAAAAAACACAAAAACCCAAACATAAATATTATTATTTCTAAGTGCTGATGTTTTTCTCTCTCCAACATCTACGTTGTTCATTCCTTCCTCTTCACCTTCATTAATTAAGGTGTGCTGATCTCCCATCTCGATTACCACAGTTTACTTTTTAAAAGTTGAAATTCTCATATCAATCCACTATTATTAATTATTGGTCTTTTAATTTTGGAAAACATAACATCCCGCACCTTGGAATCTTGCACTTTTTCCAATTACTCTTTTCAATGAGTTCTACTTTTCTAAAATTAGCATGGATACACTAAAGAGTGCTTATATGAGATATGGATTTCTAAAAGTAAAAGTTTTTACATAGAATTAGTTAGGATTCTTCCCACTGTGAAAGATGAAAATGATTAAAACTATCTTACGTTAAAAAAAAAACTTTCATGTATGGCTAGATCAAGAGGCTTAAACAATATCAACTAAACTCCATCTTATTCTACTCTTCTTTCACGTTGGCTTTCTTCTGTGTTGGCTCAAGTTTCAGAAAGACTCTTCCTGGCAACTGCCACCAACTTCAACTTACAATTTATCTTTTCAGCATTCTACCCAATCATTCCAACAAATGCTTTAAAATTGAGTCTCATTGGCTGTGATTGGAACACATGCTATTCTTGAGTGCATCACCATGGCCAGGTGACTTCGGTGCTCTAATTGGCCATATCTTGGTTACATGCCACCCCTTGGATCTAAGGGTAGAGACATCTTCTATAAAACCACATAGACTGGTGTGGTAAAGGGGTGACTTTTAAAAAATTAAAGTACTATTTTGAGAATTCAAAAATAATAGACATGAACTATATATGAGAGGAGAAGAAATATCAGGCATTATGTCAATAGGAAGTATATATAAAATATAAACAAGTAACTGTGAAGCTCACTACATCATGACATAGTCTTGGAAATATCTGATATTAGATAGTAATCATAGAGAAATCTTTTTTTTCAAATATATAATATTTAGGTTTGTTTGGAGAATCACCACAAAGTAGATGAAAGAATTTTCCATCAGAACTTTCTATAAGTGTTTGGTTTTTTTTTCAGGAACCACTGACCCCTTTCCCTTTAGAAATGGGCAATTTGCCTCAAAGGCACAAGCATATTCATAATATTCATAATAAGCCCCGGGATGTCATCAAACTTTTCACAATTACACATTTTTGCTGTGTTCTCCTGTAATATCTTTCAAATATGTCATTAATGGGATACTTAGCTTCTTAATATATGTACTAATAATAAGGAACTTATGAAGGAACATGAATAACAAAGATAAATGATTACAATCTATAATTAAAATCTTTCAGGTAGCAGTTTTGTCACTAAGCTGAAAGCAAGTGAAAATCACAATCATGTGCAGCAGCTGCTTTTTCTGAAGTCAGATATAATCAGCAAGGTCTAATTAAGGTTGGAAAAAGCAACTACTCTTATTGAAGAGTGCCCAGACCCAGACACAACTGTATCTTGTGGAGAAAGAACTGGATCGTGAATGGTGATGGTGAATAAGAATATCCAACTTAGTTTAGGAAGAAGAGAAGTCTCTAAGTCTAGAGACCTTGTCCTGATTTATTAATTTGCCACGCGATATTAGCTAAGGTCTTCACCTATCTGGGCTTTAGTTTTTTCATTTTTAAAGTGTGTGTGTATGTGCGTGTGTGTATTCTGTTTTCTAAATTCACTTCTAAGTGCTGAGATTCTATAATCCATTCGGGTGAGGAGAGATAAAGGCACACAGATCAGATGAACACTTTTGAGAACCTACAAGTTGTGTCAGTGGCAGTTGCTGTGGTGCTAAAATAAGTAAAGCAGAAGGGTTCTATGCCTGGGAATCGAATGGCATCAACAACAATGGCAACCAGGATCGCCAAGAAATGACTCAGGGAGAAGGGAGCTCTCTCTCCCAAATACACATATCTCAACGTGAGAAGAGAGGTGGACAGAGTTGGAGAAGGCTGGTGATTTTCATGGCCACCTGTAAAACCCCTGTCCTAGAAACTAAATTGTTCCTTCCTACCACTAACCTCTCCCATCAACAGGATTGTAGCAAGGAAGAATCTCTCCTCAGTTACTGGACCAGTTGTGGGCTCATGAGTCAAAGTGGACTAGCATGGCTTTTCCTCAGAGATTTGGATATGGCATGTAAAGAGAAAGTAATTTTCCCCTCTTGAATGGCTAACCCTATAACGTTTGGGAGATGTTAATGGTCATAACTGCCACCATAGGGCCAAGATAAGGGGAATCAACTAGAGAGGAAAAGAGAAGGATCAAGTGGAGGTTCAGAAAGGTGAATAGATGAGAGACAAGGAGACTCCTGCTGGCTGTGAAGTTCCCCTTCTGTTCCTGAGACCCCGCGGCACTCTTGTCCTGGGGTTCTATGAGACACCCCAGTATTTTCTGAACTGCTATTAATGAATTGTTTTTTTCCTTAAATTAATTTAAATGAGTTCTAACTCTTACCAGCTGATGGGAGCTGGAGTCAAATATATGTTTGTTTGTAAGTTAAAGCTTTTAATAGTTTCCGTGACTATCGGGGTATTTTTATTGATGAATTATTAGATAATAGGTATTAAACATAGATTATTTTCTTTAATGCCCCTTTTGGAGTAGGCAATAATATCCCTTTTGTAGAGATGAATAAACTGAGGTTTAATAATAAACTGATTTTTCTAACTCACCCTGAGTTGGACAGCTATTAAGTGGCAAGAATGTTTTCAAACAGCCTTCCATTAGTTGGATTCCAACTTCAATCAGTTTAACCGCAGGTTCTTGCCTTTAGCCACTATTTCATAAGATTAGGTAAGATATGAGTTGCTACTGGGAAATCTGAGATAGAGAAAATGTACAAAATACTAATTTTCCTAATACTTTCTAATTTCCCAGAAAAGGAAATCAATATGGTTCTGAGTCAGGAATGGAGATATGAGGAGAAAGTGGTCAGTGTTTAGGGAAGCCTGGTATCAAAGTTTATCTTGTTATGTCAGATTCTGTAATTCTAAAAATTGGAGCCTTCATGGAATTGTTAAGGAAAGGAAATTATGTAAGAGTTAGTCATTTAGAAGTGAAGCCTGTGCATCATTGGCTAGTATTTACCAGTGCCAGAGGTCAAAAAACTACCGCTTCAAGCATTAGTGGATTCTCCCTCAATGAATTTCTCCCAGGCTGTAGGACCTTATAACTTTTTTCAAGTCCAGCAATGTTGCCTTCATAAGTACTTTTAATCACAAACATTCAGTTGGCCACAAACACATTCCTGTACAATTCCTTCATCTGTGTCTTCTAAAGAGTGAACTGAACTGTTAACTTCTTTTAAACAAAACGGAATAGTTGAAATGTCTGACTGCTTCCTATCAGTATAAAAATATGAATTTGTACAACAGCTGCAACTCATTTCAGCTGGATTAAGTTTTACCCAGAGAAGGACAAAAAAAAAAGTTGTCTGTAACAAGGGAAGACTAATGTTCTCAATGGAAAGAAATGAATATTCTCACAGATTTTAATGTTGGTCAACATAAAAATGGCTTTAAAGATTAAATGAGAAACATCCTTTCTTTTATGATTAATCATATTTCCAGATGATCAGTAGTGTCAGATCATAAAGACTGTAAAATCATTAAGGAGTAGGATTTGAAATACAGTACAAAAATTCAATAGCAGTAACTATAAAATAATTGATAAAACTTTATAAAATGTCATGCTGCTTCATAAGGAATGGTAAAAATATGCCTTTGAGGTCTTCTTTCATTGAGAGCCTTTGTAATCTTTCTCCATGAATGAACTAATTGGTATCTTTTCAACTGACCAAAGTTATATAACAATATTAAATAGATATAAAATATTTTATAAGCACTCATAACCCACCACTGCAAATTAACAACTCTCTCAAGCATGTGTGGTGCTGAAGCAGCTAAGGGAGTGAGGCTGGACCGCTCAGGGCTAATATCTGGGCTGAGTCATGGATTCTATTGTCAATACTTCCTTTTTAAATTCATACCTGGGCATTCTCAGCCCACCTAGAAACAATCAGTTTCTTAGTAGCCAATCTGTTTATCAAATTATTCAATAAGTCATTCAGGAAGCATGGCACAGAGGATGAGAGAAATGAATCAAGAACCAGCTGCTGTGTGTGAACCTTACTTAGCTCTCCCACATGGGCATATGGCTTAACCATTATGGAGCTTAGCTTCATGGTCCATCAAATGGAGGTAACACTAATTCCAGCCTCAAGGGACTGTAATGAAAATAAAAAAATAACTAGAAAATCCTTAGGGCAGTGCCTGGTATTGTAGTAGAACTATGTAATTGCTGAATATAAAAATGAAATTCACCAATTTGTGCCAGAAATATTTATTACATGCCTACTAAAGGTCAGGCACTGTGGGGTGCTCAAGATTGATAAGGTATCTGACTTCACGGAATTTACATTCTAGAGGGAGAAGGGAGAAAATAAAAAAAAAGTAAACAACTAAATAGACAAGATTGTTTCAGATACTGATAATTTTCACCAAAAAATAAATAAATAAATAAATAAATAAACTGGGTGATAAAAGGAGAAGATTTGAGATGGAGAGATGGGGAACAAGTTTGGTGAGAGAAGCTTTCTTTAATATTCGAGCCAGGGACTAAAGGATGAGAAGGAGGGAGCCATGTGGAGCACAGAGAGGAGAGCCAGAAGGATGAGGGAGAATCACCTAGTGTGTGCAGAGTTCTGTTAGAAAAGAAGGGTGAGAGCACAGTAAGAAGTTGGAGGGCCAGAGAAGGAGCTAATGATATGTGACCTAGAAGGTCATACTAAGGAGTTCTGATTTTATTTTTAATTTTAAAGAGAATTTATTTCTATTATGGTTCTTTTGGTTACAAGTGAAGAAATTTCATTTAAATAATAGAAAAAAAATGTTGCCTATAATCAAAACATATCCAAGAGATAAATCTGATCCATGCAGAACTGGATCATCCGGACCTTCAATAATGACCTCAGGATAGTTTGTGTTTCTCTGTCTTTCTCTACTTTGGTTCCTATCTCAGGCAAGCTTCTAACTTAACACAAACAGATGTCCGTTAGCATCTCCATACCTACACAGTTTTCAATAACTAGTGAAAATACCTCAAGATAACTCATTTTTCTGGATTTTCAGGAACTCATTTTGGAACCAATCACTTTGACTCTGATCTGCTGTGCCTGGGTGACTTGCCCACCTCTAGAGCCAGAGGGTGGGGTCAGTCTCACAGGAGCAATATAGAGAGAATGGAGATGAGGGCTTTTCCATAGGACAATTGATGTGCTTCTAGCAGAGCCAAAGTGTGATGGATTCTGGGCAGGTAAACACAGAAGACCTCTATCAGATATTTGACTGGCATCCACTGGAATGTATTTCACCTCCCATACTTCTTATGTTTTGGCATCTATCTCCACTAGCATCTGTGGAGAAGGCAAGTTTGCATCTGTCGTTGTAGGCATGGGTCCGTGCAGACTCCATCCTTTGGCTCCTAAGAGCAGTTGATCTCTGGGATACTTCTGTACCCTTCTGAGGACCAAAAAGACTTTCTTGTTCTCTCTGATACATGAAAACTTGGGGGAGGCACAACTAGACCTTCTGCCTGGACACTGTAGTGCTGTCTACTCTTCTGCTGTGACCACCCCTGCTATGAGGATCACAGAAGGTTTCCTGCTTCCTTAGGCTCCCCTCAGAGCCTGGGAACATATAATCCACCTTGTGATCCTACCAAATCCCTTTTGGAATTGAGACAATATGGAGAAGATGGCATGATATGCTCCTTCAGAGAACTACCCAACTTGTGTTCCGCTGCTCTATTGCAGGCTCTTCTTTTCCTGTCTCAGCTCTGATTTTTTAAAGCAACTTTAGGGTAGAAAAATAGGTTTATATGCATTCTTCTGAACTCTGTTGGTTATATATGCCAATTTGAATTTCATTAAGAAAAAGCCAGGCTTCAGGAACGCAAAAATTCTTTATCATATCCTGCACCTTTTGCTTAGCATTTTTAAAAATTTTGTTTTGTTTTTTGAAAATTGACTTTTGCTGCTGAGTGTGACTTCTCTTTCCCAAGGCACTGACCCTAATCCATACATGCAGATGTCTGAATGTCCCTCTATTGATAAAACACTGTGTGCTCCAATTCCATTGTCAATCTTCCCAAGGCACTGACCCTAATCCATACATGCAGATGTCTGAATGTCCCTCTATTGATAAAACACTGTGTGCTCCAATTCCATTGTCAATCTTCCTAGGAGAGTGATGGATATACATGGACAAGGTTAGTGTTTCTGAACCCTGTTTTCCAGGTGACCACTTACCTTGTTTATATCTTTTCCTAAGACAGAATTTCCAGGAGCTCTTCCAATAAACAATATAAAATTCAGTTTTTGACTGTAATCAACAAAAATGTACTGTAGCTATTTTAAGCAAAAGGGTTTACTTGGATCACATCTGGGGCTCACAGATGGAATGGCATACAGCAGGAATTTAGGCAGCTTGGTCACCCCTAGAGCAGTAAGGAATAACCTCTGGCCCTAACTCATATCCTTGCATCCTTTACTCAGGTACAGGGAGAGCTTCTTGTTGGCCTGGCTTAGATCACTTTCTACCCACTGTATGCACAGGGGCATGGAAAGAGGTTCACTGATCCCCATAACTCGGTAATAGAAAGCAGAAGCTATTTCCCACCAAGACTATACACAATGGGGAAAGGAAGACTCCTAGAATGGAAATCAAAGTGGGGTTTGGAATGAGCAGAACTCCTGGAGAGGTAAAATGACTTGGCCCACTGCCATAATTCTATGATTCTATATTTTATATAGAATATTGTCCAGGGCTAGAGATATCACTAAGTTACTATTAGAGAATACTACTATACTTGTTTCTAAAGATTACAAACAGAAAAGCAATCCCCATCCAAATCCTTCCATTAGGAAAGAACTTTTTAGACTATTTATTTCATTCCTCTTCCTATGCAAAGCATGCTTTGAAAATGTATCGTTTTGTGTATATCTAAACTACAGTTCCATGTAAACTTGCCCACAAATGTGTTTCCATTAAATCCGGACAGCCTACACCCAATGGTGAGGAACATGTAGAACTCTGTTTCCCTAGCTTTAATGATTTCTTTAACAGAAGATCCCTTTAAATCTTAATTGGATATAGACCAACAAATTCATTCAGCCAGCTCAATAACTACTAGATAGATATGTCATTGGATTGGCTGCATGTTTTTTGATAGAATTGAAGTTGTATGGTTTCTTGTGTTTCAAGTTGTATGGCTTTTAATAAAAATAAAAAAAATAGTCATCATTATCATCTTCAGTAATTATTGAATACTATCTTCTAGGAACTTTACTCAGCACTTTAAATGTGGTTTCATTTAATCCTGATGACCACCTTATGAGGTTATACATTATGTTATGTTTTGAGATATGTATTGTCATTGTTATTATTATGCATTTAAGAGGCCTCATAAACAGCTTATAAGTGGTGGGCCAAGACTTCCAATCCAAGTATGCTTTCTCAAAAGCCCTTTAGGCATTGCAATCCTGAAAGTGATTCTACTGGACTGTACATTTGGGCAAAGGATGCCTTATCAAATTTAGCTTTGTAACCAGAATGTAAACTCATGAGACTGATGATAGCACTCTAATATGTATTGAGCTGTTTTGTTGGAAGAAGGATTTTTGCACTAAGTTCACCAAGACACTCTTACCGTATCATTCAGCTTTACTTTCTTCACAGTGCTCTCTTCTAATTTGAAGAGAGTTGAAGAGAGCAAGGACTTAGACTATATTTTTACAGCTATTTTCAGGGCATCTTAAAAGATTGACTGGCCCATGACAAGTGCTCAGTGAATATTCATTGGATGTTGAAGTTGCACATTGACTCTCATCCATAATAATCACTGCATCAGATATCCAGATGCAATAAAAATCAGACCATGGTCCCCTGGGCAATGTAATCTGTTTTCCAAGTTCTTTCCTTTTCGTGTTTATTTGTATGTTTATGGGCACTGTATATATGTGTGTGTTTGTGTGTGTGTGCTTGTGTACTAATGGAGGTTTAATGAACTTCCATGTCTGTGGGGAATACTCAGAGTATTTTCTCCAGTCTTAGTAGCATGAATATGAAATTGTGCCACAGACAAATATTTAAAGCCCCAATTGCCTTTGAAAATTGTTTAAAAGGACAATATATAAAGGTATTTCAAAAATATGAGCCCTCAATCTGGTGGCCTCGGTTAAAATCTCTATAAACTCTAATTTTCTAATTATTTACTATATTCTCTTTTACGTTTCTCATATAAATATTAGAATTTTCTTTGATTACAATATGCTTCAGATCATTTTCTGTCTTATTGTACTGGCTAGATCCTCCAGCTGAAGGTTGCATAGTAGTGGCAATGGCTAGAATCCTTGCCCTGTTCTTGATTTTAAAGGGAACATTTTAAAATAAATTACAATTGTTACTGTATATTTTTGCTAGATGTTCATTACTAATTGTGCCCATTATTTATTTAATTCTTCTCAGCTCCAAGTTATACTTAATTGCCTGCCCTGTGAAAATGGAGATGGGCCTTTTAAACATTTTTCCTTTGACAGCTGGCATGAGTTAAACTTTGACGGTACACAGCAGTAGAGAGATGTTGTAGGAGGTTTTCCTTCTTTCCTATCTCCTTCAGCAACTGCTATGGAATCTTTCATTTTCTCTGCCTTTGCCTTAGATCTCCATCATCTTTAATTTGGGTTATAACAAAGGCTTTGGCCTTACCCAAATTGTTTTTTCCCTTAGCCACATAGCTATTCAAGTTAATGTTCTAAAACATCAGCTTCAGATAGTCGTCTCTTTTCTTACAGGATGATATTCCTGAAATTTTATCAAAGTCAAATATGTGCAAACCACCAATGGAATTATGGATTTTAAGGACAATCTCTTCCTGGAAAACGAAATATTGATCCCAAATTGCTAATTACAGTTCACACTTTAGATGGGGTTGTTAAAAATTTACAACTAACATGTCATGCATGTCCTTTTACTTTGTTCTTTTCCTTCCTAATTACTAGTGTAGTCAATGGGTTTAGGTTCAATGAGTCCTTATGTTTAGCCTAATGATTCCCATCTTTATCTCAAGCTTATTAAGTTCATGAGATCTTTGCTTGTTATCACTAAGGTCAGCACTTTTTGGGTACTCTTTCTATTTGTAAAGTAATGAGTAAAAGGCAATAAAACCACAATTTTGTTTCCATTTCTGTGCCAAGATACTGACATAAATTATACGGCGAGCACTACCGTCAAAAGGTGATGTATTGGATGGGGTACAGCACATAAGTTTAGAACATCAAAAGCAATTTTAGGCTTTTCAAACATAATGTCTGAATGTGAGCATTGTTTAAATATATTAAAATGGTCAAGGGCTCTATTTACAAAAACTTTTGGTGTTTCTTCATTCCCTTAAAAACAAACCTAAACCCCATGAGCATGCTGTTCCATATCATCTAAAATTTCAGCTTAGTTTTCAAGCTGGAGCTCTCACTATTCTCTCTCTTTCATAGCCCCAGGCTCCCTCACCATTCTCAAGTGTGGTTGGTTTTCATGCCTGTTTCTATAGTCAGAACTTGCCATCAGTCTGGCTTTACCATCTCATCTTCTCTTCTTTCAAAGTCACACTAATTTTTCCATGTCTCTTGGAACCACTAACTCCAACATGAATCCTCTCCCTACTCCCTTCAGCATGCCCAGAACAAAATGATTTTTCCTCTATGTTCCCAGAATACTTAATTTTTTTGAAATTGTATCTTCTGATTGGTGATAACCATACCAGCATGGGGTACAGGATAAATCCCATCTCTTTTTCATATTTCAACTAAATAAAATTAAATAGTTTGAGTCATCATTTAACCTCTTCCAACAATTTCCTCTTGTTCCCAGGATCTACATTCTAGAACAGTTCTAAGAATAATTTAAGTTCTAATAACTGTTGACACTTAGGTAATGCTTACAATGCGTGCTTTGCATATATTAATGCATTGGGCGATGGCAACATCTCTCTAAGTAGGTATTAATACAGCAGGAAATTGAGGTACAGGAAGGTCACACAGCTGGCCTGGCTGCATTACTTTGAGCCTTATGGAAGGCAAAGCCCCAGGCAAAAGGTGAAGAAACTAGTTTTGTAAGGGACTCTGAAAACCAGGGTGGCGTAAGCAGCTTTTGGGCTCCCGTGACATGGCGTGGCACAGAATAAGAAAGAGAGACTCTCTCCTCCCTTCCGAGTGGATCTCATCTTGGCTTCAGTGCGGTGAGGATTCAGGGAAAGGCAGTGGCTCAGGTATTTGGGCAGCAGTGGAAGCCAACACTCAACACCTTCACTGACCTTCTGGTGGAGTGCAGCACTGATACTAGAAAGGCTTCAGGCTCAGAGGATACTGATGAGGGAAAGCACTGGAGGGTTAAATATTTTGGGGGAGCTCTTTCTAGGGATATCAAGAAGTGAGTGAGACTTGGATAACCTGTAAGTCCTCCATTATGAGGAACCGGGCAAGAGAGACTGAAATCTGTATTGTTATGACCAATGAGACTCCGAAGTGTCTATGGTTTTGTGAAGCTGAGAACCACTTTGGATACAAAGATGATCTTATCTAGTATTCCCACTTAGCTTTCAAGACAGGCATTACTATTTCTATCTCAGATGTTTCAGAAACTGGAACTCAGGGGCACCTGGGTGGCTCAGTGGGTTAAAGCCTCTGCCTTCAGCTCAGGTCATGATCTCAGGATCCTGGGATCGAGCCCCACATCAGGCTCTCTGCTCAGCAGGAAGCCTGCTTCCCCCTCTCTCTCTGCCTGCCTCTCCGCCTACTTGTGCTCTCTCTCTCTGTCAAATAAATAAATAAAATCTTAAAAAAAAAAAAAAAAAGAAACTGGAACTCACAGAAATAACTTACTCAAGACCAAGATTCTTGTAAGTAGCAGAGCTGGGATTCAAACCCAGCTATTTCTGAGTCTAAAGTTCACATTCTCTCCACTGTGCATACTGGCTTCCTGTTATGATGAAAAAAAAAAGAAAAAAAATACTGTTGTGTCTTCTGTTTGACATATACGGGCAAAGCATTCCTTTCTCAGTACTTGGCATTTCTCATGACCTAGAAATTAGAATTCATTGATATTTTTATAAAATGAAATCCCCAGTGAAGAGTTATATCCTCACCCAAGTTAGATAAACCTCAGTGTGCTGCTACAATCTGATGATTCTCAATGTGGTTTTCTTTAGAACATGTGAGTTCAGACGCAGCCATCACTTTTAATGTGTGAATAAATGCGTCTGTATAGCGCAGTTGCTCACTCTCAGTTCACATGGCGTACAGATAAGAAACCCTCCATTTCCCACAGTCCACAGGCCAGCCTCACAGAAGTATTTTTTTAATGTTTACAACAAAATGTGTTTCCCAAGAGATTATATTCCTCAAAAATCTGTACATTACCCTACTTAAGAAATTCTTCAAACATCTTCCCTTATTAAAAAAAGAAAAATAGTGTCTCAATTGTAGAAAGGAGAGAGGGTATTACATATTAATAGAAATATAAACCAATCAGGGGATTCAGCATTAGATTCAGTTCATATCAGTTCTGATGCAAGTATAAATTTTATTTTTATCATAGGAAATCTGGTCGTGCATAAGGCTTAATTTTGAATAATTGTGATACTATAATTCAGAGGAAACTTCGTTCCAAGGAAGGGGGAAATGCCACTGCTCATGGCCAAAGTTAACGGTTTCATTGAGAACCTGGGGTTCCATTGTTTCCAATTCCATGTGAGTCAGGGAAGCATATTTGGTTCATTTGGGCATCCCAGTTGAGGGTATGAATGGTTCCCAGTGTGGGCTAGTTTAATCTGTACCTGCTTCTGTTTTTCTCTCAGTCATTCTGAATTGACTGGGTCATGCTGTGACGTGATACCATCCTCCCTTTCTTGTACCTAATTCTGACTGGCTAATAATCACAGAATGTTTCAGAACATAAAGCCCTCTTGGCAGAGTTAAGAATTTAAAGCCCCACGCTATACAATTGGGTTTTTGTTGGAATGCATAAATGTAACCTTTAATTTATATAAATGTATATTTAAAAAAACTATATGTATAAGCAGGAGGTGAGAAAAAACAACTCTGTCTGGGACTCACAGTCCCTTTTAACTATGCGAAAGTTTCCAAATTCAATGCCTGAAAGAAAATCAAGCATATATCTTGCCAAGAATGTTTCCCTCTAGTATTTTAATTCCAATAAATTTTATGTGTTTCAGAAAATGAATCCGTTCTTTTCTAGCATCTTTTGTTGATGTTCGTGATTTTCTATGTTTTAATTTTAATCAAAGTATGAAATAGAACATTAGTTCCAAAAAGATACAGTTTGAGTTTTGTACTTGGTTAGAATCAAAATAGATTGTTTTGAATATTTGAGGTTTTTCTTCCCTTTTAACAATCATGAATGAACTACTGTTCTTGCATAATGTAGACGATTAAACGGTAAAATTGGGAAGTAAATTCAACAATGGACTAACAATGAAAACTCATGAGAGTGTAGTGACGCTAGGCCATGGTATTTCATTGAAATGGTTGTTGCTTCTTAGCAAAGGATGTGTCACTGCTTTGGGGGCCTGGCGTGTGGGAGGCCGACTACCTGCTGAAAATTTAACAGTTGGAATATCTTAAGCCGGAAAATGTGTTGAAACAAATCTTCAAGTCAGCATCAGAATCTGAAGCCTTACTAAATGAACGCCTGTCCTATTCTCTTAGCTAGGAACGCATTATCCCGCTCTACTCCCACCACGCATGCCACCCCACCTCCAGATGGTCAAACTCTTTCTGTATTTCTAAATCCAGCTCAGATACCACCTTCTCCATAAATTGTGCCCCCATGCTGTCCTCCCCACCTCAAAGTCAGTTCTCTTCTTTAAGTGCTCATGTTACTATCCGCGTCTTTCTGAAGGCGATTTACTCCTCTTTATTAGAGCCATCTGAGTCTGTGTCTCATTTCCCCTACTTGATTCTAAAAGTTCTCCCAGCTCATTATCTGATTCATCTCTAACTTCTTCATAGACCTGAGGGAGTGCTCTACACAGGCCAAGAATAACAATGCAGACAGCTTACATTTACTGAGAGTTTCCTCAGTGTGAAAAGTTTCATTTAATCCTATAAAACATGTATTAAACTATTAAAAATATGTAAATATGTATATAAACTATTAAAACTATTATTATTTCTATTTTTCAAGTATGAGACCTGAGACTTCAAGAGAATATTCCAACACGGGACTCAAACCCAGGCAGTGTGACTTCAGAGCCGGTGCTCCAAAAAAGAGGAAGGGCCACTAAGTCAGAAGAAAAGAATTTACCAAGTAATTGACAGAATCAATACAAAACAGAGAGTAAGGTTGTGTCAGTCTTCTACCATAAGAGCATTCAGATCATCTAATTCCCACCTTTCATGCTCTAGCCCTTTCAAAATAATACAAAAACAGCAGTAGACAATTTTCTTCCACCCAGTTTTGGGGTCAGTTTTTTTTTTAAGAGTTATTTATTTATTTATTTGAAAGGCACAGAGAGAGAGAGTGCACGAGCAGGGGGAGCAGCAGAGGGACAGGGAGAAGCAGACTCCCTGCTGAGCAGGGAGCCCGATGCAGGGCTCAATCCCAGGACCCCAGGATCACGACCTGAGCCGAACGCAAACACTTAACTGACTGAGCCACCCAGGTGCCCCTTGGGTCAGTTTTATTCTAACTTGGCAGAGCCAGGATTTAAATTCGGGACCACTGAAGCCCAAAGCCTGGTAATTAGCAACCACTACATTACTAGGGTTCTCTCACCCCTTGAAGGTTTATTCTCAGCTTCTGTTTTGATCGTTAAAACTGTGTGTCCCTCTGTTGCCTTGCTGACCAAGTCCTAGAACCTCTTCCTTTCAAAGCTGTTTTTCTATATTTTTAGCTTTCTAATTTCTTTCCTAGCCTCTTGTTTCCAAGGTCAAACAAGTCACCTTTTTCATTTTTTTTCCTGATGGTCCAATTTTTAGGCTTTACAACATTCTTGCTGCTCCCCTCTGAGCCCGCTTCAAGTTACGCACACATAATATTAATATTAAGTGACTGCTTTGAGTTATTCAGTTGTTGATCTAATAACTGTCATGTGCGTTTTTCTGAAAACAATAATTGCAAGATTGCACAGACTGATTTGGTAACTGCTGTCATGTGCATGAATATAAAATAAACACAAGGGAGCAGATGAGAGTAAAGGAAAGCAACTGCCAACTAGAACTTCAGAAAAGAATGATGTTCTGTAACCTCAGGAGCCATTGAGTACAATTGAACCGTATCTATTTTTGGCAATCTATTAAGGATACATGAAATATTGTGGCTTCCCTCCCCTGCCCCCAATATATTTTGGATATATGGAACTGATCTAGTGCATAATGGCAAGCAGTCTAGTAACCTTGGTTGCATGGTACTTTGAGTTAGAGCATAGCTCAGAACTATTTCTGGCATTTTCTTCCTATCAAGATTCATAATGATATAGCAATGCTGGATACACATCTTTTCTATGTTCTAATATTTTTGTGCTTGCTCTATAGAAATGACCCAACATGATTTTTCTTATACACAGGGCATACAGATTTTATAAGGTTATTATGTATAGCTTCAGTATTGATCTCAGGTGTGTGTGTGTTTTTTTAAATTAGTCTCTGCCAAAATACATGGGAGTAAAGAAGAATTTCAACATTTTCTTGCACACACCATAAAATACAATGTCATTTCCTCTCATACACTTAAGGGTTTTTCCAACAGAAAAAGTATATAAAAGCAAGCACTGAATAACTATCAAGTAATACAAGGCATTGTTACTGTCATAACTACTATTATTATCATGGTTATTATTATTATTATTGTTATGATTAGAGAAAGAGTCATCTTGATGCTAGTCATCACTAGCATTGTCTTATCACTTTTTGGAATTTGAAAATTTAATTTGCTTATTTTGGCAATGAGTTTCCATAAGAAGTCTTACCTAATTATGTTATATACCCAATGCATCTTGAACATATTCTTGATCCATTTAAATCCATTAAATCCATTTAAATATGTCCCAGCATTTCCCTCTTCCTTTTTTTTTTTAAGATTTTATTTATTTATTTGAGAGAGAGAGAGAGAGGAGGAGTGGGAAGAGGGGCAGAGGGAGAAGCAAACTCGCTGCAGAGCAGGGAGCCCGACGTGGGACTTCATCCCAGGACCCTGAATCATGACCTGAGCTGAAGACAGACGCTTAACTGACTGAGCCACCCAGGTGCACCTCAGCATTTACTTCTTTTGGCTTTGATTGCAATCTGCTCTCTTAAATTTGTGGGTATCTCAGCCCCAATGCCGCCTTACTTTGGAACTTCTCAAACTTTAATGTGTATACAAGTCATCTGGGGATCTCGTTCACGGCCCCATTCTTAGAAGGTCTCTAGTGGGCTACAGATTCTGCATTTCCAGTTAGCTCTCAGGCGATGCTGATGCTGCTAGATCTGTGGACAACACTTTGAATAGAGAACAACTTTATGTTTAAAAAGTTCTCAATTAGACCAATGTATCCTTGATTCTTTCCTCTTCCTAAATGCAAAACTAATCAGTCATTTAGTCAATAAATATTTATTGAAACCCACTGTGTGCCACGTAAATCAAATACTCTTCATTCTAATGCAGGGTCACCTACTCTTTTTCTTTTCCACTGCTATTACTACTCAAGTTCGGTGCTACAATGATCTCTTCTGGACTTCTGCAATAGCTCCTAATTGCATCTCTCTACATACACCCTTGTTTCCTTTGTCAATTCGTTTCTTTTAAATAGTAACAAAAAAAAAAAAAAAAGAAAAGAAAAAGATTTAGGAAATACACTTCTAACTAATGATAGCATTCCAGTGTACCCAATACTTCCAAAGCCTCCCATTGACTTTTAAAATAAAATCCCAAAGTTTTAACAAAAAATCAGCAAGAGCCTGCTTACCATCATCTACCATCACTCTCCTTCTGGCTTTTGATGTTCTGGACATTTTGGCACTTTTTCGGTTACTAAATTTGCTAAGCTTCTTTCCAACCCAAATCCTCTGCACATGCTGTTCCTTTGCCTGGAATGCTCTTCCTCTCCTTCTTTATCTAATAATTATTCACCCTTCTGATCTTAGATTAATGCCACTTCATCAGAGAACCCTCATCTGACCTTCCAGAATGTCAAGATATCCTGTTACATGTTCTTTTAATGCCATCTATTTCTTTTGGGGGGCACTTTTCATGGACAAACTACCTAATTAAACAAACAAATGAGTCTGCTTCCTCTGGTAACCAGTTGCATAAGGGCATGGATCGTGTCTGTTTTTAAATTTTCATACATCTAGTTCTTAGCATGGTGCCTGGCAAATAGTTGATGTCAACAAATATTTAATAAATGAAATGATAAAAAAAATAGAAAGAACTTGGAACATTCTGGTCCATCTGGATCCCTCTGTTAAAAACAGAAGTAGTTTGCCAATTTTCAAAGAACCAGTCTATAACAAAATACACATCATTAAAATGTTATCCAGTTTCTTAGATGTATTCGTTTGGTGTTTCAGTATCTTCCAGTGCTTCCATATCATTTATATGGTGTCCAATTTCCTCTAAAGTTCAGGAGATGGCTAATAGAATACTTAAATTACTTGCATATGAAAAAAAACCCAGCTGTTTATGTATTTGAGAAGTGTTGAATATACTGCCACATAAAACCTCCTACTGCTTCATAAATTGTTGCTGATGACACAGAGTCTTTATATATGGTGAATTATTATATGTATTTGAGAATCCTTTTTCAAAAAGAAAGAAAGAAAAAAGAAAAAGAAAAAAAAGAAAAGAAAAAAGAAAAAAAGAAAAAAAAAGAAAAAAGAGAAAAAAAGAAAAAAGAAAGAAAGAAAGAAAGAGGAATGTCCAGGAGCTACATCCCAGAAAACTTTGTAATTACGTTATTTGGGTGTTTTAAAAAGCTATGGTCTCATCTTTTGTCTGGTTGATAAATTTGTGAAAATATGTGTTGAATCTATTTCTTAAAGTTCTGCTACCACCTTGGGGCATAAGAGAACAGAAATGGAGGGGTTTTTCATAATGATCCTTGAGTCCTGCCTGCCCCTAGATATTTAGGACGACAAATACACTGGTCTAGGAGATCTCTGTAATCACTTCAGAAAGTGGTATTTTAGAAATAGTTTTAGGTCTGGAGAGTCATCCTTAATTTTCTGAAATCAGGGGAGAAGCAAAAATAATTTTGGAAAATCCACCTATCCATCTTTTGCACAGTAAACAGGACAATAATTCAAACTGGTGAACTGAAGTAATAGAGTTTGTGGCTTGGTATCTTCTGAAGGCCCCCATTCCCGTCCGACCCAAGACGATCTTAAGCAATGACCTCAGCCCTCCCCAGGCGGACACACTGTGTATCTCCAAAGTGGTGAGTCAGCTTTATTTTAAGCCTTGAATGGAGTGGGGCTTATTCTCTTTAGGTCCACAGTGGGCCCCAGGCCAGCAGCAGCTGTCTGCTCAGCGGGTTTCAGCCTGCTGCTCAACGTAGACTGACTGCGAGCCCTTGGCAGGGACAAATGAGATCCCGTGCTTATGCGAAAATGCTTAAGTTGTCTACTCTGTCTTTGTTGCTGCTGTTTCGCAGTCCAAGTTCCATTTACTAGACATCAGGAAAAGCTGCTCCGTCCTCAGTAGCAGTGGAAACAGTCGTCCTCACTGGTACACTGCACCAACGCAACTTAACTCCTGGACCAACCAACAGGGGGATGGCAGGTTCTGTAATTGAGGGGATCTGACCACACAGCACCACAAGGTTATCTCGGCTGTATTCTGGCTCTAACTCTTCCTCACCTTCTCCTATGTACATCTCTTATCTCATTCCCAAAGGTTTAATAGTATGGACATGATAAGCATTCTTTTTACTCTTTCTCTTGCTTCTAACAAATTGCATTCCAATTTTTGTCCTCCATTTTCATTAATTATTTGAGTAAACACGCCTAAGATGTTTAAACTTTAATCTTCTAGCTGAGTTTCCCATTTTATAGAATGGTAGATAGCTAAGGTAACCAGTCTATATGAGTGAGTCAAGAGGCTCAACTAGTTCTTATAGAGTTTCTGAAGACTTTTATTTTTGTGGTGTTTTGGACACTCTCCTCTGATTATCCTTTGCTTCCTAAGGTCAAGTCTATGGTTATATCCCTAAAGGATCCTAAGATATGCTAATACCAACTCATGTTGTCTGGTTAGCTTCTGGGGGAAAATTAAGGGTTTAAAAATGACCCACAGGAAATAAACCTCATCCTAATTCTCTCTCCTCTCCTTCACTGTTCACGTATACTTCTCGTCTCCTCTTATTTTTTCATTTCACTGTAAAACCTTTTCATTCTTCTCTTCATTCACTTATTTAACAACATTATGCTGAGGCTTGCCATGTTTCAGAGACTGTACCAGATAGTAGGGAGCCAATAATGAACAAGACAGAACCTCTCCTTGACAGTTTAGATTCCAGTGAGGAAAACCAACAGTCACAGGTGAACAGAGCCATAATCAAGAGAACAATGGTTTGCTGCGATAGATACTAATAAAGACAGCTTCCTTTCTACCTGACGTAAAAGCACTCTACCTAGAATTCAGGAGGGCCTTCCCTGAAGAGTTGTACTTAAGCTGAGATCTGAAGAGTGAGACCAACTTGAACGTGCAAAGAATTTGGGAGAAAGATTTCAGGCAGAGGGAAAGGAAGGGAACAGAAAAGAGCTTGTGGTATTTTAGAGGCTGACTGAAATCCAGCATAGCTGGAGGGTAACACAGAGTGCCCCCAACTGAACTTGGTGAGGGAGGCTGGGGCCAGGTCACACGAGAGCTCTGTAAGTCACAGCAAACTCCTGAAGAACAACGTTAGACTCTTTGCAAGGACCTTGTGAGCGCTCTGGTGATTGCCTGATAAAACCAGGTAAGAATTTCAAGGAAATCATCTGCTCGGTAGGTTAAAAGTAAAGATGTGTTGAGCCTGAACCTGGGATGAGGGTCAGGGGAGACAGTCAAGAAAGTCCCTTCTCAGGACCACTGTCCACAAAGAAGTATCCAGAAGAATCAGTGTTTGTATTTTCAAGAGTACATTGTGTGATATAAGATATACAGTGTTGTCTATTCCAGTACTTGGAGTGTCTCCTTTCTGTATTTTCCAGGCCATACTTTCACCCACTTCGCTGACCACTTATCTCTATATTCCAGACCTATTTATCAGGCGTTCAGGTTGCGCAGACCAATGCAAATTTCTAGGCAAATTTGGTTGAGCCCATCCTACTTGAATACAGACCTAAAACAACCTCAGCAAACTCCTTTTAGCTTTTTATTCTCATGGTTCTTTTCTGTGTGAATGCCTATTGAGTTTGTGTTTTGTACAATATTCCACATCTGCTAGTATTTGACTTCTTAAAAATTCTTAATATGCTTTCATCACCCTCCCAGGTTACAGTTTAAAATGTGATCATTTGATTCCTAAATCTCCCCTTCTATTTGTTTTTTGTTGGAGGATTACTATCAAACTATAAACTCCTAAAACTTTGGTAATTGTTTTAGAAACGTAAAATACAAATGCACTTTCTGCATTATTTTCCAACACAGAATTTTTTTCAACCCTACTTCAAATGAACAGTTTAATTGACTTCCTTAGGCTCTTTGAATAATAGGTTGAGCCAAAGGTGAAATAATATCTTATTATTTGCATTATTGTATTTCAGAGCATGTGACTAACTCTGGTGGAGAAGTAGGAAAAGTCACATATAAAGGACCCAGATGGTGGAATACCACATGTTCCATGTCTTAGTATGAGAAACAGCTCAAGCAAGTAAACCATTCCCAGACATTTATTACATAGCCCAGGTTTGGAATAATTATTGTGCTTCTGGCAAGAGACAAAGGTGGAAAATGGAAATTTAAGTAGAGTTAACATTAAAGGAATTATTGCATTCTTTTCTGAACATAATCACCTGTAACTGGAAAAGTCGTGGTTCCATATGTCATGTTCTTTATTGATTTCTGTTAGATATTTGCACTTACTTGAACCAAGCGTATGTATAGGATGTTACTAACCTAGATATTCTTGAGAACTTAATAAAATCAAGTGGCTATTGATATTAAGAGAGTATGTTTAGAGTATATAGTTCCATTTCAAAATAGAAGCTAATATTTAATATGATAGAAGTTAATATTTCAAAAACTATAAATATCATACTTTTATTAAAATATCTAAAAACATGTCCTCCCTCTAATATCTATATAATTTTCAAACAAATTGACATACATTTTGCCCACTTAGTACAAGTAGTGGGAATAATTTTGTTTAATCACTTTGTATATATACTTCTGAATGCGTATACAAACCCCTTTTTCATGGCATTTATCAATACCATGAACTGGTATTTCAACCAGTTCATTTTTGAACTGATATTTCAACATCTCCCTGATCTTTCTTTCTTTCTTTCTTTCTTTCTTTCTTTCTTTCTTTCTTTCAGGGAGAGAGGGAGGGGCAGAGGGAGGGGCAGAGGGAGAGACTCTCCAGCAGACCCCATGCTGAGCACGGAGCCCATGTGGGGCTCAGTCTCACAACCCTGAGATCATGACCTAAGCCAAAACCAAGAGTTGGATGTTTAACCAACGGAGCCACCCAAGTGCCCCTGATGTTATTTATTAACAAAAACTTTGCTTCTCTACGGAGATTACCTAGTTTATATGAATAGATTTTTTATGGTCCAGATGAAGATTACACAGCATGACAGCCTTTTGACTGATAAAGCTATTAGCTTTTTTGAAAATTCAGAAATTAGTAAAGGGACCGAGACTGACTCCAGCAAATACCTTATTTCAGTTGAGTATCACCAACCAAGTACATCTTGCTTCTATTAGCATAAACAATGACCCAGAAGAGACAGCTACTCAGAACCCCAAAGAGAAAATCATCAATCAACAACTGTATACATAAATCTTGGCTCTCTTGGCTTTGATAATACAATGCATGATAATGGGAAAGGATCAAATATTTATTTATATTTCCTGTATGAATTTTATCTTAAGGTATACAGATAGCTAGTGATGGAAAGTTTTTATTTAAGAATAATACAAACTAATCAACTTAAGAGAAGGATTTACAAAATCACCTAAAAATATTCTTGAAAAAAATAAAGTGTAACTCAGGCCAAAATGTCAGGATTTATATCCAGTTAATAATTTGTTTAAGGATTTATTTACTTATTTGAGAGAGAGAGAGAGCATGCATGAGACAGCAAGAGCAGGGAGCGGGGCAGGGGGAGAGGAAGAAGCATATTCTCCACTGAGCAGGGAGAATAACATGGGGCCAGATCCCAGGACCCCAAGATCATGACCTGAGCCAAAGGCAGATGCTTAACTGACTGAGCCACCCAGGTGCCCCTCTGGTTAATAATTTTAAAAGTATTCTGTATGACTGAATTTCACACACTAGTAGAAGGACTTGGCCCATGTCATGGAGGGATCCAGTGGCTTTTTTCATACTAGATTTATAAGCTACATCTCTTCAATCCTGGTCTTTTGTCCTTTTACGATAACAAACTGCTTGTTATTTTGGTGCTCTTTCTATGACACTAGAAGAATGTCCCTGTGGATTCTACTGGGTAACAAGGCCAATGAGTCATAAAATGGCTGTTGTCTTTATTTTAATTCTCCTAGGAGAAAGAGCCCGAAAATGAAACAAAGTGACTGAAGACTGAAGCCTTCCTCCCAAGAATTTTTTTAGGGTGAAGTTTATAGAAGTCCATGTTTGCAGTATGTCCAGTGGTCAGAATAATGACTACCCAGTCAATTTAAGCAACAGCTTTGGTTCTTTGTAATTAGGGGGGTCTGCGGGAAGAGGGAGTCTCTAACACATTCTTCCCAGGCTTTGCCATAACTCTCCATGGCTTACTGCTCAGAAAGGAGGAAAAGTATGAGGAAAACAAACAGAGGCAGACCTTCTTTGTGCATTGGCTCTTGGTCTGCCAAATCAGCTGGCTGGATGCAGAGGCAATTTCCTTAGTGTTTGCAGCCTTACGCTGACTTCTGCGTGGGGAAGTTGGGCAATATTTATTGTTGAATGGGGCCCTGAGAGATTATTCTTGGAAGGAACAACCTCTGTGAACCTTTGTGTGTTGACTGAAAATCTCTTCTAGCTAGGGTTTCACGAACTAGATGTGATTCCCTCCTTCCAACAAAAAAATGACTGGGAAACATAGGAAAATTCTTCAAGTTTAGAAGAAGCTATATAGATGTGGCTTCTTCTGACTCAAGGTGATTTACTTCTAGAGCACTAAGTTAGGGAAGTATGGAGATAAACTTTAAGATACCATGAGTTGCTCTCTAGGATTTTGTGAGGCACTGAAATGTAAAAATATATCTTCACTAATTATTCACTTAAAGGGCCTTTCTTTTTTGAGCTTCCTTTACATGTAACATCATCGGTCAGTTACTAGGAGAGATACAAAAATGAATGAAACATACTCCTTGACATTAAGGTGCTTACACAGTTCACCATCTTCCAAAAACAAAAAAAAAATAAGTCAATCGTAAGAATAAATGAACCATCTGGTATCAATATTAGTCTAATTTACATAGTCCATTAAATGTCATAAAATAGTCATACAAATGCTCTTTCCCTAAGTTTGTGTCTGAAAATAGGGAGAAAGAGGTCCCAAGCACATAACCTTAAGTAGGGAAGGCCCAGGGCCTCAGGCTCAATGTTATCTGTCATTTTGACCTCAAGGACAATGTCTGTCTTCCAGCTGTGTACCCTGTCCTCTTGTCATTTGCAGCTGAAGTAAGATTCGTGAGCGGTCTTTTTCAGTGTGCTCAGGGCTGACAACCCTCTCTGGCAAATGAGGCTCACACTGGCTTCTGCTTCTGTGCAGACCTTGCAGGGTCTAACTCAGCTGACCATGAGCCTTGCAGTCTGTTCAGTAACCCCTGGTAAGAAGTCATGTGGTCAAACCAGTATGACAAGCTCCCAAGCCAGATTCTCAGTTGCTCTGAAACCCAGGGTGACACCAGAAAGTTAACCTTTGGGGACGTCCTCCACGTGACTACCTGGCATTGCCAAGTTGCTATGGCCACTGCCCATCTTGGTAACTAGGAGGTGTTTCAGAGGTGAAATCTTCCTAGGAGTCTTAATGTGGAGAAAGAAGAGCTCTTCTTTGCTTTCAGTGTTTCCTTCACCTCTCTGGAATGTTCTCTTCTTTTCACCACAGAAAAGACATCAGAAAATACCTATCTGATGAACATCCATTTTTCTCTTCCCTTTTCCTTCCCACAAATTCCCTAGGCCTGAAAAGGGCTGGGCATTTCTTCCACTTGCCCCAAATCTTATCTTCTCTTTACATTCATTTTATCCAGATGGAGCATGCCCTCCACACCATAGTGAATCTCCTGAGCAAACTTTTTACAACCTAAAAGGGGAACAAAGGCTCTATGGAACCTGAACATTCTACTCTTATAGGAACAGGTTTTTTTTTTTTTTTTTTTTTTAATCTCAAAGGCCAGGAAGCATCTTATTCTTACTCCTCATAATATCCAAATGTCTGCTGAGGTTAATGGACATTTTGGGTAAATGAGGGTGGAGTTCTTGTACTCAGAAAGGCAAAAGGAAAAGCATGTTGATAATATTTACAGCATCACCTTGCGTGTGATTGTCACACTCATCATTTGGACTTGTTTTACCCATTCCCCCCCATAGTCCCAAGGGCTGATGAGTTAATCCTCGCATGAAGAGCTCTCCAGAAATGAGTAAAACTTAGTTTATTTTCCAGTATAATCTCCATGATACAGTGATATCAGACGCTTTTAACAACTACTTGCATTGATGGGAAGTAGTGCCAGAAGTTTTGATAATGATAGAAGCCACCTTAGGTACAGTCAATAGAGCTCTTTATATAAATTAATTGTATATAAATTAATTGTCCCAAGACAGATATTACAGGCTGGCAAAGCCTTCCTTTGGTGCCCATCAACCTGCGGCCAATCCCAGGAGGAGTGAAAGTGAGTATGAAGGAGAACTGCCGCTTTCGGGTTCATTAGCCAGAAGAAGAAAATGAAGAAGAAACTGGAAGAGGCCAAATCCCAGTCTAGGGAGCACATGTGAGATACTCTGCACAGGACCTCCAGCACTGTTCTGGAGGAATGTGAGAAAGCCCAAGTCCGTAAACATCAGTGACGGGTTGGCGAACTTGGGGGAAGACAACATCAAACATTACAGGGGCTTCTTACCTTTTTCTTCTTCTCTTTCCCTGCGTTGAGGTCTAGGAAAAGTGATGGACCCATGTTAGATCACAACGGAAATGACTATATCTATATAATTACTATTTAAAGTACTTTAATTTCTCACTTTATATTGCTGATTTAGCCTCATTCTTTAAGAATGAGGTTGTTTGTTTTATTATTATTATTATTATTTTTATGTTGTAAGCACCAAATCATTCATGGGTCAATGAGTCCTAAAGCTCATCTGGTTTCTGAATAACAGAGACAGATACTGACACTACTTCTTAGAGCTATTATCACAGTGATGCTAAAATAGAAGTCTTGCTGCTCCCTCTGCCTAGAAACTCCTCTCCTGTTCTTTACACATTTAACTTCTACTTATTCTACTTCCCTACTTCTCAAACCCACACCCATACTAAAGTCCGATTCCATTATACCTTCTCACTGCATATTCTTCTTTTCTCACTTGGCAATTGTCTTGATTTGTACTTATTTACTTATTTGTGTTATTTATTATTTCTAATATTTGAAACAATAGTTCATTCTTCAGAGAACCGAGGAGGAGAGGGATAAAGAGACCCTCACCATAGATGGCAGGTGGTGGCTAGGAACCTGAGAAGAACACAAAGGGAGGGTCCACCTCCAGCCATTGCACATTTGCCTCTTGAGTTTACAGAGAGGGCCCCAGGTCCACCTCAGCACCTCCTTCCCAGGACTCTGAGAGTCCATATTCATGATCATTACTCTCCCATCCAACTCCCAATTTATTCTTCATCAATTTCGTTGGCTTCCTGTCTGAGACTCATCTCCGGAGAATTAAATTGGGGAGGGGAGGGCATTTCCAGTCAGTTGGGAAAGGACAGATAATGGAAGAATGGTGGAGAAGATATTATAAACCACTGAAGAATCACAGGAATATAGAAAATGTGCTTCTGGAATTCCAAGTTGGATCACCAGATGTACA
The DNA here is from genome assembly GCA_028534135.1 of Potos flavus. Taxonomy (NCBI): domain Eukaryota; kingdom Metazoa; phylum Chordata; class Mammalia; order Carnivora; family Procyonidae; genus Potos; species Potos flavus. Next base: position 23,920,829 of record CM052900.1, on the reverse strand, counting down.
CTTTTCTCTAAACACATGGTTGTGTGAAACAAAAGTGGTAGTAGAAAAATGAGAGCCGTGATCTTAAAAATATGCCTGTGATATGCAGCAGATTGGAACTGAACCCTGGCCAACCTGATTCCAAGGTGCATGAGCTAGCTTCCTGTTTTATCAGCTGCCTGGTGTTCACAGCTCAGCCTCAAGATTGACTTTAATGCAAACTGTATTTCTGATACCATGCTCAGGAGCTACAGTGAGCTCCTTGCCATTTTTTTTTTATGACCAAACCTGTATTTCAGTGATTTTGAGCATTCTGCCCTTTTTATTTGCCCCAGTACACCTGTGCAGTGGTCTGTTACAACAGAGTGGAGGTTGGATGGGGAAGAACAAATTATGTAATTTGAAAATGGCTTGCCCTTACTCCAAGCAGGTTCTGATATAGTCTGCTGAGGAGGAAGTGAGCCCTTACCATTTGTGAGAATTCTTTGACTTCAGAAGCAGGGTCACCGGTGCTTTACTCCTTGCTCGGTGAGCCTCCCCATTATGCCATTCTCTCCGGTGTTCTTTGTGGTATCAGATATTTATTTTTGAACCTACTCCCCTGGGATATGTTAGGGCTGTACTTTCCCCACTCTGACTGCTTTTCTTCCGAAACTTTTGTGGGTTGCTTGCTTTTCATTCCTTTCCACCACTTTCCCTGTACCCTGCCTGGGCTCTCCTCTAATAACCCTAGCATATCCTGGCACCATGCTTTCCTCACTAACTGAAATGTCTGCCAGGTGTTTACCATGAATCTTTGGCACATTGTTTAGATCCCCATATCTTTATTTCTACTCAAATAAGCCCCAGAGGACATCTTGTGGGCTGTCCGGTTGCTGGGTCTCCATCATTCTAATCCCACCACCATTTGTCTGGGCTTCTCCACCACAGATATTCACACAATTATCCCTTGTTCTTTATTGTTAACTTGAACCTTCTTTTAATAGCTTCATCATGGATGAATGAGCTTTTAAAAAGAGAAATGTGCCTTCCTTACATACATTTTTATATGAATTCTTGTTTTACAGCCCCTGAATGGGTTGATTTGTTCAGGAAAACACAATAGAGTACAGATGTTTGGGCCAAGTGTGCTTGGTAAATGGTATTCTCTACAGAATGCTTTTAGGCATAGGAGTATTCACAACAAAAGATAGACATGTTCCCATTTTGGAAGGTTTTATTTTTTTCTCAGTCTTGTCAAAAACTGGGTTCATAAACTAAATTGGTAGAATATTTAGAATTTCACTAGTAAAACGTACGAGTCTATATATTAAAGCTTATAAAACCGCTTTCATAAAAACATTAAACCTTTTAAAGGTTGGTATTGCCAAACATTCTCCACTAGGTTAGGACCTGCTGGCTCATATTCTGGCCCAGAGGGATATTTATTGTTTTTGTCTCTGAGCCACCAAGAATGGTTGTGGTAAGGATATGTTGGCATACCCTGGTGTGTTGTGGTGTTACTGGGTGGGACCTTTGTCAAATTCCTATTGGGTGGAATTCGCAGAAAATAAAAACATTGTCCTTCTGTGAGTTTGCTTTTGAAAAATTTTACTGGTAACTGTGGCCATAGCAATTACCCGAAACAAAATTGGTAACTGAATTTCTTCTCCCTTCCTAAAGTAGATATAGGCTAACTGTATAGTCTGAGGATTTTGCAATTAGTTATTATAGTTTTTTATTTCTTAATCTTTCAGTTATTTTGCTTATGAAAGGAAGTCCCACATAGCAGCTGATAGTAAAAGGGAGAACATTTTCGGTCAGTACCAATAATCACTTATGTTTTCATGTGAAGAGGCTTTGAATAAATGAAGCTTTGGACTATCATTTTGCTAATAATATCTGATATCTATAGGTATATAGATAATAGGTAGATAGATAGCTTCAAATTTCAGTAAACTGATAGGGTTAAATACATTCATTTGATTGTGCTATTTCAGAGAAGTTCAGGATAAGGTCACATCTGAAAAGTGAGCCCTCTTGCATTCTAGAGAAAATGCCAGTTTGGAATTTCCATATTTAAGACACCCCCACCCCCGCCAATAAAATATAGGTTATATGATTCTAAAGTTTACAGTTAGAACGTTTTTCTTTCATGGCAGAAGAAAACTGCAAGTTATTGTAGCCCATGATATGTATTTAAGGAGAATGTGGGATAACACATAATTTCAACTTATTTCTAGACTAAATTAATATGATTATATATTATTTCATACCACAAGAGAAAAATTATTTTCTTGTAAAAGTTGATTTCTCTCCCAAATGAATTGGACTGTGTTATTTTGATCAATATTTTTTCTATGAAAACAACTACTAGCCAGATATTTTAAGGAAAGAATAAAATCACATTTGTCACTAGTCCTATTTCAAATTAATAATAAGTAGGTAACTTGCAGGATATGTGCTGTGGTTTCATTGCCTGTTGGTTTGAATTTGGGGGGATCAACAGTAATTATCCATCTACACATCTGATCTAGAAGCATACAGCCATTAAAACACTCTAGGTTAAGCTGTATAGACAGATCGCCACTAAGGACTAACTAAATATAGCTTCCCTCTTGAAGGAAAGAAACATTGAATAAGTGAGGATGTTGTCAAAGAAAGACTCAAGAACGAAGATCCTAAATTAATAATGAAGTATGTGCTTTAGAGGGCACATGCAGATGCCTACTAAGGCATATTCAAGAAATTCGTCATCATAAACTTACTCAAGATGAATTGAGGTGCTCTCTCATTCAAACAGGTAAATGAGAGAAAGCATTAGAATTAAAAAATGTGCTTTTGCTTACATTCCTTGGTTAGTTTCTGCCAGCTAACCCATCAAGTGAATTGAAAGATGTGCCTCCTGGATAAGGGAAAATTGAAGTCTGTAATATGTAATATCATAGTTCTTAAAATGCTTTGCTTAAAAAAAGTGTGGAGAGCCCAGCCCACTGGAATTGGAATCTTAAGCATAACTACTCAAGAGGGTGTTGACCAGAAAAAAAGTGAATTGATGAGATATTTATTTATTTATTAAAGATTTTATTTATTTATTTGACAGAGAGATAGAGAACACAAGCAGGCAGAGCAGCAGGCAGAGGGAGAGGGAAAAGCAGGCTCCCCGCCGAGCAGGGAGCCGGACGTGGGGCTTGATCCCAGGACCCTGGAATCATGACCCGAGCCGAAGGCAGCCGCTTAACTGACTGAGCCACCCAGGCACCCTGAATTGATCAGATATTTATTAATGGACTATGCCAGACTCCTAAGGAGAGGTGTGCTTGCAGAGGAAGCCATGCTCCTATAGCCAGTGTGAGGGGGTCACTCCCCAGGAAGTGCCCCATGAACCAGAAGAGACTAACGTTAATTTTCTGCATTGTGATCTCTAGAATAAGTTTTTTTCCCTCTCTTTTTTGTCATATCAAAAACCAAATAGATGCTCTGCTAGTAGATCTGACTACATATACATTATCAGATAATTAAAAATGTGTTCGGCTAAAGTAAAACAGTGAAAAACACATTAAATAAAATTACTTGTAGCAAATATTGATGGCTACTGTACTATATAGTGTAAAGTGTTCATAAAAATATTAAGAAAGTCTCAAGAATCTCAACAGACATATGTACAAAATGTATAATAACTAAGGTTTATTGAGAGAATGGAAATGTTAACATTGGGAATAACAGATATAAATGATCACGCGATGCTATTTTCTTCTGGTGAAAAATGAAAGAGATATTCTGGCCCCATTGATTGCGGCACAGAAAAGTGATGAATAAAAAACAATATTCTAGAAATCAATTTGTCAATTCTTATCAATAAAATTTAGTAGTAATCTCCTTTGGCCTGCTGATTTTATTTCTAGAAACCTTCTTAAAAAGAGAAATGGTAATAAAAGCAAAAAAAAAACAAAAAACTATGCACAACCATAGTCACTGAATCTCACAGATCTGTGGTCACCCTGGCTCTATTCCTGACTAGTTCCATGGCTTTAGGAGTTATTGCTTTCTGAGTAAGCCCCAGTTTCCTTTTCTGTAAAACATGGTAAGTAAGAAGCTCCACCTCATTCAGTTACGAGTATTGAGATGGTATATATCAACTGCTTAGTGCCCCTGCTCCATAAATGGCAGCAATACAACATCACTAATGCATCTCTAGCTGTAGAGAAATGACTATTAAGTTAATCTGACAGATCAAATTGATAGAATAGCACATGCCTATTGATATTTATAAAGAAGAGGAAATAATGCATACAATTATTATCTTAGAATGTTAAGTTAATAAAACATATCCAACTGCACAAAGATGGTGATTTCTAATATTTAAATGAAAAGACAAGGAAGGAGGGAAGGAAGAAGGAAGGGCAAATGTAGGAAATCGAGTCTAGAAAAATGTCCTGGAAGGAAATACATCAAAATTTAGCAAGAGTTATTTATGTTGGGATGAAGGCTATTTTCCCCCTATATAGTTGAAAATTTATTGAATAGAAGAAGATCCATTTCTAAAATGACCGTGTGAGTTCCGCAGATCTGCTCCCCCTAAAACAACTGTGTCTGATGAAAATGATAGAAAGAGAACCATTTAAAATCTCTGCAAATATTTCTGGGGGCATCGAGCTGATGAAAAAATAAAACATTCAGGAAAGTCTATTAGATCTCAGAGAGTCTGTGGGGCTTGAGCACAACTTGCTCCTTCCCTCCTCTGCCCCAGCTCAATGTGATAGAAGCTTTAGTGTGGGTCAGTGTAGCCAAGAACACACATTTCTTGCTTCCTCTCTCCTTACCCCCCACATGTCTATTGACGGTGATGGTATCTCAAGTGGGGTAGGACCACAGCACTTCTCATCCCCACCAGCTTTGTGTGCAGAGGCTGTATTCTAGGTAAGGGTAAGAGGAGGAGGGGAGGGGGCTTCCTCTACACACTCCCTCCTCAAGAGGTGGAGGCTCTATTCCAAGTATTGCAGGCCAAGCACGGGGGCCCCAATTTACCTCACTTAAGCTCAGTTGTATGGCAGAGGTTCCACTCTGGGAGAGCTGACGGGTTGAAAATTTGAGAAGACAAAATGCTACTGTTCCTGTAGAGTGACCTGCTCATAAAGCAGACTGGGACTCCAGCTCTGAGGTAGAAGCGCAGAGATTCTGCCCAAGGAGGCGAGAGGTGGATCATAATGACAAAGAGCTCCCAAAGCTCTCCCTAAGGAAATGATTTTATTTAGAATAGACAGTGGAGAAGTTCAGCCTAATGGCAAGCTTGCAAACCACGGAGATTTGGGTGGTAAGATCTAAGAGCGGATTGGTAGCTCCGCGAAATCAACAGACTAAATCCTCAGCCACCTAGTTCGGAGAGAAGCCAAAGAAAAAGACAACTAAGAACAGCTCTCCTGGGTTCCAGAACAAGCCTGAAAGCCTGGCCTCAAAACGTACGGCCTCAAAGACATCTGAATGTATTCACACCAGACTGCAGAGCAGTTTATGACCCAGAGAACTGCTGAAAACAATAAGACAATCAGAGAGCAGTGTATGGAAGCTAACAGCCGGCTGTGATACCAAAAGACGCAGGTAGCTTAACATAAGTCAAGGAAAAAGGCAAAGACCTTGCTAAGATTACTGTCATAGTAGGGAGACTGCGTATGATCAAGGTTGTACCCTCTGAGAAGCCAATAGCAGAGATTTCATACTGAGAGGGATACAGATTTCTCCCAACTAGGCCACAAACAGATAAACGACCAAAAAACTATAGCAGTAAGCCTGGCAGCAGGCGGGTGAAGGGTGTTGTAACCAGAGCTGTGAAAATAGAATTTCTAAATTGTCCAATTTTTCACAAAATAATTTGGGAAATGCAAAGAAACTGGAAAATGAAGCAAAAGAAACTGCCTGTAAGAAGGCTCAGATGTCAGGCTTAACAGACAAAAATTTTAAAGCAGCTATTATAAACTTTCTCAAGAACTAAAGGAAATCATGATCAAAGAAAAAAATATGTCAATGTCTCATCGAATGAAGAGTATCAGTCAAGAGACGGACATTCTAAAAAGAATTCAGAGTATGATAGCTGAAATGAAAAATTCACACGAGGGGCTCAACAGTAGATTTGAACTGGCAGAAAAAAGAATCAGCAAACTTGAGGATATATTGATAGAGATTATGCAACCTGAAGAACAGAGAAAAAAATGAAGAAAAATGAACACGCCCTCAGGAGAACGACTAAGCTCACTCATGGGCAGGAGTGCCACAATGAAAGGAAACAGAAAAGTTAGAGAAAATAATCAAAGGAAACTATCCAAAATCTGATGAAAAATATGAACCTCTATACCTAAAAAGCTCAAAGAATTCCCAATAAGATAAACAGAAAGAGATCCATACTCAGACATATTATAGAGAAAATAATGAAAGCCAAGGATGAAGAGAGAATCTAAAAAGTTAAGAGGAAAACAATGCATCGCATGTGACAGAAAAATATCAAGAGGTGATTTCTTATTAGAGATAGTGTAGGTGAGAAGCAGTAGGATGACACTAAAATTTCTGGGAAAATAAAAATTACAAGGATCTTCTGTCTGGCCAAACTATTTTTAAAAAGTGAGGGCAATGTAAAGACATTCCAAGGCAAACAAAACCTAGAAAAATTATTGCTGGCAGACCTGCCTTGCAAGAAATACTAATGGAAGTTCTTCAAGCTAAAAGCAGTGATTCTAAACAGTAAGTAATTCAACCCACACGAAAAAACAGAACTCTAGTAAAGGTAATTATGTAGATAATTATAAAAGACAGTAAAAATTACATATTCCTCCACTTTCTTCTTTCAATTGAGCTAAAAAGCAATCACATAAAAATGTATGTAACTGTCATTGGCTTATAGCATATTTACATTTACAGCAGGAAGAAGGTGGATAGGAACAAAGGTGTGTTAGAGCAAGGAAATGACACCAAATAAGTGAATTCATAGAAAGAAATGAAGAGATGAAGAAATAGTAAATAAGAGAATAGAACAAATTAAATAAATATATTAGCTCTACTTTCTTTCCTCAGCTTCTTTAGTAGCCATAATATAACATAAGGGAACAAGTATAAAAACGTGTTGTTGGCTTGCAACATATATAGATGGATTGTAATAATAGCACAAAAAAGGGAGAAGGAAAAGAGCTGCCCAGGGTAAAACAATTCTGTATCTCATTTGAATGAAGTTAGTATAAATATGAAGTGGATTCTAATAGTTTAGGTATATATGGTAAGTCCTAAAGTAACCACTGAGAAATAACTAAAGAAATAGTGAACATACCCTTAAAGTAATTAAATATGCATAAATCTTTTTGACTTGGGGTAGGCAAAGCTGTCTTAGGCACCAGAAGCATAGGCAACAAAAGAAAAAAATAGACAAATTGGCCTTCACCAAGATTAAAACCTTTTGTTTCTTAGAGGGTACCATCAAGTATGTCAAAAGACAACCCACACAGTGCTAAAAAAATATTGCATTGATAAATGACTCGTATTTAGAATATATGAATAACTCTTACAACTAAATAATAAGAGAAATAATCCAATCAAAAACAGGCAAAGGAATTGAATAGACATTTCTCCAAAGAAAATATGCAAATAGTTAATAAGCACATCAAAAGATGCTCAACATCATTAGCCATTGGGGAAATGTAGGGTACAGGCAAAACCATAATGAGATACCACTTCATACCTACTAGGATGGATTTAATTAAAAAGTCAGGTAATAACTAGTGATGATGAGGATGTGAGGAAATTAGAACACTCATCCATTGCCATTAGGGATGGAAAATGATGGAAAATAGTCCGGTTCCTCAAAAGGTCAAACACAGAGTTACCATGTCATTGAGCAATTCCACTCTTAGAATTCCACCTCAGAGAAATGCAAACATGTGTCCTCACAAAAACTTCTATATTACTATCCTGAGCAGCATTATTTATAATTGTGACAAAGTAGAAACAACCCAAAGTACATCATCTAATAAATGATAAACAAAATGTGTGTATATATATGTATGCATGCACGCCTGTGTGTAATACATGATTCCATTTATATGAAATGTCCACAATAGGCAAATCTACCGAGACAGGAAGTAGGTTAATGGTTACCAAAATGAGGAGTCACTGTTAATGCCTATGGGGTTTCCTTTGGGGTATGAAGATGTTCTCAATTTTATTGTGGTGATGGTTGTGCAATTCTGGAGATACTAAAAACTATGGGATTGTACACTTTAAATGGGTGAACAGCATGGTATGTGAATCACGTATCAATAAAGTTGTTATATTTAAACAAATAAAGTGTATTGAATAAATTTAGCCCTTGTGACAAAATGTATGCAAATGCACAAACACACGGTACACTTTTCTCTGCAGATAGACACTTTCATAAAGTTCTTCTAATATTTAATACCATAATTCTATGAGAATATTAAACAGATAAAAAAGATTTTTATAATGATAAATTGAATATAATCAGGTCCTTTGGGGTATGAAGAGACCTTAAGCAAAGTATGAAGAGACCTTAAGAATGAGGAGGAAGTGGTGAGATCTAGGTTTTGCCATGTTTGGGGAAATATTGTTCTGGGGAAGATAAAACTTGATAGAATCCTTAAGAGATGGGGTATTTTATTAAGTAACAAATCCCCCATGGATAAACATGTTTTGCTTTAGGGGCGCCAGGGTGGCTCAGGGGGTTGAAGCCTCTGCCTTCAGCTCAGGTCATGATCTTGGGGTCCTGGGATCGAGCCCCACATCGGGCTCTCTGCTCAGCGGGGAGCCTGCTTCCCCCTCTCTCTCTCTGCCTGCCTCTCTGCCTACTTGTGATCTCTCTCTGTCAAATAAATAAATAAAATCTTAAAAAAAAAAAACGTGTTTTGGTTTAAAAGGACCCTTTCTCTTAAGGAGCTGCTATTTCGTCAGGCACTGTTTAAGGTGGTTTACATACATTAATTCTCACACGACAAATTCTACCAATGAGGATATGAGAGCTTTATAAAAAGGTAACTTTGTCAACTTTCATATAGCTAGGCTATGGTGGAATAAAGACATGAATGTTCATTACGTCATTCTATGTTGATTATTGTGATTTAAAACTCTGTGTGATACTTCAAATTTTTTTATTTTTTTTGATACTTCAAATTTTATTAAAATGCTTTTTGCACATCACTCGATTCAAAATGAAGAGGGGAGAATTGAAATTCGAGAAGTCACTAATTCACGAATAAATCCTAAAAGTTCCAAGGAAAAGTCCCAAGGTTCTTCAAATATTAAGCATTAAAA
>CM052900.1:23870453-23911065 GCA_028534135.1 Potos flavus | reverse complement strand
TGAGCCTGGTGGTGGGTGTTGAGGAGGGCACGTATTGCATGGAGCACTGGGTGTGGTGCATGAACAGTGAATCTTGGAACACTGAAAAAATTAAATTAAATTAAAAAAAAGAAAGTAATGTATTTTTTAGTTCTTCCTGGATAGGTATCATTAAAAATTTTTATTGCTCATTGAATTCTTTAAAAAAATTATTTTTTGAGGCCAGTCAACAGAAAAATCTTGGTCATATTTACAAAAAATCTTAAGGGATTGCTTCTCTCTCAGACTGGAATGTATAACATATCAAGTAGTTACTCAGCTCAATACATTATAGCAATGTCCCTTATGTAAATGAAATGTCTTAATGGAAACTACTCCAACACTGCACTAACCCTTATGCTCTAGGTTAGATATTACAGGAAGGAAAACATCAGGCTAATGAAGATTTTTTTAACAATTATTTAAATGTCTATTTTAAAATGATTGTTTTTACCCAATGGAGAAGTGAACTGGCAACAGAATTTTGATAAGAAGATTTGTGTGATTCCAATTATAAGTTAGGTCCCAAAGTAATAAATGTATTGGTCGTAACCTCCTGCTTGTGTGAGTCTCTTAGAATTCCTTCCAGTGGAATTCCTGATGACATCATCCTTTTGCAAACATCATTTCACCAGCATGTGGTACTGGGATACCTTGGGTTTTATTCAGATAGTTTCAGATTTGGACAGGACCATGCTGATTAGAGGGGAGAGAAAGGGTGTGCTCCAATTAGAATTGCCAAGGCTTAAACAGGCTAGAAATTTATCTTTAGGGATTGATTAATTTAATGGGTTACAAATTTATAGAGTTGGATCCATTCACCCCAGTGAACCCCAAACATTTCCCAGACAGGCCAAATGCCCAACATGTCTTTGAGAAGAGACATGTGTGTTACATGACAGCTGTTTATATTTTCTGACATAAGGGGGAGATCTTTAGGCTTTGCAATTTGGCAATGACATACACTTTTTGGCCAGCAGAGCAGATCTATTGTGGATTAAGATGAAAGGTAGAAAGAGTAAAAGGTAGATCATTGGAAGCAATCACAGAGTGATGATAAATCAGAGCAGGAAATGCTTATTTAGATAAATGAGACACATTAATGGCTCAAACGTCATTTGTAGGAATCCCCATCCAAAAAGGATTTTAAACTCTAAAATAGATTGAGATAAAAGCACAGATGGCTTTAAAAAAAAAATGCATGGTCACATAATTACAGTCCAAAACCTCTTATTTTTTCAAATCTTTTTTTAAAAATTTTTTATTTGACAGAGAGAGAGAGAGAGAGAGTACAAGCAGGAGGAGTAGAAGGAGGGAGAAGCAGGCTCCTGCTGGGCAGGGAGACCAATGCAGGGCTCGATCCCAGGACCCTGGGATCATGACCTGAGCCGAAGGCAGACACTTAACCGACTCAGCCACCCAGGCGCCCCCGAAACCTCTTATTTAAAAAAATATTAGCTAAGAAGGAGGACGTTAATTAAAACCCCTCCCACACCAAAATAAATGCTATAGAAAAGCTGAAGACATCCCTGAGTTTCTGTTTCCTACCTATAAATATCACAGTAAAAATACTTGCCAATTTGAACTGTGACTTCTGAGATTTTTTTTCCAAATTAGTTTTTATGATTCTAAGAAGATATACTTATTGTAAGTTCAAGGTGTCACATTTAGCAGGTGTATACGAATTCTAATAAGTAATGTAGAGGCTTCAGCACCCACAGGGATGAATCTCTAAGGGTGAACTCACATGCAATCTGACAGACACATGTGGGTGGTGGGGGGAAGCCTTCCCACAACCCTTAAATTATACTGCTATTTTCCAAAGCAAATTCTAATAAAGAATTCACAAGCTTAGATGAACAGAAGAATCTGGGGAGCTTTAAACAATCCTGATATCCAGGCACATCTCAGATCAATTAAATCAGGATCTCTGGTGATGGCACGTGACCTTGAATATTTTTTAGAGCTCCTGAGGGGATTCCATTGTGAGTCATGAGTACCGCTGCCTTGTGCCTTCATGTTGCAGAAGAGAAAACTGAGATCCTCATAAGCTGAATGACTGAGTTTAGCTCAAGGATTCCGTGATGAAGCCAAGAGATTTGGTCTCCCAACTCTTCATTCTGTTATTGCCACTACACCCCATCTTTCTGTCTCTCCTTGTTTTACATGGTCGCCTTTCACTGGCCTGCCTGTGGTCTTAATTTCAGATCCCCCATTCAGCACCTATACACACAGTGGAACAAAGCTGTGAAGAGCCTCTCCCAGGGTAATTTTTGCATATCCCTTTCCTTCTTACAAGTGTTAATTTTCTAGGCTTGTTTACAGGTGACCCAAGTTCTTTCATCTTATTGATGACAAAATTGAAGACCAGAGAAGTGACTAGCCTACGGTCATTTAATCCAGCAAAGAGCAGAGTCCAGAAGTGAAATTGCTTAACATTTCATTCAAATTCTTTCTAGTCCTCGAGACTCCACCTTTGATGATGGGAGGGTCTTGAAGAAAACATTGGTCCCCTTTGCCAAGAAGCTAACACATTTGTCCCAAGAGTAGAGAAGCTGACGGAGGACCAGGCAGGGGCTCCATTTAAAGTAACCATCTTTTTAGGTCAGAGGAAAGCCCAAGATGCTGCTACAGCTCAACACATTAGGGCATACTGGCTCAGCAGGTGAGGGGGAGCAACTCAGCCCACAGTTTCTTTTGCATGGGTTTCAGCTCAACCTTATAGGCTCTGGTTTGTCCTTGCTTTCCCTTGTATCTATTCTCCCTTCTTAACTGCTTGTCTTCTGGGTTTCAGGTTCTAGCATGAGACACAGAAACAGAAACGATAGCATCAAATAGACTATGTAACTATCTCTGGCAAGTGCGTAAATTTCAAGTCCCTATCAGGAGTGCCTTTAAAAATAAACACACACACACACACACACACACACACACACAGGGCCCTGTGGTTATCAAGTTTGCATTTTCCAGTTTACTCAAATCTAACTAATAATACTCGAACTTTCCAATAACATTTTCTGTACCCTTTTGACCACTTTTCCGATTTGCTATGCCTTTGATTTCCATGATTTTTCCATCAAGGAAAAAGGATGTTTATTGCTAATGTTGTCATTTGTGTTGGTGTTTATTCTTTAAGACTTTAATCCTTGAGTTTAGAATGCAACAATTCTTATATCTATTTTTATCTATATAATGATTAGGAGTTAGGAATGTAGTAGAAGCTCACTTAATAATTGTTGAAGTTAATAGATCCTTAGTGAAGGTCCACTGTTTATATGTTACTATGTTTTTTTAGTTGGAAAAAGGCTGGCAACTTGCTTTCTTGCTTAGGCTTTAAACAAAGCAATAGCATTAACTTAGAGCAAATTTACTTCTCTATTTCAGTCATCTTCTTAACACCCAGAGATCTGGCTGATAATTTTGTTAACTAGTTGTAGAAAGGCACTGCAAACTCTTAAGCACAGTATTTTTGAAAAGGAATATTTTATATCCAATGACTGAATATTAGAGAATTGTTCTCTTTGAATAATTACTTTAGTTTTCTATTTTTAGAGCAATATCAATTATCAGTTTTCAAAAATGCACATTATGATAATACATTATACGGCATACCTCAGCTTTGATTTTGAAGTCTAAGGTGATAGACTTGATTTTAAAAGTCAAAGCCTGCAAATGATTGTCTCTTTACATTTAAAATCAATGTTTGCAAATGCCCATATAATTGTTCTGTGTATATTTTTAAATAGGGAAATTATATGTTACAACTCATCTATCATAGCAGAGAAGTATATAAAATTTAAAAACTTGAAACTTGAAAAACAAAATAACTGCCCCTTTGAAGACATAAATTTTTTTATTTCAGTATATATGTATGATTAAATAAATGCAGCCTCGTTCTATATGTAAAGTTTTATAATCTGCATAATTTTTACTTCAAGGTATAAAAATGTTACATTAAAGCATGGTTTTTAATACCTACACAATATTTTATTCCATGAAAATAACCAGTTTATTTAATCTCCTATCATGGGAAATTTGATTACAAGTAATGGTTCAGCAAAGCCTCCTTGTTCATCAGTCTCTTTTCCCATAATTTTAAAAATCATCTCGGGATAAAAGTTTTTTAAAGTGAAGGTGTTTAAAATAAATGTACATTTAAAAACTTTTGATACATATTTTCTGCTTTTTCTTAGAAAGGTATACCAATTATATTTTTGTCAATAATCTATCTTCCTTCTTTATTTTGCCAAAGGGATAAGCCCAAATCATTATTATTATTTTAATTTGCATTTCTTCAAACCTACAGTTTCAAGGACAATAAATATTTTTATACTTTGAGATAATTGTGCTTTAACGAAAGATGCAGTTGTTTTCATTAAACTTTATCAGGTTTCTTTTATATACAACGAATAAATAGTGAGAGCAAACATTATTTTCAGAAGAATAAAAAAGAGCATAATTTTGAAATGAAAAGAAGCCCAAGGAAGTAGGAAAATATGAGAACACTTATGCTTCCCCCAACCAAAATTATGGTGGACAAGGAGGAATGAGATTTGTCTAAAGTGGAGATTAAGTTGCTCTGCGTATCCAATGGAGAGTAAGACTGCGCTAACAGCTTTGGCTGGAACTCTGCAAGTGTTAGATGTTATAACGGACAAGGCACCAAGCCAAACATTATACATGCAAGACCGAGAGAGGATGTTACAGTAGAAACTGGAGAGGTCAGTTGATATTTTCACAACTCTGTTGAACTCAAAATGAGATCCCTGAAGACAAAGATGATGATTAACAAAACCCCATTATGATAAAAAGGGGGAAGGGCTGGCAAATTACTCAGAAATTATACATCGGTCTATTCTGATCTCATTTGGGAGAGAAATTGCCCAAGCCTTCTGAATGATCCAATAAAGGTATACTGAGTGAGCCTATGGTTTGATGGAGACCGGCCCCATGCTCTCATTCCTTGGCTCATCAGAGTTCTTTGAGGCTATCATTACTTTGAAGGTGCTAAGCTATTTTCAGAAAAGAGGAAGCACAGAGGGTGTGTTCTTATTGCCTTGAGTGGAACTCAACTTGTTTGTGTGGGTTTGGAGCTGATACCGTCTACCGAGAGGACACTTCACCCGTAATCATATACAAGATGTGAAGGACTGGGCTTCTTCAGAAGTGGTTTGTATGAGAAAATTCTTTTTGACTCCTTAAAATTCCGGTGAGAAAAATCTTCCAACTAAAGGAATTGTCCTTCTATAAAAAAGACTTGAGAACATGGCAGTTTTAAGAAGAGTGGGCTAATTCGGCAGATGGGTAGGGTGGCTTGTGGGCAGCCTAAACCTACAGCTTCTCCAATATCTCTGGGGGCTGCTGGGAGGCAGAACAGCCTGAGGACTTGACTATCGCCGAAAAGTTCAAAGCGGGGGAAGGAAAACACAAGAGACGGGAGATTTTAAATAGCCGAAGAGAGACAACATACAACAATAATTCTCATAGGAAGGCCTCCAAGGACAGTGATCGCCTACCCACCCTTCACGCTCAGTTTGAGACTTTCTTACATCTGAGGTCCCCTGGGCATACAAAACTGGGCAGAAAATGTCCGAACAATTAGTTGCTTGACATTTCTTTTCTGACGTGCAAGGAAATAGCCAGACAACAACCTATCATTTAGCGTTTTAAACCTAGCTAGGAAAAAAAGGAGCACAATACATGTAATTAACTCTCCAGTATGCACGTCAATAGAGTGGAGAACTTTTATGTAAAAGAAAAGAATGTTGATAATCTGAAGATAGTGGGTGCACCCCCCTGTTTCAGGCACCTAGGCTTGGCCAATCTAGCAGCTCTCTCAGAAACAAAACAAAACGAAACAAAACAAAAACGCTTTTTAAAGACTGAAGTCACTATCGTTATCTGGGGATCGATCTAGATTGCATCTATTGTAGATTTTCTGTCCTAGTTTAGATATAAGTTCCCGTAATCCAAAAGTAGGAGTTGTGAAACTGAAGAGCTATAAAACATTTACAAGCCCTTTGAATAATCCATCCTGCCTGGGAAAGTGTTTCCTGCCTTTGGTTGTATCTCTGAAACATTGATCAGGGCATCCTTGGACAGAATGTGCTGCCTTGGCTTAATGGGCACAGGGGAGACAAGACCCTGAGTTG
This sequence comes from Potos flavus, assembly GCA_028534135.1. Taxonomy (NCBI): domain Eukaryota; kingdom Metazoa; phylum Chordata; class Mammalia; order Carnivora; family Procyonidae; genus Potos; species Potos flavus. The sequence goes on along the minus strand of CM052900.1, from coordinate 23,904,895 downwards.
CACTTACATGTCCTGATGGCTGCCCCGAACTTATATTTATTTTCAGAAACTAGGGATAATATGGTTCCATTTTATGGAGCCACAATCTCACTTGAGGGAGATCACTGAGATCAAATGTACTAGCCCAGAACAAGCTTTGGCAAGCCTCTGGGAAGAACATGTCTTTTCTTTCCTAGTTCAGTATGTTTCCAAGATAATTCCCTAGTTCAAATGGGGTCATCCAACCATAACTCCTCAAGACAGTTTCTTTTAATAACCCAAACTTACCTTTGGGTAAGTTATCTGGATATGCCCAGCTCTGAGTTCCTCAGGTAGTTTAAATATTGTATAGTGGGTAAAATAAAGAAATTATGGTCGCTGTGCCCAATCTTACACCAACAGTCTTTGTGAGAGGGTCATAATAGTCAAGAGGTGACATAGTAGGTGAGAAATGGGAGAAGAGGATTTCTCAGGATTGCTATACTCCCCAGTAAATCAATAATGAAAGACTTTAGGGTCAATTCAGAAGCAGAAAAGCATAGTTCCACAAGTAGGAATGTTTCTACAATTAGGCAAAGCTGGCAACTGTGCATGTTTAATTACCACAAATATTCTTCCCCATCTCAGCATGGAGAATTGGTTTTCCTATCTTCATACTTTCACATGACATCTCTTCCTATGCGATGTCTTAAACTAAACATTTTCTCATTAGATTGCCATGTGTTTCTTACAACACAACTGAATTATAACCAATTTGAGGGCAAGCACAAGTTCTCAGAGAGCCTGCAATAGTGTTCTCTGCAAATGGCAAACTTTCATTGAAAAATTTTTGCTATCTCGCTGTTACGATTTTATGGATATCGAATGGCTCACCCTATTCTGGCACACATTTGAATATTTTCCATCTTAAACACATGTTCCATCCCAAACACCAGTTATACCACTTGATTTCCTAACAATAAGGACTTCATTTCTTTAGGTTTGGAAGCTTCTTAATCTTTAACCATATCCCTTTAACGATGCAAATACACCAGGACAGAGTGAACTCAAGGTGTCCTCCTATGGCAACGTGTAGTCTGCTCTCTCAAGGTATCTCTCTTTTTCAAGTCCTTGCTTTCTAGTACCTTCTTTATCTACTATCTGGAGAAGGGATGCAGAAGATCATATGGATATTTTATTTTCCCTTGCATGCAACTTAAAATTTGTTGCTAGTTTGTATGAGCCTATTAAGTCAAAGAATTAATTCTAACTCTTCTTGAAATTTTTGACTTGTAACTTTGATAGAGGCAAGTACCTGTGGCTTAAAAACCAAATTCTGCTTGGCCTTGTCTAAGTCCAGAGTCATTTCACTTAGGCCCAGCATTGCTTATTTGTATAGCTAGTTTAAATAGTGAGTAGCTGAATCTTTCTTTCCCTAAAGGCTTCACCACGTGAACAACCATGGGGTTCCTTTTTGGTATTTGGGGGTAGAAGGAGAAGCATTAATTTTTATGAAACCCAGGAAGAACCAAAGATTCGACAAAGTGGTTATGGTCTATGATCCCCTATTATGTATAAATATTCAGTCTTTGAAAGAAAATAGAAAATTTCACAATTTTCAAAAATTTAACTCCAACTGTCATAATCCACCAGGGAAATGTCAGGATTGCAACAGATGAGGAGACCTGTTTCTAATTGAGAAAACCCTGCCCTCATCACCAGCCCTGCTGTCTGAGGATTAAGCCTTTTAAAGTTTGGGGAAATTCACTCCCTTGCTCCTCACTTCTTTATGAAGTCTTTAAATGTTCTCCACTCCTTTCTGGCTCTTTCAAGAATAATTAGTACCCTCATCAATTTCCCTGCCCTTGCCAGTTTGACAAACAAGTGCCATTTGAGTGAAATGTTTGCATTCTTCACTGAGCAGAATTTGGGGGCAGTTTCTAATCTGATAGATTTCACAGCAGTGATGCTCCCGAGAGAGTCATAAATGAAGTTGTGGTAACTCAAGCAGTTTTTTGACGACCAACAGTGTTGTGTTACATCTTTGAATTGGCCTTTCATTTCAGTGATTAACAGGTGTGGTGCAGGAAGCCTTTGGTTTCAGCTCCCCGCCTAATTCAGCAGCCTGTTCCTGCTTTGCTACTAGGTCTAAGAAACAATCTCAGGCTTCCAGAAGAGTGACTAGACTTCTGCATTTAGATTATTTCAGGAATAATTCAGCTAGCAAAATCAACACATAGAACCAAGCAGGCACAATTTCTTGACCCTTTGTTTTTGCAATTGTGTAAGTAAAATAACTTCTTTCCAGCTATGTGTCTAAACTAAAAGAACTTTTTCTATCAGAACTACATAATAAATTATGATTGTTAATCAATAAGACCATCGTGAATCATCAGTCTAAGGATAAGCCATTTTCCTGGATTTCTTCCCCATTTTTCTCCAAGTGCCTGCACTTGGGCAGTATCATTCCAGATACTTCCTATTTCGAATGCCGGTCAGAAAGGAGTGTGTAAGGATCTAACAATGATAATTCACGTTACTGTTTGTTTTCCACAACAATAGTTGGTTGGGGGGCTAACGGAGAGTTTGTGAGGGGATAAGACAACTCTATTCAGAGGTTTTCCCAATTGCATTGATGTCACTCATCAGCAATGTGTGAAGCGTCTCCGGTGTGTGGAGCATTCCAGTTGGTTCTGGGTGAAATACCCATTGTTTTTACCTTTTTGAGAATGACACAAGAAAGAAAGAGTAGTACAAACAGCTAAATGGGTCGGGCAATTACAAATAGAGGGAATGGGATTTTGGCATTGAAACTGTCAGGAAAGGTTTTTTGACTTTGAAAAAAGTGAAAGGAAGGTCATTGAAGGCAAAGGAACAGAAGCAAGAAGGATCCAGTGTGCAGAGCAAACATGTAAGGCTGAGTTAGTGGCACAGGCTGAGAAGTAGGACCTCATTTAAGTGGCTCTGGAACCGGTTATTCTCCAGTTAGGAATAATGGCATTCACAGGGAGAGAGAAACTCTAGTTTCTTATTCAGAGGCCTGATGCCAAGAAAGCTTTTGCGTCCATCGTCACAGCAATCTGGTTTACACTTGATGGTCAGTATCAGTCTCAGCTCGCTTATGGAAGAATAATTGGAGATACACAATCAAGCATTAATAAGAATGTGAAAAATCAAGGAAGTGCTGAAAATATACGAACTTTGGTTCATTATCCTGGAATTGACATTAATTAAAATAGATTGAAATTAATGAATTAGCTTGAGTTCTAAGTAACTTTGAATATTATTTCCAAAGTCACTCCAGCCACCCATGTTTCCAAATGATTCACTTTAAATAATTAGGAGGCAAAATTATTACCCGAGATGTGATCAAACCCAGACGTCTAAGACAGGAAACCTACAGAGTAGGTTATTAACATATTCTTCATCGAGACACTTAAGACCCTGGAAAAATAAGGGCTTCTTATTCACAAGTTTACGGATTTCACTGGAACCAAGGATGACCTTGGGATCCCTTCAGTCAGTCTTCAGAGACATCTCACCAACAATATAAGTGTTTGAAAGGAGAGTTGTCATTATAAGATCTGGACTTAAAGTTGGGATTTATGATCAGTACAATATTCACGATATGCACTGCAGTATGAATTAGGCTTTGATAAAGTTTGACATGCACTGGCGGATATTTTAAAGGCAAAACTTGGCTTTAGTTTTAGTCAATGGTTTCTTCGTTATCTAAAACAGAAGAAAGCATTTATCAAGGCATCGATCAAAGTTTCAGATGTCTCAGAATGTAAAATTATTTAAGGGGACTCAGGGGAGCTGTTGCAAACTGTCTACCTAAAATGACTTCAATGTTATTTTTAATTTTAATGTGAATACTAAAGTTATCTGATTATAGCAACTCTGTGTTATACTTACACTAGAACAGATTCATGACCCTGCTTTCAAGCTGAGTTTAAACCTTAGAGAGACTCCGAAGTATAAATAAAACATTGTAATCAATACCACCCTTTTGACAAAACTCTGGGAAATAAATTAGAAATTCCATTCTTCTAAGATGAAGCATAAACTAACAAGATTTTCTAAATGTAGTTTACATGATGTATTTTGGCTGCATCTTTGGTGCTGTTTTCAAAACATAGAAATTATAACTGTAGCATTCTGAACTGAGAACGCTGAATACTTTGAAACCACTAGGAATATTTCCATGGGCTACTACTTTTTATGTGTTACTTTCATGTTGATTCATTCATTTTATAAATATTTATTTAGTACCTATTATGTATCAAAGACCATGATAGAGGCTAGAATACAAAAAGAAATGGAAGGGAAACCTAATTTTGCAACTATCCATTCTCCCATTATCTCAAGGCATTCCTTCCAAGTTTTTAGTGTTTGGCCTGTGATTTTTTTGTTTGTTTTCCCACATAATCCAAAGAAAGTTTCAGTTAAATGTATGGATAATTAATGTAGGTTGGTTATTAGCAGAAAGTTAGAAATAACCAATACATCTCCCATCCTTTTAAGATTGGTGTTGCAAGTAGGATGCTTTAGTGAATTATTGATCTTTGAGGGGTAAAGGTCTCAAAATAGTTTCTAACTCAAGACAAAGATTGTACCAGACCTCAGGATGTCATAAAAGAAAGTACAGAGCTAATAAAGAGAATGAAGGGGCTGAAGGTAAGCCAATGTTTATCTTGATTCCAGGAATCAAAAGGAAGAAGACAAAGAAAGCAAATAAGAATACACATGTGGCCAACTTCGAAGCCATTCATCTTTTAAGAGTTTATAAAATCCTATAGAGAAATGGTGTGAGCATGTGTGTGAATTAATCATGTTAGAATCTTTGTCAGCCACATTGCATGTGGACAGAAAACCCAATCCAAATCAAACAAAGGAGAAGGGAGGCCAGTATTGCCATAATTCCTCCATGTGGTTAGGAAGGCATGGATATCGCCTTTTATGACAAATGTGGATATGTTGTAAATACTATCGACAAAGTATGGAAGCCAAAAATGAACCAACAGACATACTTACAATGACTCCCACCATGGCTGCATATGAAAATTGCAGACGTGTGAGGCTCAGACGACAAATAAAGACAAGCAAGATAGGAATGTGGCTGTGGGGGAAATAGCAAGCATTATGTTTATCCATATGATGATAGGTTTTCAGGCTGTGAAACATGCGGGCACAACATCTGAAAGCTTAAAGTGCAGGTCTGGACAGGAGGAGTAGTAAGGTTGGCTTAGACAGGTAGATCTGGGAATGACGTGCAAAGGATGCTGTTGGAGCTGGGAGAGTACAGGGGTCTGCCAGCAAGAGGGAGGTCTGGGCGCCACGTAATCCAGGAGCAGAGCCAAGTTGGAGCTGGTTCCAGACACAGACAGATGAAGGCTGAGGTGGGAGTGTAGAGGGTACCTCACTGGCGTCTGGAGTTTCAAGATTCTCTGTCTGTACTAATCCTGCCTCTCTCTATGGCTAGAGGGTTTGTAATTCAGAAGCTTAAAACTAGCAAAGTAAAAAAAAAAAAAAAATCTAAAAGCCAAAAGAAGAATGCTTGCAAAAATGGAGACAAGCAAACATAATGGTGATGCTGTCATGGAGCAAACACAATGAGGATGGGCAACTAGAATGACCACCACATACATTTAGGTGACTTTTTCTCTTTTTTTTTTTTTTTTTTTGGTAATTTGCTTACAACGCCTTACGGTGCCACTTGAAATGTGTGTTTGATTCGGGTTTTCGTTGTACCTATTTTTGCTGACGTTATGGATTGATATTATGGATCAGTACTTGAGAATCTAATGCCTCCACTCTGCGCAGAGCACCTGGCTGATTTCCTGATAGCACAGAAGATTACTTTGAGGAGTTGGTAGTTGGCTGAGATAAAGAAACATTGAACAAAGGTCAGAAATGTGCAGAGCTGAGGACTATGCTGTGAGTTACAAGTCAGTTGCAGTTACAGAGCTGCACAATCGGCGGGATCTGCGAAGGCTAGAGAAATACAGGGAGGGCCCAAGGAAGAGGAATCTGAGCTGGGATTTGAAGGATAGGTAGGGTTTGACCAGACAGGAAAGGAAAAAGGCATTATTGGTATGAAAAATGGCACAAAGATGGGATCAAAAATGGCCTATTCGTGGTTTGGTAAGATAACCAGGCTCTCAAACATAAACAAGGTATATTTGAAAGTTGTGGGAACTAATGTTTGGATGAAGGAGAACTTGGAGAGCTGGGATGAGGGGTCCAGCTACATGTAGGTGACTTGCCTTTGCACTCGGAGGATGACGTCAGATTGAGGCTGCTAAGGTTCCTGATTTACAGGACCCGTGAAGCCTAGAAGACGTGAAAGAGGCGCAGGCGTCCCTTCTCACAACATAGCTGATGACTGTGAGCTGTTTCCAAACCCCAATTCCTGCAGTGGAAATATTCCTCTGCTCCAGCAGCTGACAGCTGATCCCAGCGCTAACCACCAACCTGTGCCTCCTCCTGTCCTCGAGAAGCTGTTGGCTGCACTTCTAACACTTGGTCAAACCAAAGCCTATGCTTAAGACTTGGCAATCGTAGAGTCTGTGTTACACGGAGGCTAGAAATTTAGCTCTCAGCACAGAACGCTGCACAGGTTAAACGGCAAAAAATGGACCATGTGTCATTTTGAATGAAAGAAAGACATAAATTGAGGGTTTGCTGTGTAGCTATATATGTGGATTTAGTTATTGTTCCAAATGAGAGCGTTAACCTGAAGAATCAGCTTCAGAAGTGCTTTCTCCCAACTCCAAGCTAATGACCAAGCTGCCCACTCTCTGCCTAGAACACATTTTCCTCACCCTACTCCACTTTTAACCTCTGACTGGTCAAGCTCCTATTCATTCTCCATACCCTAGATGATGAAGCCTCCTTCAGGAAGCCTGCTATTAGTTTTCTAAAACTGAGTTAGATGCTTCTGTGAAGACAGTTGATTCCCACCTCATGCTGGGTGTTCTCACTAACTGAACGGCCTGTTTGCTAATCATTCTCTCCTCAACAGATTGTAAATTCCTACAGAGAAGATATTGTGCTCACTTTGAACATAGTGTCTTCAGAGATTAGCACAGTGCAGAGCATAAAGTTTCTCAGTAATAAAAAAAAAGCAGTAATGGACAAATGTATCTAGGGATTTTATATAAAAATTTTTGAATAACTGTTTCATGGTAGTAAAGAAAGTGGTAAAATAGTTAAAGTAAGTCTGAAAGAACCCCAAGTTTGTTTTCTCAAAACTTTTATTGCAGATCACCCACAATTAATCCCCACTCTGCATCTATCAGTGTTCCACTGAGGACATGGATGCTTTAAAGACGGTAATAAACAGTTGTTTGCGTATTGAGCCATATATTTTTTTACATTTATTGAAGCATATCCAACTATCCTATAATTCTTCTTAGAGGTTATACATTTCCTTTTATATTTATCTCACCCTCCACATCTAGAAGAGTGCTTTGAAAATAGTGCACATTTAAGAAATATGCTAACTGATAATGAGTAAAAATATCCTACTTAGGACTGTGATTAAGAAAATATTGGCAATAACAGCTCCTTTAGGATTCTACTAGTAATTAGATATCTTACTAATGCAATGTTTTCAATTATAAGAAATAAAAAATCAGTATGTCATTGAATGTTACTATTCCTATATATAGAGAGAGAGGGAAAGAGAGAATATGTGTCTCTCTTGGGTACATATAATGGCATGACTATTGAAACTTTATATGGAATTATATGGTTATTGTACCAAATGTTAGTCACTATGGCCCCTTAATGAATGAAGAAAATGCTACATAACTTACAATATATTTTTCTATCACAAATGTTTATTTATCACTGTTTCTTTGAATTCTATCTAGCTAAAAATATAAATCTCAACATTTAAAAAAGAAAATGGACCATGTGGATTCTTCTTTCCCTGAAGCCCAAATACCCTAATTTCTCCACCCCACCTCAGATTTTCTTTCCACAATTTAAATGCTGTTATGTTCTTTATTTTTTAAAACCGCTTCTGGCTACGATCAGCAGCAGTGGTTTAAGAGAGTGATTCCCTGAGGGGCAGCAGCGCATCACCTGGGAACTTGTTAGAAATGTACATTCTTTGTACCCGACCCCAGGCCTGCTTAATCAGAAATTCGGTAAGTGGGGCCCGGCCACCTGTGTTTTAAATAGCCAGCCAGGTGATTCTTATGCATGATGAAGTGGCGCACCACTCCCCTGCAGGACGCAGAGAAGTCTCCTTAGAATATCACCCGGGGCCCTTTAAGGTCTATTCCTAACCTACTTCTCCAGCCACTTCAGCCCTGGCCTGCAACCCAACCCCCACCCTGAGTGCAGGTGTATTGCAGACACACACACAATTTTCAGCCTCCTAACTGCACCAAACTCTTTCACAAATGCTGGTGATCACGTCCCTCGGTGGGATAAACCCTTACTTTTCAAGTTCACCCTCAACCTCCCCTGGCTGCGGCCAGCAGTTACTCTCTCCTACTGTCCCAAAGCCCTGGGCTTACCCTGCTAATAGAATAATCATCACAAGGAACTGAAGGCTCCGTTTAGGTGTCTGTCTAGGTTAAGGACAGAATCTTCTTGCAGTCAATGCTGCATACTTACCCACGTGGGTGAGTCAGGACGCTGAGCTACCTCTCCCAGTCCTGTTGACCGGCTGGTGTCCTCGGGCACATGGCTCAGCCCTCTGCGGCCCTGCCCCGATTACTTCTGCATCTGTAAAATAAGGGGGCAGATTAAATCGTCCCCAAGACGTTTAACATTAGAAATCTGCGTTTCTAACCCGCAGCCGGGTGATTGGTATGCACTCTCTAGTTTGAGAACTACTACCGATGGACTCCCTACCTACAAACATGAGAAAGCCTCCAGCTACGTATTTAGGAAAATTTTAATCTTCCTTTACTGTTGCCACTAAATTCCTCTGGGACCAGCACACTGTAGAGTAAGCCAGCCCAGGGTGTCCTCCCGGCCGTCAGCTGAGAACTCACCCGCTCGAAAGGTCTCCTCTCTCCGTCTTTGGAGGCCTAGCAGAGAGCTTAGCTGGAAGCTACTTAAAGTCATCAGTAACTTGGAGAAGCAGCTGAAGTAGGGCCTGGGCAGGAAGTGAGAAATTAAAAAAATAATAAAAAATGTTGGACACATTTCTGTTTGTTTGACTAAACAAATTAAAGAAATGATTTCATAAATCAATAATCGTATATTCAAATAATCGAAATTGCTCCCAGTTAAAGATAAAACGGCAGAGCCTCTGCAGCCCCAGGGGCTCACGAGGCAGTCACGTGCTACAGTTTTTGCAAAGCGGTAAACACCCAGGAATGCGTACATGTGGACTCTCGGCGTGTTCTTTTTCTTATCAGCAGTGTCTGCCTCAGTGGCAGAGGCAGACCACCCACAATACCTCGAAGCTGCAGTTTGCTACCAGCAATGATTTGGTTAACCTTTGATTAAACAGGAATGTAAAGCACGGAAAGGTCTGGAGCCCGACACAACCCCTTGACACGGCGCTGTCTGTCATTAATGATCATCCACCATTAGAGGTTCAGCTTTGAAAATGAAATGAGACGACTCCAGTCTTCAGCCTTAACCCTTCCGTACTTGCCAGCTGAACCCTGCTGAGTTGGAGACTTCCTGATTTACTGCTTTGCCTTTTAACTATGTTCAGGCGAATGGGAGCTGGGGGGCAGGGTGAAAGAGTCCAGGGATCAAGTGAGTACAAACAAGGCATCTCAACTACCATCAAGGGAAGCGACTTTCTGCTCGGATAAGTCACCAGGTCAAAAGAGCTTTATTCCCACAGTTGATTTAATCTTCCTCTCTCTCTCTCTCTCTTTTTTTCTTTTTCAAGCTAGGTGTAAGAATTTCCTTGCTGGGACATCATGCAAGAAATATTCAGTATCCTTTTTCACTTCCTTTTAAAAACAACAGCAATAATGTTAGAGTTCCCTGGGGTCCTTCCTATGTCTCAAAGGTTCTTTTCCTTTTAACAATGTATCAGTGTATCCGAAGGCTCCACATCGCATTCCGCATATAGTGTGGTGTTCAGAGCAGGGTACGATATATGTGGAAATGCTTGTTGAATGAACAAATGACCGCATCTGCCTCTTGGTTCAATAGTTGTGGCTTGTCATAAAAGCAAGTTTTAGACAACAGTAAAATGACAGGCAGTTGACTCAGACCTCTTCCTGTTAACAGCTGACTTGTTATTCTTAGGTTCACTTTTTTTTTTGGCTCTTGAGTCTATGGCTATCCTTCCTGGCTCCCTCTACACACCCCGGCTTTTTGGCTAATTGGACTTGGGAATCTCTCAGCCCTTGGTTTGGTGGACTCCTGGGATTTCAATGTCAAGAGATTCCTACTTTCTGTCTCCAACTTGTGGAACCCTTCAGGGAGGCATACGATTCAAATCCTCCCTTCCCTGAGAGGAGAGAGATTTGGGCATCGTTTTCCATCTACCCAGATGAGAAGCGCTAGAACAAACTGTATTTTCTTTGGATCCTTCTCATATACAGAGATGGTTTAGCATAATTCAATCATTTTTATTCTGCTCACCAATGTGATTACATCATATCACTGTCATACAAAGGCTTTTCAAGTGTAATAACCTCTGAAAAACTTGTTCCAGGTAAAGGAATAGGACAGTACCACTGTAGCTACTATGTCAGCATTACTTTGGGAATTAGGAGGCTATTAAAGATTAAATCAGCCAACCACTGTACTGGGAAATTTTATTTTATTTATCAACAGACCATTTACCGTGAAAAGACACTGTTTTAGGTACTTCGTATTAATTTATTTAGTTTTCAAAACAATATAAGAGGTAGGTACTATGGTTAGCTCTATTTCAAAATGAGGAAAGTGAGACATAGGGAACTAAGTGACTTACCGAAGGTCACTCAGGTAATGAATGACAGAGTTGGGATTTGAATCCAGCCAACCCCAGCTGCAAGACCTGTGCTCAGGGCCATTTTACTGTGTTGACTGACCACCTACCTCCATCTGGGATTTCTCAAAGAAACTTAAGCTATAGATAGCTTTCACTATATTATCATTAATCATAAAATAGGATAGTTTTATTAATGATAATAGATTAATGATAATAAGATAAAAAAGATTCTATTATTTGAGGGCATGGTCCATGTTCTGGTATGGATTATACCAGTTTTGATATTCATGTTAAAATGAGATTACTGATATTTTTACTATAATACATAAACACTATAACATCAGTATTTCTTTTCTATTTTTGTATATAAAAATATATCTAACATAAAATTCGCCATTTTCAAGTGCACAGTTCAGTGGCACTAATTACCTTCGCAGTGTGTGCAACCATCACTATTATCTCTAAAATTTTTCATTACGCCAAACAGATACTCTATACCTGTTCTGCAGTAATTACTCCTAAACTAATTAATTACTCTTTCTGTAACTTTTTTTTTAAAGATTTTATTTATTTATTTGTCAGAGAGAGAGAGGACAAGCATGGGGAGCAGAGGCAGAGGGAGAAGCAGGCTCCTTGCTGAGTGGGGAGCCCAATTCGGGACTCAATCTGAGGACCGTGGGATCATGACCTGAGCCAAAGGCAGACATTGAACTGACTGAGCCACCCAGGCGTCCCTGTAACTTCTAATATACTTTCTGTCTCAGTGAAATTGACCCTTCTAGATATTTCATGGAGGTAGAATCCTTTTGTGTCCTTTTGTGTCTAGTTTATTTCAGTCAGCATATTTTCACAGTTCATCCACAAGGGAGCAGAACTTCATTCTTTCTGTGACTGAATAATATTCCATTGTATGGATATACCATGTTTTGTCTATCCATTCATCTGTTGATGCCATTTGGAATGTTCTGGCCACTTTTGGCTATTGTGAATAATGCCTCAGTAAACATTGATGTACATGTTTCTGCCGGAGTCCCTGTTTTTAATCGTTTTGGAATAGCTAGGCCATAGGGTGGTTCTGTTCAGTTTTTTGAGGAACTGCTAAATGTATTCAGTATCAGATGCACAATTTTACATCCTCATCAGTGACATACAAGGGTTCCAGTTTCTCTATATCTTCAGCAACACTGGTTATTTTCTGGGTTTTGTTTGTTTAATAATAGCCATCCTAGTAGGTGTAAAGTGCTATCTCACTAATATCCAGTTTCCTTCTTATTCTGGCAAACTAAAGGCTCTGAGGGTAATAAATGACTAGTTCTAGTTAATAGAGCCTCAGCAGACCTGATGGATGTCACTTCTAGGCCAAATATAGAAGATTGGCATTGGGATTTTATGGCTCTCTTCTGCTTTGGCAACCTGTGATAGGGTGGGTTGTAGATGGGACAGAGGTATGGCGCCCAGCCTGTTTCCTTGAGTGACAACGTGGAGCAGAGACCTCCCAACCTCTACCCCACCTTAGGTGGCCTGTGATGGACAGGTAGTATGTGTGACAAATCATCTTTTGATGTGATAAGCCACAGGGATTTGGAGGAATGTTTGTTAAAATAGCACAGGTATTTTCAGAGTGTGGTCCCTGGACCAAGAGCATCAGCTTCATCAAGGAAATTATTGGAAATACAAATTCTCAAGTCTCACTCTGGAATACTCTGTCCAAATCTTGGAGCAGGGAGACAGCAATCTATATACTAAAACCTCTCCAGGATATTCTTATGCAAAGTGAAGTTTGAATACTACTGCAGTAGCATAATCTAGACTAGCCTGTCTCATATTTGGTGATGGTTTGTTTTTGTTTTTGTTTTTGTTTTTGTAACTTGTTGAATAAGTACAACCTGTGTATAGGAAATAGTAAAAGTAAAACTGTACCTGCGCATTTTTCATCATAATCTTCTTTACCATTTCTACTACTACCACCTTACTTAGGGTGTATTGGGTTTAGCTGCAGTAGAGATATGTGAAGAGGAGTGATGGGTGAATAAAGTTTTGCGCCACACCAAGCATGATGTATGCACAATCACTGCTCACTGAGTGAGAATTCTCTTCCACTGCCCTTCGGCTCCTTGACACTTCTCCATTGGACAAATGCAGAAACCCCCTAACTCTCTCTTCTGTGTTCAGTGTTTCTCCACTCCAGTCCCCCTACATTAAGTTTGCATTAACCTTTCTGAAGTTCAGCTTTGATTACGTCATTATTCTTTTAAACAACTTGATTGTGATGTAATTCATCTCTAGGAACTTGGATTTAAGGGAGGGTTTCCACATTACTAGGACTGATAATAATGGTTCACTGTGGCTAAACTGTTTGCATAAAGAATGGGCTTTATGCTGAACTCCTGCTTTCCTTTTGGGATTCTGAAATTTTCGTTTATGCTAGGCAGAGTGCCTAGGTGACCAGTCTCCAGGAAAAACCTGAGTCTCTGATGAGCTTCCCTGCTAAATATCTTTCCACATGTGTCATCATGGCATGCAGCTAGAGGAATTATGGATCCTGTGTGACTCCACTGGGAAAGGACTCTTGGAAACTTGCACCTGCTTTCCTCTACACCTCACCTCATTCACCTTTTGTTTTTGCTGACTTTAATTCATCACCTTGTGCTGAACTATAAATCACAGCCTTGAGTACAACTGTATGCTGAGTCTGTTGAGTTGTCCTGGTGAATTGTGGAACTGAGGGCAGTTTTGAGGGTCCCCAACAGAACCTCCAAATGTTAGCTTCCACTAATTTCTAAGTGATTGCTCTATTGTTTTTGGGGGAATGCCCTCAGGCATAAATTGCTCCATAGTTTCAGCCAACTTTTTGGCCTCACCTGCCTGGAGTAGAGCTCCTTTTACACTGATAGGGGAAAGGCGTGGGACTAGGTTGTGGTTAAGATGCCATAAACTCTTACTGTTCTTAATAAGAGCTAGTAGATTTTCTTGAACAAATATTTCCCCATTTAAAATTTCCAGAGACAAGTGGTTGCATTTAAAGTTATTGTTTATAATTTTTATAGTTTTCATAATTTAAATGGTTACTTCACTGGGGAAATATTTCCTGAGCTCCTTCATACTGTCATTTTGGAAGTCCTATTTCTGATCATATCATTATTACATCCAAAATTGTCAAAAACTCTCTAATTTCTACCACAATAAAAGCTATATTCCTTAGCTTGATTTGCAAGGCCCTCTTTAATTAAGCCCCATAGGGTGTCACCATAACCATGACAGAATGAGTCCCATGTTTCTCAAGCATATCTCATGCTGTTGGCTCCGTCGAAACTTTCATCTCCTTTCATACCATAACATATATCCACGTTCTTCATCATGTCAATGTAAACACCCCTTTTTTGTACTCTTTGCTCATTTTCCAGGTCACAGTTGCCTCTCCCTAAAAAATGTGTTAGAATTTAAAGACACCGATCACATTATCTTTTTCTAATTGTGGACAAGTATTAATAGATGCTATCATTCACTGCAGAAAGCACAATACCTGCCACATACGAGGGCCCTCTGGAAGTAGTTCTTGTTCCATGAACAAATGGCTGAATGAGAACAAATTATGGCCAAAAGAGTGACCAAAGTCACGACTTCACCATTTAAAGAGCACTTTCTCACATAGGCATCCCATTCGCTCGTCCCAGCAGCCGAGTCACTGAGGTTGTCACCATTACTCCCATGAGGAAATAAGGGCTTTTAAGTTTAAGATCCCTACCTAAGATCCTACTGAGATACTGAGTAGCCATTGCAGATCTGAGTTGAAAGCCTGTGCTCTTTAAGAACCAAACTCTTTCTATAATGGAAGGAATCAGGAAAAGAAAGTGCCTTCTACCACAGATCCTGCTCATTTTTCAATTAGAAAGGAATATGGGCAGTTGAGCAATAGAACAGAAAGATAAAGGAACCCCTTTCTGACATTTTTTGCTTAGATATCTAAAATGTAAACTTAAGGCTTCAGTAATGAATGTTGGTTGTATAACAGATAGGAACAAAGTAGGTCTATTCTGCACAAAAATGTTCTGTGCTAACCTAACCACATGGCCATTTTATTACAGTGACTATGTTGTTTGGAAAAATAACTCATTCCACTGGAGATGAAAGACAAGTGACTGCAGAATATGGACCAAAAAGGGGAACTTTTGTTGTATGTATGAGCAAGGCTAAGGTCGGGTGAGAATGCCTGAAGAGAAGGATTTGAGAAGGAATTAACTTCTGGGTGATGGTACATATTATTTAAAATGACATTTGCCACCTTTGTTTTAGTCACTGAGTCACCTGTGTAATCATTCTTTCACGGCTCCTTTACTGTGAAAAAAGTCCCATTTAATGGACGCTCAACAGATTTTGTTCACAACCACACTTGGCATTGTGTGTGATTCCTCCACTTAGACAAGAAGTTATCAACAGAGGGACTTTTTTTGGTAGGTGTTGATTAAGAAGTTGAAAAGTATATCTTTATCCAGGATGCCGGGGAGGCAGAACAGATATCTTAACACAGTACCTTCTACCATGAATCCTGAACCTTGAGCCTCCCTTTACCCCCTTCAAAATGGGCATAATATTGTTATGTATGTGTTGCCCTAAAGATTGAAAAAAATTATGTGAACATTTTTAGCAAAATGCCTGGTGCATTAGGTACTCAAGAGGGTTCTTTAAAAAAAAAAAAAAGATGTATTTATTTTAGAGAGAGCAAACAAGCATGGGGGGGAGGAGGGGAGGGAGAGGAAGAGAATCTCAAGCAGACTCCCCACTGAGCACAGAGCCCAACACAGCTGATCCCACAATCCCAAGATCATAACCTGAGCTGAAATCAAGAGTCCACTGCCCAACCGACTGAACCACTCAGGTGCCCCTCAAGAGGGTTCTTCTTACCTGCCTTGACTTTTCATCACTACTGCAATCTAGATGAGGTCCCAGATCCCCTGGCTGATTTTACCAAAATGGATAAAAACATATGCCAAAGATTGTTGATGATGTAATCAACACATTAAGGGGGTCTGAATTTCCCCATCATTCACTTATTTTAATCATGCCATTATAGTGGTGGTGGGGAGTGTGCGAGTAGTGAAAGAAACTTGATATATTTATAGGAGATCATAAAAATAATAATGATTTATCCTGTGTACTTTCCAATTTGAAAAATATTTTCATGTATGTAGTCTCACTTCATTCTCCCCAATCATACTGACATAGATGTGCTTAACTTCATTTTACAGATGAAAAGACTGAAGTTCAGAGAGGACCAATGAAACAATACTTTTAGAAGAACTCTAAGTGTTAGAATGAAAACGTTCATGTGGCTGACCAAGTTTTCAATGGAGGAGAAAGAAGTAGTCTTCTTATAATCCCCTGCAGAAAGATTGCAATAGATAAGTAATTATAGATTACAAGTGAGATGTCATAGATATATTTAGATATGAGGGTGATGAACAAAATTTATTTTGAGACTATACTTGCAATTATGTAACTTCTCACCTCTGGTGTAAGGTATCTTTTTGAAAAGAATTTTCATACTCCTTTTCTTCTTGTTTCTGTAGAATTTCCAGTGAATACATGTCACATTTTATAGTGAAAATATTTATACTTTTTTTTATCATATATTCATCTTTATAGGAAGCACTTATTGGATAACAACAAAGAATTGGGAGTGGAATTTAAAAATTTTATTGACCATTTCCTCACTTTTACTTCACTTTTAATGAATAGGTTGAAATACCATATTTTGTCAATATATCTTTATTCACTTTATCTTAACTTTAAATCCCTCTAAATATTTTGACTTCCTGATACATTACTTTAAAACCTATGGCCTTTCGTTCCTTTCTCTATTTATTATTTGATGAAGACCAATACTTATGTAGCTTGTTTCCAGTGAAAATCAGAGGTGCGTAATTGTAAATATTTATCTTTAGTAAACAATTTACTTTCATAAATATAAAAAGATTTCAATAAGAAAATAGTAAAGAACCAAAATAGATGAGTTCCAGAAAATAAATAAATAAAAACCACTTAGGCATACCTGAGTTTTGGAGAAATAAAATAAAATAATGTGAGTATTTTGGATTATAATCTTCTATACTAATAATTGAATTATTTGGATGACATGTTTTCTTCACATTGTATATTACTATTACTATTATTATTAAATTTGCATAAAACACATAATTTTAAAATGTATGGCTATAGACAAAGGATTTTTAACATGAACTTAATAGGGAGTTTTATTCCTCTTTGGAAATATATATTAAATTGTATTTTATTATATATTATATTATATAATTATATTATTATATATTATATAATTATATAATTATATAATTATATAATTATATAATTATATAATATATAATATATAATTATATAATTATATAATTATATTGTATTTTATTATATATTAAAATGTATTTCATTTTAGAGAAAATTTAAATCTTGATTTATTTGTAGTCTGATTCTTGCTAAGAGATTGAAACCCTTTTAAAAACATTGTTGTCTCTGATAACATTGCCCAGAACACTTGCTGAAGATAAACACAATGGAATCAACACCGTAATATGATATTTCCTCATGGAATACCAAGCTTATCCCTCGTGAGACACAAAACCCATAATCAACTGGCAGGGTTGTGAAGGCCTTTCTTACACACTAGATTGATCTGATAATCCATACCATGTTTGGACATATTTTATGCATTACAACTTATATTCTTTTGCTTCAGTGGTAACTGATGGCTTTGTAAACTTTTGGAGCACTAGGGAAAAAAACACATTGGCAGAATGCTTAGGGTTTCATTTTTTCCATAAGATAGAAAAAGCAAGATACTCAACAACTAACTGTGATGATGTGACAAGAGATTATTTAATTATTCTTGACAGACTCCTATGCAGCCAAGAAGTAATCTTAACTTTGTGAAAGGCCTGCATTGATTTAAAAACAAACTCAAATACAAAATTTTTTTTCTTATTTAATAAAATAATAGATTTTTCAGCCTAGCAACACGCATATGAAGCATATATACTATTTTGGTACAACCGTGGAAATGAAACATTGCAATTTTGAATACCGAAATGGATTTGAGTTTTCAGTCATTGTGTTTTAATGATAGAAAGTTAGTTGGATATTTAAAAAATCTCAAGTTTCTTAAATCTATTTTTACATGAGAAAATTTAGTTAAATATTTGCTGTTTTTGGATAAAATGTTTTAGTTTTCTTAATTGGTTAATGATTTCCATTGAGATAGGTCAGGGGTTGGTAAAAAATATGACTTATGAACCAAATCCAGCCTGTTGATCTTTTTGTACATCTTGTGATCTAAGAATGACATTTGCATTTTTAAATGGTTGAAAAAAATTTAAAGAATAATATTTCATAATGTGAAAATTATCTGAAATTTATATTTTGGTGTGTAAAAGTAAAGTTTTATTGGAATATAGTTATCCCCATTCATTTATGTATAGTATATGGCTTCTTTTGCACTACAGTAGTAGAACTGAGTACTTGGGACAGAGATCATATGGCCCACATTGCTGAAAATATTCATTATCTGGTTCTTTATAGAAAAAGTTTGCTGGGCCCAGAGATTATTACCTCTAAATCCTAGATGGCTACTAAAATGTATACATAGACACACACACACACACACACACACACACACAATGCATCCTGAGTGTGTGCCCTATGAAAATGTTTTCATTCCAAACACTTTCATTCATGGGAACTATCATTTCCTATTTTGAATATTCTTTTTAAGTTTAACAATTATTAGGAAAACAACCTATCTTTACCATCAAGATCATGATAAAAAAAAAGTAAAGACAACATATTGTGCAAATATAAATCCCACAGATTAAATGTATTTAAATCCTGCAGTCACAAATTGATTGGATTGATTTAGGAAGCATCCATATTCTCCTTCCTTATTCCCCACCATTGGACTGAAACTTTGACATAGTCACTATTAGGATATTTGTCGTCTACATGGTTATTCAGAATGGTCTGTTGGATTAAAATTGAAAATAAAAAAATGATCAAATCTAGAGTTGATTTTAATAATTTGTATTATCTTGACTAGAATGCCAATTTTATATTACTTAGCAGTCTCATGCATAACTGACATCATAGCTCTATGATATGATAGGATGTATCCAACATATTTTACACAGTGTTCTTCATTTTCTAGAGAAAGAGAGCTCAACTAAAGATAGTTTTCAACTGCTAAAGGCAGGGGCTTTGTACTGTGTCAACGTACCCCAACTAGAACTACATTTTCTAGTAGTTCTCCTCTGTCTAGTTTCAGATTAGGGCTGGTCACAAGAGAAGCTGGCCATAGACCAGGAAAATGGAGAAGTATCATCATACTCTGAAGTTCAGTGGAGGGGCCAATACATATACATGGTCACTGTCTGCCAGATTACCTTATTCACACGAGACAACAACTAGTCCCACAACTCCTTCAGCTTTCCCATGTCCTAGGCCAACCAAGATGCAACTCTGCTGTGGTGAGGTGGGGTAGTTTCTTCTACAGTTCATCTGCATCATCACAATTGGAGGTGACAAGACGCAGAGGTGAATTACAGCTTGACCTCATGAGTTTCTGTTGTCCTTGAGAGTCTGTTAGTTCATGCTCTCCCTGCTTCATGTTTAAGATTCTTCCCAGATGCTGATTCTGCTGACCTACAACCATTTCAGGACCACTGCCAGACATGGATACAACAGCCTTCCACAGACTGCCTCACAGCTCAGGTCTTGGTATATGGTATAATACCGAAAATAAGTCCTTATCCCACATAACCCAGGGAGGTTTGTTTCTCTAATGGGACCTTGATAGGTATATGGAAAGTGTCTGAAAGCTACCCATTAACCAGACACATTGTTTCATAAGGAAAGAAACTGTGGCATTGGGAGTTGCTGTCATCATAGTGGTAGTAATAGTAGTGAACATGGACCTAGTGCTTACTGAGTGAATACTTGAACCCCTCAGTCCTGATCCTCGTTATAACTCTAAACTAATCCTCATGAGAACTCTATGAGTTAGGGTTACTGTTTTCTGCATTTTAAAGGCAAGAAAAATCAAAGCATAGAAAATGTAAACTTAAGGCTTGAAGTCAGAGGTATTTAATGGTGGAGTTGGAATTTCAATCAAAGCAGTTTGACTCATTCCAGGCTCTTAATCATAATTTATCTTTGATGGTAGACTTTTATAGAAATCTAATGAAAAAGAATTTTTTTCCAGCTCTATATTTTCTTAGGCAATTGCTTAAATAATTTCCAAATATTTATTGAGTACTTACTGTAGGGTCTGTCTGGCAAGCAAGACAAATATAGTTCCTGCCCAGAGGGAGCCAATATATATTTTGTTATCCCTGAATTTGTGAAAAGAGAATCATGCTCCTGTTTGAGGTCACATCCCTCACTCTCTATATCTGCATGTAGTTATATTTCATTTCATTCAAAACATAAATATATTAGAGGGGATTGGAAGAAAAGCATAGGCATTGAGATCAAATGTATGGAATAGCAAGGAATAATAAAAACTGTAGTTTTGAAAATATTTAAAATAGAATTTATACTCTTAAAAGTGTAATCATGTGACATGAAAATTATAAAACACATACTTGGGGCAGAAAATTACTTAAGTCCATTTTCTAATTCAGGGATGAATAGACAGGTCAAAAACGTACTGGAGTCAACCACGCATTTTCATGAATAAGCCACAGTGGTAGAAAGCCTTCGGTCGCTTAGACCTTTTAGAGAACCCTGGTAGTGCTCACTCTAGATTCTTGGTAACACGTACAATTGACTCTAAACTAGCGTCAGTCGTAACCCTGGCTGTATTGTGACCTTCTGAGATTTAAGAATTGTCTTTCCAGAAAGCTCAGCTTCTGTAACAAGTTCAAACCTTTTAAGTCATCTCCATAAGTGTGCCTTTCTTTGCCTGTGAAGAAGAAGGACTTAGGGCTAAGGCGCATCAAGTAACAAAGAGCATTTCTGCCTAGTGTGTCCAAGTGGGTGGGCATCCCTCTGGGGACCAGTGTTGGAAAAAGGCATCTAGTCAGGCGGGAGCCACTCCTGGATTCTGGCCACATTTCCTTCTTTGTTTCAGAGATGGTTCTGATAAAACTGTTACCTTTTTGTCATAAATAAGTCAGTGGAAGCTCATGGTCAATGTGTCTAGGGGTATAAACTCTGGCCAAAAGTGTGTTAATCTATTGAATTCTGCTAAACCCATTTTTGTGTGTGTGTGTGTGTGTGACACATAACATTCTTAACTTACAAAGTATCACCATTTAGGTTGACATTGTAACTTCTCTCTGAGGCTCTTTATTTTCAGGCCTCATTTATATACTTACCAAAAGTCACCCAATCTTTATAAATCTTTATCAATTTGTTTATTCAGAATCCTGTCTTGAAAAGGTTTTGCAAAATGTTGGATTGTCCCAGGCATGGCATTTATTTGCTTGGTTCTGTAGCTGTCTGGGGCCTGAATGCTCAATTCTTTTTGTCTTCTCTTTGCTGGATGTGCTCTGTTGACACAGAGGATGGTTCATTCTCCTCCCTTAGTTGGGAGAGGTTTTTCACTTATCAGGGTTAGTGTTGAAAACTAGCTCCCCTGTTGCATAGCGCCATGCAAAGATTTTTATGTAACATCATTACAGTTAGGTCGGGGGCACCACTGCTAATCAACTTCACACCCACAATCATGTGTGATTTGGGATTTTGGGATCTGCTTACCTGTATTTCACTCCTATGGCTGCTGAAGGCATTAGAAGCAGTAGGATAAGCCAAAAATGGTTCACAGCACATCTGTGAGCATCATAATATTGGTTGTGTTGAACATAACATATTTTACAATATGCGACATTTTCTTGAGTGTGTTCTAGGGAGTATGAGATCTGAGACTTTTCAATAAGAGTTCAATGAGAAAAGAGTTTGGATACTGGGAAATGCTGCATAGTATAACCACCTCATGGAAAATTACAACTATACTTGCATATTAAATGCAACTCACAACTATACTCAAATATTAAACATAAGTAATTCTGCAATAAATAAACTCATTTAATTTTTTCTAGTATTTCTGGTATTTATTTGAACATAGACTTCCTTGTTCTTATCAAATCCCTTTTTCATTTGGAAGGTGACACTGACTGAAAAGCAAAGTGCAGAACCACATTATTGGCTGTGCTCACACGAGAAATGAAAATGGACATCTGTTTATACCTAAGAATGTAAGGACAGCAAGGGTTGATGAGGCAATGTAACCTAGATTCATGGTCCCATCTCACATCAGGGTCACAAGAGGGGCAGCTATTGAAAGTCTTCATGGACCTCGAAGATGCACAGACCACTTGAGCAGGAAGAATGAGATTAAACATCTCATGAGGGACGGGATAAGACTGTGCTCTGATGATCCTTCTGGGCCTCCTTGATGTGTGTGGAGGAAATTGCTGGTTCTCTTCAGAAACTGCTTCTCCTCCTCTGCCAGGCACTAGCAAGACTGTACATCACAGTCCTCTCGTGGTTGGCTGGGCAGTGTGACCAGTACCGGCCACGGAAATGTGAGGAGAAGTGATACATCTCACTGCCTGGGAAAGGAGAATAAAGACTAGTATCTAGTCTCTTTCTTCCCCTGTCCTCACAACCAAGAAGTCCATGAACTTTTGATGGCAAAGCCATGAGATGGGAAGAGTCTCCTTTAACTTGGATCCCTGAGTGACCCTGTGGAGCTTAATCCACCATCTCCATTTTTCCACATTTCATCACCCCCACTTAGGTATCTTAGACACACAGCACAGGTAAGAGACCCTTGTTGACTAAAGCGACTGAGAATATGAGATTGCTTGTTACTGCAGCATAACTAAACCTCCCCTGAGTGTGTGTGTGTGTTGTGGGGGGTATGATAGTCCAGGCCTCCCCACTCTGTTTACCTCCTCTTTAAATCTCCTACCCCTCCCTACTACAATCAGAGAAGATATATGTTGGTTTGTTTACTAGGGTACTAAAATGTATTTTCTTGAGGTGCCTGGGTGGCTCAGTCAGTTAAGCGTCTGCCTTCAGCTCAGGTCATGATCTCAGGGTCCTGGGGTCAAGCCCTGCATTGGGTTCTCTGCTCAGTGGGGAGTCTGCTTTTCCTTCTCCCTTTGCCCCACCCCTTGCTCATGCTCTGTCTCTCAAATACATAAATAAAATCTTTAAAAAAATAAATAAGAAAAAAATGTGTTTTCTTAAAGAATTCCATTGTTAAAAATATTGAAAGTCAGAGTTAAATATCATCCTTATTTTATGTTCGAGAATACCGAAGAACCACTGAAGTGAACGACTCAATAAAATTACTTTCAACAGTGGCGGAAGAAGAAGTATAACTCAGATTCTTGTTGTGTTTTAGCTTATTTTAAGTTTTCTTTTATTTTCTTGCAATATAAGGTTGAGAGTTAATAAATTGAAAAATTAAAAATAACACAGAAAAAAAGAAGAATAAAAATAGTATCTATAGGGGTGCCTGGGTGGCTCAGTGGGTTAAAGCCTCTGCCTTTGGCTCAGGTCATGATCTCAGGGTCCTGGGATCAAGCCCCGCATCGCATCGGGCTCTCCGCTCAGCAGGGAGCCTGCTTCCCCCTCTCTCTCTGCCTGCCTCTCTGCCTACTTGTGATCTCTCTCTCTCTCTCTGTGTCAAATAAATAAATAAAATCTTAAAAAAAAATAGTATCTATAGTGCTCAAAGACAAGCACTCTTTATTCTCATGTATTTCTTTATGATCTTTTAAATTAATAATAAGAGCAATAATCATCTGTGTTTATTGAGTCCTCCCAGATGTCGGACACCCAGCAGTTATGGGCCAGGCTTTTGGAGTCTGTCTGGTAAGCATCCACACTCCTACATTTTTCAGTTGCGTGACCTTGCTCAACCCTTTGTACATCAGATTCTTCATCTTTAAAATGAGGATTTTTACTATGGTTTTATGAAGATTAATTTTAAAATATATGTAAAATATTAATACTTGGAAGAGTGCCTGGATTATTGCAAGCAGTCGATAAATGTTAGCAGTTTTCCTTTTCATTTTTCCCCAGTTAATGCTCAGAGCAAGCCTCCGCAATAGGTATTACAACCTTTTCTTATCGATAATCTAAGGAAAGAGTAGGGAAGTTAGTAATTTCCCACAGTCAAACAGGCAACAACAGGCAGTAAAAAGTTATTTCAGAACCTGTTCTCCTTATTATTATAATATAAAAATATGCCATTTTTGTGCATCACTAATTTAAGTAATTCATTAATGCACAAATAACCGGTACTTTTGTTTCTGATTTTCACTATTATAAATAATATCTTGAATACAGTGAGTGTTACTGTGAATTAAATATCCTTTATTAAAAGTTGTTGTGTGTTTTTATAATTGTTCCTTAAGACTGATTACCAGCAATGATATAAATTAGTAAAACAATGTTGTTTCTTTAGACTCCTGATTCATACTTCTAAGATGCTGTCTAAAATTGTTTTACCAAGCCTAACAATTCTAAATAAGGATGTGCTATTAGACAAAAAAATGCTGTTCAGATTTAAAAGGAGAGGAGAAGGTGATTCATTACATAGGTGACGAAAAAAAGGACTTCATTTTAATTTGCAGTGTTTCAATATGCATTCTTCAACTGGTAACATTTATTTACTGTGATATTGTATATGATCGCATGCTCAAATTGAATTATTATATGGCTCTGAGCCGTTCCTTCACTGAAGCAGACGTTTAAAGCCATGTTTCTCCATAGCTTTGCCCTCTGCCATCTCTCCTCATTGCACACTTACTCCAGGGGACGTCATCCTCAGCTGAGACTTTAACATTGCTATCCATATCTCCCTACCTCCAAGACTCCAACCCAGGTCTCTCTTCGCAGTACCACCAAACATCTACACATGCTTGGTAAATGCCAGCATTTCCCAGGGCTATTCCCCGGACACCTTGAACTCAAATTGTCCAATGCCTCATTCATCTCCTTACCTCCGGCAATTCCTCCTATTCTGTTCTGTATATGACGATTTGGTGATTGGAAAAACCATCTATCAGATTGCTCAAACCTGAAATTAGTTTTTTTCTTGACTTTTGTCTTTCTCTCATACTCCCAGGCACGTGAGTTCTGGGCTCCTAAATCTCTCAAGTCCATCCCTTCTCTGCACCCACACTGCCCCTTCAGCATGTATCATCCCTTGACTGGAATCACTAAACTCTGGTCTCCTTGCCTCCTACCTGGTTCCCACTCAACTCAATCTTTGCACTTCTTCCCAAACGACATAATGTCCACCCTACAATGCCACCTTCCATTTAAAAACTAATGAAGAGTTCTCTACTTTGCTTATGTGATGAAATCTAACTTTCATAATCTGAAAGGGGGGTGCCCATCTCTAGCATTACTTTTTGCTTCCTCTGCACCCCTCTTCCTCTCCCCCACATGCGTTGTTAGAGCACTATTTCTGGAGTCTGGCTGTACTTTAGAATCACCTTATAAGCTTTTAACAAAGGCCAGTGCCAAGACCCCATGCCCAGGTCCTGTGATTTAATTGAGTTCAGGTGAAACCTAGACATTGGTATTTTTTTTTAAAGCCATCAAGAGATTCTAATTTACTGCCAGAATGAGGCACAGCCCTTCTCACCAAATTAAACTATTGTAATTCCCCCAATTTGTTTTTTTCTCTTGCTTTTCTGCCAGCACTGGCCCTGCTCATTATTTCAATCTTACAAACCTCTGTTCATCTTTAAGTACTTAGTTGAAATTAGTGGTGTCACTGAGATGGGAGAGAGATTTGGAGTGACTTTGCCCCCACACCCCCCATATCAGTCATGTCTCCTCCATATTTTTTTCTCTGGTGAACAACTGACATTTTATCAACCTTATATGAAGTGCTACGCAAAGACAACTTCAAGCCAGCCACTTGTGACCAGATTGTCCCAGGCAGCTATTCCAAAGCCACTGGTTCGAGTGTTACAACTTGCATGTAAACTTTTCTCTCCGTAGGGTAGACTGGACTGCCCCTTCCTGCAGGTGGACATGGCACCATGCATTCTGACAGCTCTTTGATAAGTCTTGTTGCTGTGCCGGACAGTAACTCCTCATCTGCATGTTTCTAGAGCCACTGGATGCTACCGAATTCTAAGGTAGCTACAGTAGAAGCATCTTAGTCTTCTTTGTGTCTCTACAGTCTGGCATAGCGTCTGACTATATAATAGATACTCAATGTTTATCCAGTGAAAAACTTGCTAACCACCCTAGCCGCTACTAGTCAACTACTACAAGATCTGCAGATCTCTCGGGGACTGAGGTAGGTGAAGAATCAGGTCATAAGGAAATAACGCTCTGACCTTTTGAATCTTGGTTTACCTACCAAGTTCACCTTAGGGTTGTGTTGTATTTCTATTATTAATCTTTATTTTAAAATCTTTGCTGTGTATCTGGAAAAAATCCTTTCCATGTGTTAGTGAAATTGTTTCAACCCTTAAAACATTGATTTCTGCTTTTGGGGTATGGACTATATGCTTACACCATTCTTTCTGCAGTTCAGAAGTTTGAGATTTATAATAAGTTCAGGCTGTGCATCTCTCCAGTTTCTTTACATCTAAATAAATCAAATTAATGAAAAGCCATTATTTACTGTGTGTTTAATAAGGCTTATAGTCTTTAAACTGGGATAGTCAGAAAAGCCCAATTTATTTCTGCCTTTCTTAAAGGAAAATGTGATCCTTAATCTTACTTAGCTTGTAGGAATGTTTCTTTATTCTATAATTTGAACATGACTGCAAATGTCTGAGTTTGTTGGTTGACAATCCTTATATTTAACCCTGTGCACTCGGATAGGGCCCCATTAAGTAACAATTTTCCTCTTGGGTTGGGGCTTATTAAAAATAATAGTAATTATTATTACTATTATCATACTATACTACCACCTACTATACTGAATGCCTACTATGGACCAGAAAATGAGCTCTGTGTATATCATACATTGTCTTATGTAATACTTACCATTGAAGTTCAAAGAGGTGAAGTTATTTCTCAGTGTCACATACCTACTAAACCACGGAGCTGGCACTGCGTGAATGAATTGAACACAGAGCTCGGCTCCCCGAAAGGGTGTCAGATACATGACTAATGCATAGAAACATGGTGCTGCACCACTCTTACCTGTGGGTGTAAGCTGCCCAATGCACCCAAGAGGTGTCTCCGGGCTAGAGTTCTCACAGCCGCCCCTCCCCCAACCCCTATAACCATGAATCACTCACTGTAAGAAGGTGTCTGAGCAATTTCTCCACAAATGTTTTAAACCAAAACGTTTTCTGGTGTTTTTGTATATATGATTTGCATAATATGAAACAAGATGATAAAGAGATTTTTTTTTTTACGACATGATATGAATCATTGTACCTGGTAACTCGACCTTTGTATTTTTGCAGTCTGAGAAGGGTTATCTTTCAACTAAGAACATAGAGAGTTTGCGTGTACCAACTAAGGACTGTGTTTGTAGAAACCTCACCCTAAAGGCAGAGCATATAGTGTAGAGGAAATTTTGGATTCAGAGCTAGTTGACTTGAAATAAATGATACTTTTGGGTTTTTTTTTTGATATATTAGTTAATTTATTAATTAGTTAAAAGAGTCTTAATGTGGATTATCTTATTTCCACACGGATGCCTGTACCATTATGTCCATGTCAACTTGTTTTAGGATGTTCAAGAAAAATCATTATTGACTAACATTTTTAAGAAAAATTAAGTTTCTGAGTGTCAGTGATTCTTCAAAATAAGGAATCTCTCTTCGACAGTCACATATTTGGTGGCATTTACTTGCTTTAGCAAATAAAATGTCATATATCATGCTAACACTGGAGAGTTGTATATGATTAGTGATTTTCTGATTACTAGGGGCAGGTCTGAAATACTGTGTATGGATGCATCGCATGGGCTTTATTTTCATTAAAAGTGGACTCATTCCCCCAGGGGAAATCATTTTATAGCACTCTGTACACAAGGAGATGAAATGGTTTTCATTTATCAAAAAGTTTTCCCCCAAGACAGCTTGATTTCTGTAACTAGTGTAATAATTATTCTTTTGTTTAAACTTTACACTATCAAAAAAAACTGAACCACATTTCCCAAGGATGAGTAATTGTTTGATAAAGACATTAGAGAAGGATTTTTCTCTCTTCTCCCACTTTCCCTCCCTCCTCTTCGCTCTCTCTTTTGGAGGGAGGGGTCTAGTTTCTGAAATTCTCATTGAGCCCATACAGTCTATGAACGTCTACGAATGTATGTAAGTTCAAAGTGTACCTCAAATGATGCTTACTGTCTTACAGCCCAAGTTTATAATTTAAAAGAAAATTTAAATTCAGTCCATACCAACAACAATAAGAGCAACAATAAGAAGTAATTGTATTTTGGCAATACAGTATCAGCATATCCTTTATCTGTGTTATTAAACAACTTCAAATCATTCCATGTCTTATGGTACCCTCTCCCTCTAAAATGAAAGACACCTGGTTTTGAAATGCAATGCAAACCAGATGGATTTTATTGAAAATGTGGTCCTCGACTCTTATGCTGAAGTGGGAAGTTGATTTTTTAAAAATGACATGTACGAATACACGCTTAAAAGGCAGCTTTTGTTGGTTAGATGTTAGGGCTTTGGGGGTTTTGGCCTGTTCCAAGAAGTTGTTCGATAGAATAAGTGGCCTCTTCAATTGGAAAATAAGAAAACACCGCTCCTATTGAGACATAGCATTTAAAAGTACAAAAAAAAGTTACTATTTCCTAAATTTTGAGACAGCATCATTGCTTTAGCATAGTAATTCAAGTCATAAAGCGGCCGGGGAATTTTGATCTTAACATTTTTTTTCAAATTAATGATATAATTAAAATATTCTAAGTTATAATATCGACTCATTTTTAAGTGCCTACTTTGCGCCAACTCTTGGGTATACAATGGTAAACAACCAAGATTTGATTCTTACCTTGACGCAGCTTAGTCTTGTGAAACGATCTTGTTCATTTCTTAAAAACAAATAAATCAAGAATCAATTAGTGGAAGATGGGAGAACTAACACATATCAAATACTAACTCTGTACCAGGATGGAGCTAGAATTTTTCCCTCTTATTTAAGCTTCCCAGTAACCCTGCAAGGTAACTACTATGATCCTCATTTTATAGATGGGAATACTGAGGCTCAGGGAGGTGAAGTCACTTACTTAAAGTCACACAGCTAGTGAACTAGGAAATGGCAGAGTGGGCACTTGAATCCAGGTGACATCTCTCCTGAGTTTACTGCCCTCTCTGCTGTGTAGAATTTCAAGTCAGCAGGTCCCATTGCCCTTTCCTCCAGGCCACTAAATTATTTAACTTCATCAAAAGAAATAATAAACAGTAGTTCACAAAATATCTGGGTGAAAATATGGAATTCGGCACTCCCAAACTTGTCCTTGGCCACTAGAGCTCTGATACTTTTTTTCTTTGACTCGCCTAAGGCAAGTGAGTAAATGTACCCAACAGATTTTTTTTTTTTTTTAACTAAAAGTACATATACATAGTAGGAACTGGGTTTTTTTCTTTTAAATTTAGAAAAATTTCATTTTGATTCTTTTGATTTGATGGTAAAGCCAAGCTGAGGTCTTTGCTGGGTTAAACGGGATATTGTGAAAGCTGGTTTCCACTCCCTTCTATTTTTTTCCTTTAGACAGATACCCTCAGTGGAGGCTAAACTCCTTCCAGGCCAACCTACACATGACTTAAAGCTTTTTTTTTTCCCCCATATACTTTCCATATACTTCTCTGTATAGCATACTTGCCAAATGCCTTCTAGGTTTTCTTTGGAATATCTGTAATGATAGAAATTCACTATCTTTTGAAATAGTTCATTCCATTCCTGTTTAGTTCTAATAATCAGGTTATTTTTCTTCAAACTATGACAATGCACATGTAGTTCCCAGGTACAAACATATTCAATTCCTATTCTGGGTGACAATCATGATAAACTATTCCATAGAAGACATATCTAATTTGCCTTCTCTGTGGCAGCTATTCACATTGAGACCTAGCTAAAAATAGCTATCATGATCTCTATCTGTTACTTCTGTTAAATATCCCTAATTTCTTCATCTGCTCTTAGAATAACAGAACTTTGAGTTTTTTTACTTGAAACAAAGATGGTACCAGAACTAAGCCCCATAATCCTAAGGTAATTTTACCAAGTAAATAGTATAGCAATTCTAAACCCTTTCCCCTTATTGTAATATAGTCACTAGATTTCTATAAATAAGGTCTAAGTTCATGTTAGTTTATTTTGGAAGTTGCTTCTTAATTTTGGCTGAAACTGAGTTTACTCTCAACTCAAAACCCTGTGCTTTTTAACTTGCGCTGTGTTTCAGTTCACAGCATTCCCTTCGATGTTGCTCTTTGGATGTTTACTGTCTAATTTTACTTCCTTCTTTATTACTTGTCTTTGCTCCCTACTTGCTTTACATTTGTAAATTTTTTTTGCATTCTCTACTTTTATTATGATAGCCCTGGTTATAGATTTGTGATCTTTCCAAAGCTTACACATTTCTATCTATTATTGGTTCTGTAACTTTCTCAGCCACTTTCCCTTCAAAATTTGCCTCTCCTGTATTCTCTGAATTTCCCATTTCTGATTCTCCAATATGACATGTTAGACTATTTCCTTACATCATTTATGTCTCATTGCCTCTACTTTATATTTAATATAATATTATTTATTATAAATATATATTATTTATTATAAATATTTATATTTAATATAATATTATATATAATACTGTTCTGTTACATTCTGAGTATTTTATTCAGGTCTGTACTTATTTCATTGAGATTTTTTTTAACTTGAGTTTGAATATGGACATAGCTAGGGGTTTTCTAGTAGTTTACAAATATTTTTACCCTTTGATCGGATAACGCCACTTTTAAAAGTTCATATAAGTGCATACAGATTTGGGTGTAAGAATGTTTATTTCAGCATTATATGCAAATAACCTGAATTTCAATCTGTACGAAATTAGTAAATAGATACTACCTAATGTGATAGTTTGTTATGAAACTGTTAACACGAATTAAGTGTGTGTGTGTGTGCATATTTTTTTCTTTCTTTCCCTTCCTTCCCTTCTTCCTTCCTTCCTTCTTTCCTCCCTTCTGTATATTTAAGTATATATTTATATACATTTGTGGGTATATAACATATCGGGCACTCTCCCAAGCGTATTTACTCTTTTTATACCAATTAAAAATGTAAAAATATTGACACATTCATTCCTTGTGTATCAGAAAATCACCATCACCTTTCTTGTTTATCAAAATTGTTTGGGATTACTGAATTATAAAATCCTTATCTCTATCATTTCCCAAATCTTTTAAGCATCTTCTTTTATTATGTCAAGGTACAAAAGCATCCTTGACTTACTTTTTGTCTTATTGACACTCATCAACATCAAGATATAAGTCTAGGAGAGGAGACCAACTTGAATTAAGAAAAATTGTTGCTACAAGCCACATAAAGTCTCTGATTTGAGTCTTTCCTGCTATGTCATACTTCCTCAAGTTATCATCAAGAGCTCGAGTTAAAGATAAAATCTACACTAAAGTTAAAATCTACACGTCAAATCTGAAGACAGAAGTGAAACTGCTTGCTAGGAAATAAGTTTTTTATAGCGACTAAGTTTGATTTCCCCTTGAGTGACACTGCATTTGGGTATATTTCTCTGAGGAAGTGTTGAGAAGGTGAAAAGTGCTTTAGTTACTGTACATTTTCAGCTCTATAGTATCTTTTCCAAAGGTCTGTAAGCCTTGTGGGATACTCCTGAAGGCCCCCGAAAGACCATCCAGAAGCTTCACACCTCCTAAGTTTTTCTATTAAATTTCCTAGAGCACAAGAAGACCACTGTTTTGCAGTCATTATTTTGATTCTATCCATTCCTAGATACTATGCAAGATGTCAATTTGAAACTACACATCTTCGTGTTATTATAACTTGTTATCTTTGGCATTACTTCTGCTCCCCCTCCACACTCTATGCAGATTAATCATTTCGCTTGCCCTGATTGGATTCAATTGTTTTGGAAAGTTTGGTGTGACGATATTGTCCTTTGGAGTCTCCTGGTTGACGTTTAGAGAACAGTGAGCATAATATTTTAGGTCACTTAGGTCATTTAGGTCACCTAGGAAGTCTAGAGAGTTTGCCTCTTTTTAGAAGTCTGGCTTTATTTCCTTTGTGCCTTTTAATATATATAAATTTCTTTAGACATGGGAACTCTTTACAATTGATTTATCATTTTTTGGTTAATTAATCTGAATAGCTAGAAATGAACCTAATATAAATTAGCTAATATAATTAGCTATATATAGCTAATATAAATTAGCTATAAATGAGCCTAAATAAAAATTAATGTTATTATTTTTCTTATAGTTGGTAGGTCTAGGTTTCCTGACTGCTGTTGAATTAGGCTTCAGAAACAAACAAAATTATGTGATTTCAGAGTCAACTTACCTGAGGTAATGTTTACAGACAAAATTGGTGCAGCCATTTTGACTGATTTCAGTGCTGAAAAGAAATTTTCATACACTCCGCAGACTGAAACTAACCAATGTTTGCCAGAAGAGATTGACTTTTTTTATTTTAGCAAAACTATGCTACAAAGTAATGAAAGTTATTGATCTGGTTGGATATCTGACCCATTTGTCTAAATAAAAACATCATTTTTCCCCTTCTAAACTGACAAGGCTGTAAAACTTAATATAATTATGTCCACTGTGCTTAAACACTTTACGTGATTTATTTTATTTTATCCCTGTTGTAATCCTAAATGAGAGGAACTCTCATTAACTCTCGTTAACATCGTTAACTCCATTTTGCAGATGAGAAACTGAGGCTTGAAAAAGTTAACTAATAGGCTCCAGGGCACCCAGCTAATATGTGAAAAATCCGTTACTCAAATGGAGCTCTAGATGAGTGTGAGAATCCAGGTTCAGAACCACTGTAACACATAGCTTCTGAATACTCTCACCTTTCACACGTTAGGTGAGTATGATGCCCACTGGTCTGGAAACTCCACACTAAGGCAGAAGTCAAGTTTGCAATTCAATCCTAATCCATTTGAAACAGTAAAGTTTTTTTTCAAGGCAAGTGGGTGCATAATAGTGGCTCACAGTGGAGATCATAAGGCTGTCACAGGTCAGCAGTCACTGAGGAGAATTTCAGAGATGCTTGTACTAGGTCTGGTTCTAATTAGTAGTTCATTGTGAAGAATACTAAACACAGACAGGCACTCAAGATTAAATGAAAAAAGAAAAAGGCCATTTTATCCAATGGAAACCCTTTAAAAATTGTCCTGAAGAAATTGTTTCATACCTCGCAATTTTCTCCTGGCGTTTATGACAGGATGTTGCCAAAGTTTGCCCATTTGGTGCCCAGCCAAAAGTTTCGCAATTTCCCTCTGATCTGAAAACATTCTTGTCATATTTTCTTTTGAGTCATCAACTTTTCCAGACATCACACAGTTGAGTCAATTAAAATAGAGTTAATTGCTATTTTTGTCCTTTGTCAAATTAAATCATTCCATATGGAGGGCTTTGCAGATTGCTGGAGATGTCTTTTGGGAAGGTGAGAGTTCAGAGGTGAAGGCCAAGAAACCGTTTTACTCCTTTGGAAATAATAAGTGATCTCTTTTTAAAAATAAGAAATGTCATTTTAAAATAATCTAGATGCCAATCCTTGGAAAAATAATCTCCTGAATTTCGTAGGGTTTTACTTAAGTGTGCCCACAGAGGAATGTAAGTAAAGCAGATCATCATAGAGAAATCATCCTGAAAGATCGTTCTTGCTCATAAATGTTTAATCATATTATTTTATTCATTACATTCTTTGTTTAACTTTTAAAATACACATGTGGAACTTGAGCTAGTATGTGGTGAATTTATGTAAATTTTAGTTAAAAATATTCACAAGTTCAAATAACATCTTGACCTTTCTTATAAGCCCTCTTATATGGTTCTCTGAATTTCTTAAGATAGATAGTCCTGGGACCAGAAGTAGTTCACTGGTGTTCTTTTTTTGAACACAGGTTCACTGTGTTCTTTTTTTCATCAAAATAGAAAACTGCACTGGGAATTGTTATCCTGACAACTTATTAGCAACAAACCTATCATTTATTGTATCTACCATGTATGTAGTGCTGGAATGTGATATATATATGATATATATGAATACGAATGTGATATATATATCCATATATGTGAGATATATCTCACATATACAGATGTGATCACATATATATTATTTATTTATTTATTTCACCTTAACCCTTATTTTTTTTTTAAGATTTTATGTATTTATTTGACACAGAGAGAGAGAGATCACAAGTAGGCAGAGAAGCAGGCAGAGAGAGAGGAGGAAGCAGGCTCCCCACTGAGCAAAGAGCCCGATGTGGGGCTCGATCCCAAGACCCTGAGATCATGACCTGAGCCAAAGGCAGAGACTTTAACCCACTGAGCCACCCAGGTGCCCCACA
>CM052900.1:23838831-23869953 GCA_028534135.1 Potos flavus | reverse complement strand
AGAGAGAGAGATCACAAGTAGGCAGAGAAGCAGGCAGAGAGAGAGGAGGAAGCAGGCTCCCCACTGAGCAAAGAGCCCGATGTGGGGCTCGATCCCAAGACCCTGAGATCATGACCTGAGCCAAAGGCAGAGACTTTAACCCACTGAGCCACCCAGGTGCCCCACACCTTAACCCTTATAATAGATTGATGGAGAAACTGACATCCAGACAGGTTAAGTAATTTGCTCAAAGTCACACAGCTTTAAGTGGGACAGATTCAACTCTTTCTTTACATGTGAAAATTGGTCTTCTGAAAGCTCATCTATTTATCCTAAATATAGTTCTCAGTATAGACATGGAAGTGATTTTTAAAAAAGATCACTTGGTAGTGAGAATTAACTAGAAGTTTTGACAATAAAGAGATATAGCCCCTTTATGGAAAGAAAAGCAGGTATAATGGGAGTTGTTTGTTTGTTTGTTTTTAAATCATGGTGCCTGTCCCGGTGGCAAATGAGAGGTGTCCCTGGCTGCACTAGGAAATGTGCAATAGGAAAATGTGTCAAAAAAAGAAGACGGCAGTCAGTGAGGGAGCACCAAGGGTCAGCTCCTGAATTAGGAAGCATCCGTCTCTTGCCAGAATCCCGTTCCAGTGGATTATTTTTATTCTGATCATCATTTAGGAATTTTTGCCACAATTTTTTTTCTATTTTTTTTTAAAGAAGGAAGTGTAGTCCATCGTTGCTAGCTTCTGTACCAACAGAAGAACTTTACTGCCTTTAGGAATGTTTTATGCCTTGAAAATTTTCTCTCCATAGAATGCATCTCTAAGGATTGTTTTTATTCAATACCTTTCTAAAATGTTCCTCACTGTGATATCCTGGAAAGAATGTACACCTCTGACTGGTAGACATTCTGGAATAATGCTTAGGATAATATTGGGCATACAGTCTGTGTCTATCAGCGAGAGGAGAGGGGTGTAGAGCATCGCAGATCCAGCTCTAGCGCTCATCACAAAGCAAAATAAAAACAAACAAACAAACAAATAAATAAATAAAACTAAAACCCAGATAATTTTAAAGAATTAAATTAGATCACATGGCTCACGTTTCAAAATCTTCCACCATTTCCCACAGCACCTGGAACTAAACCTCAGTCCTTAAAAACACGACGCACATCTCCAGGGAGGGGTGCTGCGGACTTCTGCAGCCTCCTTGACCTCTCCCAGCCCTTGACTCTCTCCACGCTGACCTCCCCCCTCTCCCTAGCACACCAGGCACAGGCCGGCCTCTGGGGTTTTTTATTTGTGGTTTCCTCCTCGAGAACACTCTGTCCACAGAGCTTTGGCCTAATTCACTGTTCACATTAAAGTCCCCTTCTCACTATTGTCTGACCGCTTTCCCTAAAATGGCCCCCCATCCCTGCCCATTCCTTCTCGTGTCCAACCCTGCTTCGCTTTCTCAATAGCATCTTTAGTTATCATTGAGTTATTTGTGATTTATGTGCTAACTAACTAAGTCTCCCCCAGAAAAAATACAAATTCAGAATATATCAGTCTTGTTCTCAGCCTCAGATGGTACCAGGTATATAACATTTACTCATTGTATTCATTAATAAACAAACAAAGAAATGTTTCAGGCAGTGGCTTCTAAGAACCTTTCCACACTTGCAGGAAGGCTCAATGTCTCTGTCTTCGAGTTTTAGAGTTAGGACCTAAGAGAAAGAGAAAGCCTTGCCTTTAACAACCTAATAACTGCCTTCTAAATCAGGACTTCCTCTCCAGGTTTTTGACACGAGACTGTCCTCTGCCCAGAGGAAGCATCGTCCCAAATAACACATTTTTTATTGTCCACGACCATTTCCCGAGGCTATTTTGTCCTATTACTGAGCTCCGCCAGCCTCGCCTCCTATCCCACTGCACAGGGCTTTGCTCCTGTTGGGCCTTGTTTATGTTACGATTTCCTAAAATAATTCAGGGTGGTCTGCTATTTGCCCCAATTCCACTAAAATGTAAATATCGTTACCTCCTCCCCCCAGGCCACCGGTCAAAGTTCCCACGAGTGGGCTTCCGTACACCTGTCCAGAGAAATACTCGTATTTGAGGCCTTCTTGTAACACTAGTGCAGTTAGGGACGCCGTTTTTGGATCTACATTTAAGTAGTGCTTTTGTTCTCTGACACTGTTGTCTTCCCAGACGGAATCTTCCATCAGTCCTGGATGCTTATTTGTCCTGTCTGCTGCTCAGAGGTGCGTATTAACCTCTGCTTGGGGATGATCCTTTCGCTTATCATTGGTTACTCCTTTGATTTTTGAGGGATCCTCCCCAAAATGTGGGAACAGCTTTCCTTTCTCCTTCCTTGTTTGAGAGTTTCAGTCCGGTCTTTGGGAACCAGGCTCTAATTCCCACTCAGTATTT
The DNA here is from genome assembly GCA_028534135.1 of Potos flavus. NCBI lineage: Eukaryota > Metazoa > Chordata > Mammalia > Carnivora > Procyonidae > Potos > Potos flavus. The sequence continues at coordinate 23,867,560 of CM052900.1, read as the reverse complement.
CATGGAGGGGAACTAAGAGCCTTCATGCCCACGGAGCGTGGGAACCTCGCCAACTCCAGCAACCAGGGAAGGAAACGATGAGCGAGCTGTGTCTGGTTGCTCAGGATGCTGCAGTTAGCATTCAGGGTGTGACGGGATGGTCGACGAGACCTCAGTATTGTAGAGAAATACAAATATTTGAGTGAGGTTACTTAGTAATGTTCCCTTCGACTGCATATCAGAGTGACTAGAATGATACTGAGGGTTTGACACGGTGGTGTCCCAACTGAATTGTTCATTCCTTGTCATAAAATGTTCACTTTGTTTTCTGCTATCCATGGTACCTTGACAGTATTTTCCACGCAGTGGGTGCTCCGTAAATATTGACGGGCTAGAATTTGGAATTTCAAGTGTCATAACTTAGGGGGTTATTAGCCTCTTAAAAATTGCATTTGTGAACTACAAATGTAGTTAATAGCTAAAATTGGATCTCTACTTTGAAATAGTTCCACTCAGCTCCTGGTCCAAGTTACACAGCAAAGCCTTAAGGTAGAAATTGTCCTTTTTTTTTTTTTTATAGTTCCAAGTCTATTATTTAAGGCCAATAAATAGTGGTTAATAATAGAGAAGTCTTAAATTTCAGGCATGTTTCTAGAGACTAAACCTAATGATATTGTTAAGTGGAGGCAAAGAACTATTATTTGTTTTAGTTGCAGTCATTAAATATTGAAGGGAAGCGCCCATACCATGCCCCAGTAATGGTTTTGTTTGGTTTGCCTTTTGCCTCCTTAAAATTGGAAAATGGCACTGAGAATAGTAAAACAGGTCTTTTTATCGTTTTCTTTTTCTTTTTTCCCTTACAGTTGTAGTTTAACTTTTAAATATAGCAGATTTTTATAACATTTTAGATCAGATTTCAAGTGCTTGGAGAGAGCTTATTTTTAAGAATCATGATAAAATAAGGCTCACCTACATGAAACAGGTTATTGTTAAACACTGATATATCTATAACCCATGTCACTACAAGGAGAGGGATGTGAAGTTTAGAAGGTAACTAAGTACATAAACTGGACAAAATTTCCTCCTCTGAAAGAATGAGAATATATATAACTTAATCAAGTTCTAGAAGTTCAGTTATTTTTAACTCTATAAATATAAACTCTATAAATATAAAAAATGTGCCAAACACTAGACTTTGATCTAGGCTTACAAATATGAATACAAGTTGGTTCCTACCTAAGAGGAGCTTACAAAACAAAGGAGTGGTCTCACAGTAGGAATTGTATACCGAAAGCATCCAAGTCAAGCCTCGGATTACAGGGAGAAATATTACAACCTCTCTTTCTGTTGATAAAATTTGAAAATAATAAGGAATAAATTAGTAAAATACATAATTCAAAGATCTCCAATGCAAGGAAGTTAAGACTTACTAATTATCCCCATGGGCTCTGGGGCCTTGAGTCCCTCATATTTAGTATGTGAAATTTTGAGAGACATAGAACATAAAAAGAAATTGCTTAAAATTGCAAGACACTCAACCATACTTTACAAAATTTGCTAAATAAAATAATCAATATTTAAAGGATGTTTTCTTGAGGTTTGTTACTTAGTAATGAAAAACAGAAAGCCAGATGCCTTTAAGGATATGCTTATTCTTCCTGCCACAACAAAAATGGCTGAAGAAATACATAGAAAAGAACATAAAGATGTAGTTACATATTTAAATGCATGCCTTTGTCATAAAATCATTGAAAGATGCTCAAGATGGATACAGATGGATAGCCTTGAGCATTAGAAAGAAGCCACCCAGCTTGGGAATTTTGCAATGCAGTTGGAGGAAGGCACAAATGTTGCTAACATGTCTCAGCTGACAGCATTTTCTCAATTCGACTTCAACAATGAAATACACAAAGAACTACTTATTTCTGTAAACCACCAAAGGAAAGATGTCGCAAAGATGATGCACTCTCAGCAGAAAATTATTTTGTTAATAAAAACAATGTTTTGCGGAAATAACTGTGAAGTGTAACCACTGATGAAGCAGCTGCTCTCCACTGGAATTTCACAAAATATTCCAGGGAGATCTTGCTCAGAGAACATTGCTTTCTGAATCCTTCATAGGTAAACTATTTAGGCCAAAGGGTGCACAAATCCAGAAATGTTGGGTGCGTAAATTCTTAAAGAATACTTTCTACATAAAAGCAAGACATCTGAGATACAGTAGAATCTTTAAAATACTTTGTAGTGAGAAAGGGAGTAGTCGTAAAAATCTTGTGTCTAAATATCCCAAACTGGAGAGACAAAATACTTTAAAAGAACTTTTGAAAAAGTGTTGTTGGACTGAGAGCTAATCTACACATTTATTCTACATCAAAGAGTATTCCAAATTTGTTGATGATAAATGGATATCACCGGTATGCCTAATGGATAACTTTTTTTAAATCACATACCTATTCTAAAAAAATGAAAATCAAAGAAATATCTGTATGGAGAAATCATTTTAAGAAAGGATGCTAAGAGATTTTTTTCCTGGTTAAATGGCAAAATGATATTTTGTTTCTGAAAGTGGTATGAATGTGTTTATTCTGAAGTATTAATCTCTGAACTTTTAAAAAGTATTGGAAACATTTTTTCACCTGTTAAAAATCTTATAAATAAAAAGTTCTTGTGGGCTTTGAATCCATTTATTAAAATAGTGATATGTATTATTTTTTTTATCAGTTTACAAGAAAACCTGATCTCGTGAGGAAGATGATCATAAGTTATTAGCCAAATTTCAACAAAAACACTTGCATAATTTATAAATGAGGCTGAAAAATGAGTTTATTTGATAAGCCCACTTTCTGATGCCTCTGTAATAACAATAGATTTGCATATCTTTTTAATATTTCACTTTCAAATAATCCTATCTTATGTATTACAGTTTGTTCATTTCAAAAGGGATCCTGTAAGCAGCTGGTAGTTAGATACAGAGGCTAATTCAGGTTCAGTTTTTGGCAAGAATGCTTCATAAAAAATGTTATTCTACCAGGAGTCACATGATATTTAGTTCTTTATTTTTATAGATGTTAGCCATTTCTGGGATCCACTAGTTCATTAGCGACTGCAAAATGGTGATATTGTAAGTCTATCATTTTATAAAGAGAAGTATCTACATCAACTATTAGATTATCCTGAGGAATAGTTTGTTGAGGATAGGCAGGATAAATGCCAGATTCTTGCCCATCATTTACTAGTTTTCAACACAGTGATTTTGCTCCCTCGTATTGCCCACAATATCATATACGTAATGCATATGATATATCAAATATACGCATACACATAATACACAAAGGGATAAGAACACAACAGAACTAGGTCAACAGGATGGACTGAAAGTTTAACAGATTTAGAACACAGAGTGTAAGAGAAGGAGAGGAAATGCTGAGATTCTTTCAACAAATATATATTTGGATGTGTAACAAGATTGAGCTTTGTGCTAAATTTAAGGAATATGACAATTAATGAACAGAATTCCTTCTCTCAGGAAGACCATGATCTAGTGAGGAAGAAAGACGATCACACCCAAGTAACTATAATACCTTGTATTAGGTGTTTCTATAGATTTAAAAATATGGACTTATAGGGATGAGGCCACTATGGATCAAGAAAGATGTAATAGAAGTAATGTTTGATCAAATTCTTAAAGAATGTTTTGGGATTTTTAATAGCCCTGGACACATGGCAGCAAATGGAAAAGCATTCCAGACACAGCAGGAGCCAAATGCACAAAGATGGAAGACTTGGGATGGGGAAGATTTCTGTGTTTGAGGAATCACATTTAGAACAGTTTGGCTGGAATGTTTCTGGTCCAGTTCCCAGTCCTCCAACATTCCAGGGCCCGATGAAGAATATAGGGAGATGGGGGATAGGGCGAATGCGTGTCTCAGGGGTTAATGATATAGAGTATGACTGGAGATGTGGTTTTCATGAGCTTGACTCCCTGTAAGTCTTTTGGACCACTGTTCTCTGCTGGGGCAGGGGAGCCCCCATAATGACTGAGGTGATTTCCTTGCTGACTTGATGCAGGTTTGGAGATAAAATTAAGTTGATTTAAAACATATAATGTATTATATAATTATATTATTGTAATGTAAAATATTGGGACATTACTTGCTTGTCTGCAAGTGTGAAATTGAGATTTATATCCATAATAGATACATAAAATATCTCATTTGATTCTGATAGTGATACTGGAAAAGAAAAAAAAGGAGGTGAAGATTATTATTATTAAAGCTTAATAACTGAGGCAAAAATTTCAGGGAGGTTAAGAGAATTTCCAGGGTAAATATCAGTGCTAGGTCACTTTCTAGATCTACTGAACATATACATAAATAAATAAACACACACATATATTATGCATATGTACATATATATACATATATATGCATGATATCTATACATATATAAACATATATATGCATGTATATATCATATATATGTATAATGTATATATACATATATATTATACACATATATACATATATATTTCTAAGTATGATTTTGAGATTTATACCTATAATAGATACATAATTTATCTCATTTGATTCGGACAGTGATACTGGAAAAGAAAAAAAGCAGGTGAAGATTATTATTATTATCCATGCTTAGTAACTGAGAAAAAAATTTCAGAGACGTTAAGAGGATTTCCAGGGTAAATATCAGTGCTAGGTCATTGATATAGATCTACTGAACATATAAGAGTTTATATATATATATATACACACACACACACACACACAGACGTATATATACATATACATATATACATTTTATATATATATATATTCAGTTGAGGTATTTATCTATAGATACTTATCATCTGTTGAAGATTATTTCTTGAATTATTAACTATATACGACAATGTTTCACAGCACATGCACCATTTCCAAAACCCTAGATCTTTTTTCTGATAAGCAGAGTATTATTATACTCTTGGTTTATCATAAATGGTAGGCAGAATTCTGTGGTGGCCCCCAAGATTCCCTACTTCCTATCGTACTTACTCTACGTAATCCTCCAGACTGTGAATGCGATGGATTTCACTCCCGTCTCTGACATCTAGACCCAGATTTAAAGAGCTCATGGGATTAGGTCAAGCCCATATAGACAGTCTGCCTGGAGACAGCCAGGAGCTGAGTATGGCCCGCAGCTCACATCCAGCAAAGAAAAGGAACTTCAGTTCTACAATCTTGAGAACTTAATTCTGCCAACAATGAGCTTGGAAGGGGATCCCCAGCTCCAGATGAGAGAGCAGCCTGCTGAAGCCTTGAGTTTGGCCTTATAAGACTAAGAAGAAAGCTCAGTGCAATAATGCAGAAGGACATAACAGTTCAAAATAAATATTTTGATAAAGTGTTTCTTAGGGTAAATAAATAAGGTTTTTATGTTAGAAAACAATAAAACATACTGAAATATTTTAAGCCAAAGACATGCTTCCCACTGAAAGCATATTGCTGAAAACCAGCTTGAGTTTGCATTTAATCACTTTTGAGAACATGAAAGGCTGAGTTACATGGTTTATAGGACTAAGAATGCTGTGGGTCCATATAATTGAGAAAGAATAAGGGTGGAGCAGTAGAAAGTTGGCAGGGATAAGGGGATGGGCCAGTGAGAGGCATGCTGAAATGGAAGAATAGAGGAATAGGGTAGAAGTAGTCACTGGCTTGAATCTGGGCCAATGCAACTACTACACATAGAGCGCATTTAAATTGAGGGTCCACTAAAGAAATCTGATGACTCCTTTAATCTGAAATATTCAAAGATTACAGTAGTGGAAACATCCTCTCATGAGGAAGAGCAGTAATACTGGCTATTCTAACTCCTTTCACTTCAAGTTCACCTTTCCCTCAGACAACTTCCCAGTCCCTATGGCCAACCACAAACTAGCCCCAGAGATGATTATTTTTCACTATTCTACTCTAACACAGAGTGGACAGGCATCCTTCTCTCATTTATGAATAGTATATTTGATTCTAGGCTGGCATATTTAATAAAACCTCACAAAGAGAAGTATAATGATAACAGAAATAAAATATAAGTCCCAGCTGATCATGAGATGACTGCTTTGAGAGACCACCAGGTCCATCTGTCCTCATAGAGACTCCTCTGTGATTATTCTTCTTCAACTGGATTTGACCTTAGTGGAGGCATCTGTTTCTCAAGAATGTACCTTGACACATGTAGACTTGGTTTTGATTCCGCCAGAAGTAGAGCATGAGAAAAGGGTTGTGGGCAAGTTGTTTACTTGGGAGGGGATTCCAGGAAACACTGATAAAGGATTAGAGATAAGATGCATAAGAGAATAAGACAAGAAATAGTATGCTATCACGGTAGTTGCCTCTGTGAGCAACTGGAGCTCATTTCTGCCGGGGAATCTGAGAGACAGTGTAGAATACACGTCAGTCACTCAGTTGAGGTGGAAAGAAGCTGAGGTACTTGCCTCCAAATGTCTGTCATCTATTGAGTGTTTCTTGCGACATTAACTATCCAATACTTCCAGCTCGCCCTGTCCAGGTGCTGAGCATGCTCTCCTGGCCAGAAAACAAACAAACAAACAAACAAACAAAACATCTCTTGCTGGAGAATCACAGGTTTTCGTAGTAAACACCCGTTCCTTGGTTGAGGTAAATGCTCAGGGGCACCCATACTCTCTGTTATGACACTTCGCAGAATCTTCAGGCTCAGAGGCAGTCAATTAACTTTTACCGGTCCTTGTCTACACACCACAGATCTCCCCAAGTGGCTTGTTCCTCCTCTTAACCTATGGTCTCACAAAAGCAATACATCGGAACCTAACAGTCCAGAGAGACCACAGTGGAGGCCTTTGTCTTTTCTTTCCTCATCTCTCTCTCAGCACTAGAGTCACCATTAATCACTAGTTTGGACATAGGCAGTTCAAAGATGATCAAATGACTTGTTATGCTAGGATTCAATGCTTCTTTCTGGTTTTTCCTTAAACTTTAAACAAAATATCTTTAATTTTGAAGAAACATAATCCACAAGATTCTCATTTGTATATAAATAATCTGATGTTCTTTTTACATGAGCTCTTTGATGCTTGGGAAAAAATATGTCTCTCTAATCCTGTTGAAAGCAGGAAAGCATTTTTCTTAAATTATAAACTCTGGGGAAAAAATGTTTTGGTAGATCATTTTGAGTTCCTCCTGTTTTCATTCGTGTGTCATGTATCCCTCCATCCATCCATCCACCTAAGGAACAAACCTTTACTTACCACCTAAACTTTTTTAAAAAAATATTATGCTGGGTCCTGGAAACACAAAATAAAATAAGATACAGAACAAGAACTCAAGGAGTTTATAGTCTGGAACAGAAAGACAGTGTGAAAACCTGCCCCTTAATTGAGATCCAAGGAATATTCTAGGCAAAATCTTAGGTTCTAGTAACACAAAACTAATCAAGTCCAATTCCTGACCCAAAATGCTCACAATCTGGAGCAAGAACATGTATGTTAACAGTTGACCAGAACACAAGTCAAACTGTAAAGATCTTGCAATACAAGTAGAAGTCAAGTGCTGTGGCAGCAGAGAAGAGTAACTGAGTTTAGGGAAATTCGGGTGGACTTCAAAGAGGAGGCAATTTTTCCTGGGCATGAACATCCACAGGCACAAATTAGGTGTAGGCTGACCTGGGCCCTAGATGGTGTGAAGTGACCTCGGTGTGGCAGTGTGAAGCTGTTAAGCTAAGTGCTGCTCTTCGTTTCACCATTTTCATCTAGACATTGCTGGAAAAAGTGGATTAATCTCTTCACATTCATGAGTTCCAATCTTAATTAAATTTTTATTTTTTATTTTATTATTTTTTAGAACTTTAAAAAATTATTTATTTGTCAGAGAGAGAGAGAGAGAGAGTGCGTGCACACACACAAGCAGGGGGAGCGATAGGCAGAGGGAGAAGTAGGCTCCCCACTCAGCAAGAAGCCCAATGTGGGACTCTATCCCAGGACCCTGGGATCATGACCTGAACCGAAGGAGATGCTTAATTGGCTGAGCCAACCAGGTGCCCCTGAATTAAATTTTTAATAGCACTTAGTAAAGTCGTAACTCCTCTGGACAGTTAGTTCTCCCAATACCTTAAGTGGTTTTTCCAAAGCATTTTCAAAAACTATTTAATTGAACTGCCTATACTCTCATAAAGCTTCCTTTTCCTCTACTTCCTCTATAAAAGAGGCCATTAGGTGGTTGTTCCTCTGATGGCATTTCATTCCTTCCTAGTCTCTTCTCTTGGAGGAAGGGATGTTTCTCCTCCTATTCAAACTCTGCTTCCTCTCACCCCCTCTATTAACTCCAGATCCTCAGGTACCTCAAAGTATTTGTCCCATCAAGGACTTTTCTATTCCTCCTTTCAACTGCAGATCTTTTTCCTTAGCCTGAAAATTCATTCACACACCTCTCATCCTAAAAAATCCCTATCTTGGTCCTTGTTCCTCTAGTTTCCTCCCTATCTCCTTCCATTCTCATCCATTTCCTTGAAAGTATTTTCTAAACCAAAGATTCTCAAACTTAAAGTCTGTAAATCACTTGAGGATCTCATTAAAATGAAGATTCTAATTCAGTAGTCTGGGATGGGGCTCAAGATCCAGTATCTCTAACCAGTCGCCAGCATATCATGCTGTTCTAGAGGTCATTCTAAATTGCAAAGGTCTAAACTCTAATTCTCCTCATGTCCTTGCCTCCCATCTATTCAGAACCCTCTTACCATCTGGCTTCTAACCGGTTACCTTTGCCTCTAAGGCCCCCCAATAAAAAATATCATCATTTCACCCTGGAATGCTAAACCAATGGACACATTGCAATCACAGTACCTGCCACCCTCTGTGGGGAGTTAGGGAGTTAGTTATTAATGCAATCTACTATGATGTCATTCCCTCTTGGTTTTCCACAATTTCTCATCTTCTTTTTGAATTCTCCTTGTTTACCTGCTTTTTAAAAGGCAGGTTTATGTTTATGTTCCATCCAGTTTCTATTTTACTATATTCTCTCTTGCAATAATCTCATCTAGTAATTTTTCATTTCTGCTTGGATACTATAGAGTCCAAAATCTTCCCCTTTAGTCCTTCTTGAGCTCAGACTCATATATCCAACTGCCAAACTTGAATCACTAGCATCACAAATTCAACATGTAGAAGCGAACTCATTAGCTATTCTTCAAAGCCCATGCTTCCTAGTTTGGATATCTGTGTCCCCTTATATTGAATCAACCAGGACAAAAATCTGAAATAATATTCATTTCTTCTTCACCTTCCATCCAATCATTAAAGTCTTTGGATTTTTTTTTTTTCCCCTTAGGATCTCTCAAAATCAAGCCTCTCCAGTCCATTCCTACGGTCACCGCTGTATATATCAGATCTTCATTCTAACAGGATTATAGAATAACGTCTTCACTGATCCAAACTTCTCCAGTCTTACTCCCTTCCAATTCATCTACTAATTACAACAGGTATAGTCTTCCTAAAGTCTGTAAAATCCTTCGCTGTCTCCCTTTAACAAGAAAATAAAGCCTAAGCTTAAGAACAGGACTTAAAGTCCTTTGTTATCTGGCCCTATCTCCAGCGGCATCTCCTGCTACCCGTCCCTCAAAGAAACTTTATGGTCCATTCATAGTGAACCATTTGGAGGTCCCCATAACTCCATGCTTCCTGACATCTTTATGCCTTTGTGGTTTCTTTGTCTCTCTGTAAACTCTCAATAAACTTTTAAAATAAAGCTCAGATGCCATCTTTTGTGAAATGCATTATGTAAATTGAGAGAGGCCTACATGTTTCTTTTAGTTTAAAAAATGTATATATAAAATTAATTATTGAGTAGTTACTTGTTTTTCCCTTTACACATTATTATTCACAGCTATACACAGCACAACCTTTAGGAGACTTAATCACTCTTGTCTCAGTATTCTTTTTGTAGCTTAATTCTATTAATTAAAATTTTTCTGCCTAATGTTTCATCTGAATGGTAGTAATTGCTCAGTATGTTTGTTAAATATAATTACCATTCTGCCACTAAATTAAAGTTATAAAATAATTTCCCAAAGGAAGAGTTATATAACTATAATCCAAGATCTCATTAGGACTATTATGGTTGTACGTTTCTCTTAATGGCAATAGTTAAGTTCCTTTAGAACCTTAACGATTTTCTTCTCTAATCTTTTACATCACCGTTTTGATGTTTACATATTGCACTAACGTGCACACAGAAGAATAATCCCTGCTTATAATATTTTCTTTTAAATTCATTTCTAACTGACAATGTTTTCATACTCCCCCTCCCTTTTCTTTTAGTTGATTCTGGTTCAGCAGATGTATATATCTTTAAAAAATTAATTTACATAAGAGGAACTTAGGTAGGATAGTTACAGTTCTGTGGCAGAACTAGCTGACAGTGGTACCTTCCAGGTTCCTACCATCGCAACACGCACATCGACTCCCCATGAAGGCCGAGATAGAGTGGAGGCAGATTAGTCTTAATGGCGGATGAAGTAGGAGCTTGCCTGGAAAAGATGGTATCAGGAGTCATTCTCCTCCCCACAAAAACAAGATAAAATAAAATATTCTTTCACATTTCTCATCAAAGTGAGAGTTAACATGTCAGAGATTGAGATTATTTTTCCTGGGGTAAAAGGCAAAACCCTCAGAATTATTAAGCCTTGATCATTATCCGCCCTTTGGGATGAGTCTATTGGTTTCTTTCTTGAAAGAATGCAAGAGTTATAATGACTTGTTTAATGTCATTATTTCCTAGGAATCCTTTCATTATGTTCACTTTTATTTTAATGTTAATTTTAATTTTAACCTGCATGGCCGATATAAGGGAAGTAATCAATAAAGTAATTATCAGAAGAATTCATGAGAAAATATTGACCTTGAGTTAGAAGAGACTACTCTTATTAAAAGAGCAAAATCAACTAGAAAAAAAACTTCAGTTGAACCTTAAATCCCAAAGCTCAAATACATATATTTAAATTCAAAATTATTACCTTACGTTAAAATAATAATGTGTAATACAAATGAGTAATTACTATTCAATAATACATTTCATATATATACGTAATTGTATATTAAAAGAAGCATATAGACCTCCCTCAATCTACACAGTATATATGCTCCTGCAAAGTTGGTAAGAAGTAAATTTCTGAGCTGAATAAAATTATAAATTATAGATTTAGGCATCTTTTTTTCTGGACAAAAATGAGCTAAGTTTCGTCTGAAAATAAATGGCTTAAGATAGTGGTCAGATCTATGGATGTCGAATTTTGTATAGATAGAAGTGATATCTCAATCTTGCAGAGCAAATAAATTCCACTCAACAAATGGCAAGGTCTACTAGGTACTGTGGGGAATTAAAAAAATGAGCAAGCGACAGCTTCTTATAAAACAGAAGAGAATATAAAACAAAGCTCAAACAAAATGTGTTAAGAACTTTGTGAGTGGAGAGAGGGCGACGATTAACAGAAGACATCAGAAAAAGTGTCATGAAGCAGCTAATATTTGGCTGCACTGTAAAGAACTGTTAGAACTTTCGCCCATCTGAAAGAAGAGAACATCATTTAAGGGAGTGGTTCTGAAACCTTAGGATTTTTAAGAATCTCATGTGTGTGTTGATTGGCGGTGCTGTATCATTCTGTATCAGTTAGCTATTGCTACAATAATTATGTTTAACAAAACACAACAAGATGTAGTGGCTTAAAACAACCACATCTTACTTTCTCTCATGATTATGCTGGGCGGTTCTGCTGATCTGAGCTGGGCTCAGCTGATCTTAGCTGAGATCACTTATGTATTGGGGATCATCTGCTGGGTTAGCTGGGGCTGGTTGGAGTAGGGTGGTCTCAGCTGGTAAACTCAGTCTTGCTTCCTGTGATCTCCCTTAGGCTTCCCTGGGCCTTTTTTTCCAGGCTGAGGTAGGGTGAAGCTGTATGTCTCTTCAGATTTAGGCTCAAAAGTGAAACACAGGCATGCCTTTTCTGGCCTGCAGCAAGTTTCAAGCCAGCCATTCAGGAAACAAGGAAATAGACTCCACCTTTCCATGGGATGAACTGCAAAGTCACATTGTAAGGACATGAGAGAGAGGGAAGACTAGGGGTCATATTCCTAATTAGTCCGCCACAGAGGCTTCTTCGTTTTGACTGAAATATGGAGTAGGTGCAATGAAGCTATCTGGTGATACAGGCTGGGGTTAACCTGACATGTTTATTTCAGATTTAGGCAGTAGTGAGGAAACACTGAAGGGTTTTGAGCAAGGAAGAAGTGTGTTCAGAAGTCTGGCTTTAAGAATAAGCTTGTGTGATTACGGGTGAATAGAAACAGGAAACTGGAGAAAGGATATCTTTTCTAATCATGTAGGTGGAAGTTAATTAATTGTCAAATCAATGTGTGCTAATGGGCACAGAATTAAGGGGAAAAGTAAGAAAGTTCCTTAATAAGGACTGAACTGATAAAACCACTGATAGGATAACAGGCTTGAGAGGTGGGTAGCATTTCCTTTATATTCCTTCCCTTTTATACCAATCCCAAATATTCAACACATCCTCTTATTCCAGTTCGGAGTGCCCTGAAATTATTGTCAATTGTCACATGATAATATGGCATTTAATAACTGGTGGGACATACAATGATACAGTAGAGATGTGGGACCAAGACCCAGTGTTCTGATCTATCATTTTAATTGAGCTAAGCTTTTCTTATCACATCCCAGACTGGAAGTTTCTCAAAGATTGAGGTGTTAGTTCTTTCAGTAGTTTTTTCCCCCTGATGATTCTATACTTTTATAGATATCTAATTTTAAAATTTGTAAAACATTTATTTAAAATGAGATGAGGTTGCACAAATATTATTTTCAATTTTATTTAAATCAAATAAAGCTGTGACTGATGTGAAGAAACTGGCATAGAAACCATATGAATTTTCTTGAGATAAAAATTTAAAGACTATATCCTAATACCTAATTATCTTATCCTGAAATAATTAAATGTAAAAGATACACATTTTAAACAGTCACACACATGTAGGCATTACACAATGCACATAATCAAGTCATAAAACATTTTATACTGCTTTATTATAAATAATTGGAAACAATATTTCATTTTTCAAACCCAGATAACAAAATAGTAAATATCATGCTTTCTTTTTTTTTTCTTCATTATTTCATTTTATTTTTGTAATATGAGTTGGGAAGTAGTATTTCTTATCAAAAGACTGGTAACAAAAATCTGTAGGAACACAAAAGAACAAAACACTCACTTTCATTCACTTAAAGGAAAACAATAGAGAAGGCTTTTAGAGGGAGAGGCTAAACAGTGCTATGAAGGAGTCACCAAGGATAGAAAGACTGTAATATCAGCAAATATCACTTGTAAGGCAAAATGGGGCTGTATACAAATCCATAAACATAAAGATGTGGTGGTAAATTTTAACAATATTTTCTTAAAAATGGAATAGCTTTATTCTCTCAAATGGAGGAAATCTGTATCATTGCTTTGAAAAAAACTTATTTTTCTAAGAAAGGACACTTAATATATATTTCCATTTTCATATAGTGACTCACATTTTGATAACAATGCTTCACTACTGTAACCTTGCACACTTAGGAGAAAGCGCTTTTTGATAAAATACTGTAGCAACTTCAAATTGCCACAAAACCTGTGCCTCTAAATTTACTTAAAATAGATTATCCCACAGGAATATTTTCATTAAGAAAGTTATATTAGCTAGCAGTCAGAACTTTTTAGGTGACTGATTAATTTTCTTTTTGTGTATTTTCCTTATGTTTATTTAATACAGAGTTTTGACAATTTTCTCCACTAAATAGTTTTTTAAAAATCAGAAATTTCCTATGAAAACAGAGCTTGAGAGAGAAATATGTGAAGAAATAATACATTTCATAAGATAGTGTAGTAGATTTCTCTGAAAACTTGTGTGTATTTGCATCAATGAAGGACAATTTGCATACTCCAGCTTGAACAGCTATTAGGTTTACCATGGAATTAAACACGCTATGTACAATGATATTTATAATTCTATTATTTTTCATAGACTTCAAAGTGTATCTCTCATAGAAACTGGAACAGGGTGAATCTGGAAAGCATGTTTCAGTTAATTAGCAAAAATTAAATTAGCATGAAATAACAGGATGAAGAATTGAAATCATTATTTTTAAAAGTAATGAAGTTACACTTAAGTGTACACACGCAAGATGATGTTGTAAAATGAACTGTTCCAGCTTATTTGGTTTTACTCCAACTTAATATACTCAAAAATACTGTTTTCATGTATAATATCAAAGGAAATAGTAAATGCATGTATATTATTTTAAGAGCGTGATGGTATATTTCACATTCTTTAAACTTTACTCACGCTATAAATATATTTATATATCAGTCAGTCAGTTTTGAAAGTAAATGAAAACTGTCGCATGGGGGGATTTTTTATCTCATATGTCCATACTTGATTATGTCCATTTTTTTCCTGAAAAATGTATCAAAAATCAGAGTAGATGGAACATGTTTCTACCTCACACTATCCTTCTCCATGTATTACAATTCATTATGGTTTACCGAAATGGAATTTACTTTTGAAGATGGGTTAGCTGAAATCAATGAGTAAGTATGATTAAGAGTTAGGCTTCTGGAACCCATTAACACTTAACCAACTTAGAGGGCAATGTTTATTCTTCCCAAACTTCTATCAAAATTGTGCAACAGTATAGATTGATTTTTAGTAGGTTTTCGTAGAAATAATACCATTGCACAGGTGTGAGACATCTTTTCCAAAGGATATTGGCAGGCCTGTTTGTATTCTTCATGTATATTCTTTTTGTGTTGTTCATTTCCTCTTCCCTCCTCCTCCTCCTTCTTCTCAGTTTTTACATGAAATAAACCATATTTATCACCTGGCTACCACAGTTCTAAAATAAGATCCAGTAGTAGTTTGAAGCACAGTGAACTGAACAGTTTCTTCCCTTTTTAAAACATGACAGTGAGTGGCATTCTCCATAGTCAAGCCATATGAACACGATTAACCCCATCGAGAGACTTTTGTGAACTCAAAAGGCTCTGAATCCATAGTCAAGAACCTTGGTGACTTCACATAACTGCCACTGTGGCTGGAAGGGAGACACTATCATTTGCTTCAGAAGTTTTCAAGCAGTTTCTTATCTGGTAGCTTCTTTAGATTTCTCTGTTGCTTTTATTACTGCTTTTGACATTATGCCTTCAAAAGTCCAAAGGTCGAATCATCATTGTTGTGGAACGTAAGGAGTAACTGGGCCCTTTGAAGTAGTGCCACTTTATCCCATTCAGTTTTCCATGGTTTTGTCCAGCAGTGTAGAACATTCCATTTAGATTGGAGGGGCCACAAGCATCAAACCACCAGCCTGAAAAATGAGTTAATAATGAAAGAGAAAAGAAGGAGAAGAAACACTTAAAAGTAAATTGAATATGTGGAAATTAATGGCACTAACCAAGGTGGAGTTTATACTTTCTATAATCATTTGCAAATAGAAGGCATTCAATAAAAAGCTCCTTGGTAGTGGAAATGTCTTAAATTGACATCCGATTTAGGCAATGTATGAACAGAGAGGAATGCTCTCATGGAAATCAAGTTTCAGTGTCACTCTGGTGGGACTCATTTCCCATTGTAATGATAGAAAGCTTCTGGGATTCAAGATAAGATCTAATTCAGACATAGATTTATATGTAGGGCAAGTAAAATGCAGACACCCTTGGACATTCTGCCTTCAGCCTACTATTAGGAATAGGACAATTATTAGTGAAGAAGTTCAGAAGCTTAGACAACTGACATCTAAATAGAGTGAAAGAAATGTTTTCCATCTACTTCATAATTTTGCCAAGAACTGGTCCACAGCTGCTTCTGAAATTAATTGGATAATGGGCAATGACTATGATGCACAAACTAAATTTGAGTTATTGTGCTTTCCCTATATTTTATAGCAATATGGGAAGTGTTCATCAATAGTAGCCATATAGGTTCCTATACAGCATTATTTTTTTCAAGTTCAAGTTCTTTCAAAACCTAGTAAAAAGAAAAACAACTGGATGAGTAATACAGAGACCCTATGCTTGCACAGCTCTCTGTAAGGATAACTTAGTACTTTATTTTTTTAATGAATTAAGTTTCTTAGATTTTTAGATAAAACATACTACTTTTTCTCTGTCTCCTGAAGTAACACTACTGAAATCTTTAGGGAGAGATTCATGCCAGAGACATTCTGGCATATTTTTATTTGGATACAGTTGACCTCTCTTTGATTACAGAGTTATACCTAAGGGACTAATAACTAAAGAAAGAGAAAGCTGTACAACTGATGTTTAACTGTAACATGAGCATCATCTTGCAGAAACTAGAAAAAGTTAAATGGAGAAAAGTTAGTTCTCACTTTTCAATTTTGGAAGATGAATACAGCAAGGTTGTGTTTATAAAGTCATACCAGGGGCACAGCAAGCTGTATTAATTATCAACTTATATTGGAGAACAATAAGGTATGTCCTGATGAATTTGGAAAGACTGTCTCCAATCCTGTTTTACCAACTGTATGCAAACAACATAGATATTAATGCAGTCAAAACATGAGGGACAAGAAGGTTCTTGTTTGGCAAGGAAGGATGAACCATAAAAGTCCACATTTTTTGGGAAGATTTTATTTAATTGTTTATTTGAGAGAGAGTGAGAGAGAGAGCGTGTACAAGCCCACAAGTTGGGGAAGAGGCAGAGGGAGAGGGAGAACCAGACTCCCTACTGAGCCCAATGTGGAGCTCGATCTCAGGACCCTGGGATCATGACCTGAGCTGAAGGCAGAAGCTTAATCAACTGAGCCAACCAGGTGCCCCTCCACATTTTTTTCTTAAGATTAATTCCTTTAAATTCTTTCTGGTAAGTATAACTAGTAAAAATATGTTATTTATATTACAAAAAGCATTCTGATATTAGGGAATTTATTCACTCTAAAGACTTTCAAGGGATAAATGAAAATCCCATTTGATCGCTCCAGTATTTTAACTTTCTCCACCTTTTCTCTGACCTTCTTGAGGTACTCTTCCATCATGTTAATGAGCCTTTCATAGTCTTTCATATATCCACCATAGTCTCTGAAGGAAATGCAGCTACTTTATTATTAGGAACTACTACAAATCATAGAATGATCCTCCAAGTTACATTAGGTGTTCAAGGTAAAAGTGTGTGTTTTTGTTTGGTTTAGAGAAAGTCCATGAGAGTTCTGCAAGACTGTGGGAAGGCAGAGGTCTGCTGCCAAAAGCAGCCTGGCAATAAAGGGCACAGGCTGAAGATACATTCATTGGGAAATTTTCGATGAGATTAGCAAAGAGACAAGAAACAGTAGGGGCACATGAGAGAATCTGATAATTGATCTTGGGTATTTTTTCTATTGAGTAAAGTGGGGTAATGTTTGTGGTACAGGGAAAGGCATTTTGGAGACGCCGAAAGAAGAACATGTGGCTGGGTCAGAGTTAGCAAGAGAAATAGAAGCCTCAAGCTGAGAAAGTCTGAAGATGAAATCACATAGTCTTTTGTTCATAATCCTAAGAACAATGTAATGGCATCGTCTATCTCCAGGTCCATCTCCTGTACTTAGTGCTGCACCTAACAGAGTTTACTTAACAAATGACTGGGGAGTGACTAACAGGCTTATTGACAGATTGATTGATTTTGTAAATGTTTCTCTATATAAAGACTCAATGGTCTGAAGTAGTTTAGTTTACTAAAACGTTCTATTTGATAGACACCCCAATATATAATAGCTATGATTATTGTGTTCGTTCTTTCTTTATCCATTCAATATGTAACTGTTGTTACATAATACTCAACAAGACAGACCTGGGCCCTTCCTTCATAGAACTTACTTCAAATGTGAGAGACAGATATAAAGTAAGCAAATAAGTAAAATACTTACAAATCATGATTTAAAAAAAATAAAGAAAAGAATCAAGGAGATATGAAGGAGAATAACATGGGTCCTACTTGACTTTTCACATTCACATAAGAAACTGATATTCAGTGAATGCTGAAGGATGAGAGGGAGGCAGCCGTTTGAAGATGGGGAAAGATTCTTTTGAGTAGAATATAGCATATGCTCATACCGCGAGGAAGAAAGAGAGCTTGACGTGCTCAGAAACTAAAAGAACATCAGTGTTCTCAGGATATGAAGGTAAAGAAGCAGGCAGTCTTGGTGCAAAGTTGAACGATGTTCACAGAAAACTTTAGAGTTTATCTGGTCTACTTATCCATCATCAGATGAACAAGGAAGACATTCTCTAGGAATAAGAAACAATATTTCACCAGGGGAACAACATCTATCAGGTTGAATATTAATTATTATTTAGAGCCCTCGTTCTATAACTATGGTCTGCCAAAGCCATCCTGAGCATCTGTGGCAGCAAAATGAAGGGGAAAAAATCAATTAAGAGTCAATTTAACAAATATTAACCAACACATAGATATAGAGGTTGGAGTTGAATAAAACAGAATTCTTGGCTTTAAGGAGTGCAGTTTTATGTAGGAGAGAGAGACAATAAACTATTTCAAAATGAGATGATGGTTGTGAAACAGAGATGAACAAAATCTATGGAAACAGGCAGAAAGTCCTGTCAGTGGGTCTGCAAGATTTACTTATTTACCCCCTGAGCTGTGTCCTGAAGGTTGATGTGAGTTCATTGAACAGAAAGAAATTCTGAACACAGAATGTGCTCCGAGAGAGCAGGAGAAAGTGTCTGCTAGCAGCCTGCCCTGGCTGGACTGCCACTGGGTGAGGGATTGGAGAACACAGGGCTAGCAAAATAAACAGGTGGGAAAACACAGAGGTTTTTGTTTTATTTTTAGAAATTTTCTTGTGGGCAATGGAGAGCCTGCAGTGCACCAGACAAGAAATTAGAAGATCTAGACTTTGATGCTGACTGAACCAATTAATAACCAAGACATCCTAAACAGTAATAATAATAATAATAATTATATTTGATATTTATTAAAAAGTTAATATGCATCAGGAACTGTGCTACAATATTTATATGCATTCTCTCATTTCTTCCCCCAAACAATCTTAGTTGATGTGGCAGGTACTATAATAAAGACGCTGATGCTCAAAGAGTAAGGAGATTTTCCAAGGTCGCACGGTCATCTGGTTCTGGATTCTTATGATGTGGTTCATAATGTCTGATCAGCCATTTTCATAGCATGGTTGTATGGATCAAATAAAATGACACACTGACTATTCAGACCAGCAAAATCCAAAATAGGTTTTTACTGTAAGTTATCTAAGAAATGGGATAGAAGGTTTGGTGTGGGAACAACAAGGATTCAATCTTGTGGGGGGGGGGACCATAATGATTTAATAATGAATACCAGGTCATCAATGCGAATATATCTCATTTGCTTGGCAGTGTTTATTAGAGAAATATGACAAAAATATGACAAATGAGTACAGTTGTACAATGTTTTCATTGTAAAGACAATGGCACTTAAATACCTAATATGACTGGAACAACTGTTTTCAATGATTTGTTTTTACGTCATGTGGCAATCGAAGACCTTAATGTGTTTGACTGTCTTAAGACCAGTGGGCCATGCACACTGTGGACGATCACAGAATACCTGATGATAATAACGGTGCTGAGTTAAGATGAGTTAAGATGGCACAACACAAATGAAAGGGTAATTATTTCTCATGACAATTTTGGCTGTAGTGTCCTTTATAAAATACTCTGAACTTCAAGGTAGCAAAAACAGCTATTTGTGTGCAAACAGGAATTCCATTTCCTCTGACACATGCAGTAAAACAAAATTCCACTTTCTACTTTTTGGGAAAAAAATAAAAAAGCATGACCAACTCAATGATGCAAGCAAAGGGTGGAAGAAAACAGCAGCTTCCATCTGCCATTGGGACAACTGATAAAATGTCTCAAGTGTTTGAAGACTGGCAACTGCTGAGATGTATGTTGCCAAGCATTTTTCTTTATAACCTGTAACCTCATATATATTTTAATAAGAAATCTGAGATGCATGTTTCTAATTCATTTACACTTAACTCATTAAAATTTAGTTTTGTACTAACTATTCTGGGCTATCCAGACCTTTAAAAGTCATTCCAGTCTTTTATCTTTGAAGCAGAGAATTCACATTTTATCACCAATAAATAAAACTTTGTCCAGAAAGTAGGAATTTGATTCTAAACTTTGTACTCAGGAAGTTCAAATTTATTTGAAAATCAGGAAACCTAACTCTCAAATTCTTCTGATCCTAAACAAAATGTCCTTCTAAGGTAAAAAGTACAGCAAAATGAAAAGATAATCTGTTTTTATGGATTTCTTTCATTTTCTAAAGCATGCATTCTAATCAGCAATGTGCAAAACAACTTGCACAGAAAATAAGATTTGCCTCTTTTCTTGCTAAGAATGACGCTGAACACAACTGATTGGTGCCACTGTTATCAGTGGGATCATTATGAAAAATTACCTCCCAAGTTCATGTGTACAAAGTTGGCCAAAACCATAGCTAGCCTCAAGAAGCAGCTGCAAGGGTCTTGTGTGCATGCGGGAGGCAAGAGACCTCTCTTAGAGGTCCGCACTCCCTCTGTCATCTCATACTATATCCCCTTCAGGCCAAGGACTTGGCTTTTTTTCCTTTCTCTTCTCTTTGTTCCAAAGATGAAAAAGTTGTTGATCCTGGCCAGGAATCTTGAATTCACTGAAAACCTTTCAGTATTTATTCTTTTACTGTCTCTTCCTTCCCTTGCACTGCATTTCACTTTGAACGTTTAATGAAGGTCCTTGCGAACGTGTGCTGCACAGTAAAACAGAGCTCACTGTTGTCTTTGAATGCCATTCATAGTGACAGAGGCAGTAGAAGGAGTGGAGGTTGTGTTCAAATCTTACCTGATGCTAATTCCATAATCTTTGGCAAATTATCTAAGTTTTCTGTATCTCAGTTCTTGCCAAAAGCATTATTGTGGCGCTGAGTTCAAAGGGTCTTTAGAAATATCATGTAAGTTATTAAATATAAATCATTTAGGATAATGCAAAAATGCCTGTTCATACGACTGCAATAAATATTTGCTATAATATTATTAGAGTAAAATACCCCACAGTTAAGTGTTTGATTATTTCTCAGCCATTGTCAATTATTAACCTTTGGGGGCAGCCTTGTGCTATAGGCCTATCAGTTCTGGTTTGCTTTTTTTTCCAAATTTACCTTTTGAAAGACATTTTCTGATATTCTTTGCTCTTTTTCCAATAAGTGAAAATGTTCTTCAGAAAATAGGAATATAATCAATCCTAAACTTTGTACTTAGTGTGTCCATATTTATTTGGAAGTCAGGAACCTAACGCTCAAATTTTTCCAATTCTGGAATTTAGTCTTCTGGGGTTTAGTTATTCTTAAAATTTAGTCCCAATCCCCATATTCATCATATTGTTTCATGTTTCATGTGTGTGTACCTATTTGTATATATTAAGTATACATATACATTTTGTATATATAGGTGTATATATTGTATATATACTTCTGTATTTTCAGTCTAAGTTCACAGTCACATTCATACTCACATTGATTTACTTTTATGTCTTTTCCCTAGTATTTTTTGTGATTTTGCAATGACATTTCAGGGTCTGTGATAGAATATTCATTCATGCAACCAGTATTGATTAAGCATATGCTATGTGCCAGGCACCAAAGGATATAGTAGTAGAGAGCACAAAGTCCCTGCAACATACATTTTTGAGGAATAGGTTTATGGATCATGTACTAAAAGAAATTGCTTTGAAATAAAGTAATGCAATGTATATTTCTGTGGTCAACCTTAAATTATCCATATGGATCTTTTCTCTCAACATTTTTGCCTTAAAACCTGGGGAATGTGAGTTATCTGACAATGCTTAGTAGGTCCTTCCTGGATTATTAAAAACTCTAAGATGATCATAGTTTCCCAAAGATCCTGTCACTTAGCGTCATTCACTAGTTGGAGAAGCTACTAATTTCTTTCATTTTCTTTGTCTTCTTCAAGATTCTATAGCAGGCCATATTAACCCTCTTCTGTAAGCATTTATCAACTCTCTGCTGTTAGCATCTGGTAAGTTGTAGGGTGTGCTAAGAAATTTATGTGTATGGCTTTATCCTGTCTTTTAGGGCTGAACTGAGAAATATCCTTTGTTAGCTTTAGCAAAGTCTTGTCTGTCGGCTGACATAGTTTATGCGTGGGAAAAGGGATTGGAGTTTCCACCACAACAGATTCTTTTTGCAGAAGGTTAGGTCACATTTTTACATAGCTTTTATATTATACACTAAATGGGGAAATTGTGTTGAGAGAAAAATAAGGTAAGGAAAGGAACGTAAAATAATACCGTGTTTTGTTTTGTCAGCAACCTTTAGTAATTGTAGTTTCTAATAGACTTTTAGAAATACTTATTTGAAGAATGCTAATTTAGTACCAAAGACCATGTTTTCTTTGAATGTAGCATTCACTTTGAATGTGAGGATCTAAAAGTTATTCATTGTCAGTATTTTGGAATCAGAGGTTTTATGCCTATTTGTTTTTATAGACAATAAATCCATATTAACAAAAGCATGCATTGAATGAGATTGCATTTTCATTTTCTTAATGTTAAATAGCAGATAAAACTTTTATGTTTAAAAGAAACCGATTCCTTTCTTTGGGCTCAGGAGGGCAAAATGGGAACTGTCTTAGAGGATTAAAAATATTTCCTATAATCATCTCTTAACTTTGTCTCTCCCACTACTGAAGTATACAGATTTTTCATAATATCCTTCATATAGGGGGAAACCGAAGGAGAAAACTTACAAATTTTCCTAAAGTCAATAGCATCACAGAGCAAAGACATTTCTGGCTTATAAATCCGTGCTAACAAATCACTTCTATTTAACAATTAATTAAAGGGCGGTTGCATAAAAGATGTATGTGGCAATTCTGACCTTGAAATATATGCTTTGGTCTCAGAAGAAATATGTAACAAAACATGAAAATTATTCAATATTTAAATTGGATAGAAAAACTGCTGGCTTTATGGTAAGGTAAGAATAACTACATATACTTCTGGGAAAGGAAGTATAAAACATGTTGTATCTATTTCTATTGATGCAAATGTGCTTTCTCAGCCCCCTACACCTCCTCTCCACTCTACAATGTACTATGAATTATAACCCATGCACTGAAATATAATATTACTACTTTAGCCACAATAAGTACACGGAAAACAGAGTCACAGAACCAGAAGAAAATGTGAGAGACATTCTTATCTAGACCCACAACTGCAGGAACATGCATAAGTAAGCTCTT
Organism: Potos flavus; assembly: GCA_028534135.1. Classification (NCBI taxonomy): domain Eukaryota; kingdom Metazoa; phylum Chordata; class Mammalia; order Carnivora; family Procyonidae; genus Potos; species Potos flavus. The sequence goes on along the minus strand of CM052900.1, from coordinate 23,844,209 downwards.
TTAATAAAATAGCTTTACATTCTCTTCTTGAAGATGTCCACAACTAGAAATGCACAATCCTCCCTAGAAGCATTTGATTCCTGGAGGCTCCTTCTAAAGTCACTTCCCCATCCTCCAATAACTCCATCACATGTTATATTTTGTCTCTGAAACTGGTTATGATATGAAATTGTGTTATTTGTTGTTTAGTCTTTTGTTGATGGTCTCCTTCAATAGAAGCAAGTTCTATTCTATCTTGCTTATTTTTCTAAGAATACTTGAATTACTTATTATTTATGTATTTTTTATTATTTATAAAAAAACTTATTAAATTACTTATTAAAAATATGTTATATTGATAGAAGGAAGTTAAGAAGTTAGGGTATTAGGAAAGAAGAAAGATCAAAATAATATTTTGACCTTATGCCTAGCTGAAACAGCTTCTGCTTTCAGTTAAGCTCATCTCTTGTTCAGTCTTTGACAGATAAGGGTGGCAACGATACCACATTCTCCAACCAAATTCCCTCCATGTACTTGCGTAAAACTATTTAGGACGGTTAGCGGGCAATCAATCTTACTTTACCCTTAATTTCTCTCAGAAGAAACAAAGGAAAATATATATAAATAAACAAGATAAAACAAAGCTTTAATTGACGATGACAGGAAACTATGAATTATTAATTTCAAAGAGTATAAAATCTTATTACTTAAAAGAAACTATTTTAAATAGCAGCGAGTTCAAATACAAATTAAAAAAAGAGAAAGGAAAAATCATTAGATGAAGAAAATGGTTCTAAGGGAAAATATGACAGAATAAGTATTGGTGGTGGGGAGTATCTAAGTAGGATATAAGTTCCAGGCAATACTCAAGTTACCTGGACTGTCACTGACATTCATCCTTATGTTCTCCAGTTCTTAGCTATCTAAATTCCACATTTTAGCTTTGCAGAGTGAACAGATTTGCAAGGCCTGGATTCTTTCAAAAGGATATTTGATAGGGTAATGGCGTTTATTACAAAAACACATTGACTTAGACTATTCCAGTCCAAGCAATAAGTGGAAATTTTCTCTCCCCAACATATGTGCTTATTGGTGAGTAAGAAGCAGGTCCAAGAATGATTATGGATGAAAGAACATGACGAAGTTCGATCATTTGAAGCAGAAATAAAATCATAAATCTGAGCAATGAAGGTTTCTCATCAACAACCAAGAGATGCATTCTCCTCTTTGCTTTGCTCTATATTTACATTATTATGACAGAAATATGAACATATTGGAATGCTCTTCTAAGGCAACATTTGAAAGATTTTACTTCATGCACTGCATGTATTTGTTAAGAAAAACTATCTGTAGAAATAGATGTGGAGAAATTGAAGCATATTTCAATATTAAAATGAGCGGAAACTAGACACTCAAAGTCCTTTGATCTCTGTATAAACTTTCTGACAATTCCATTTATGGGATCAGGGAGGTAATGAGAAGAAAATTTTTCCTTCAAGAAAAAAAGTTTAAAACCTAACCCTTGGGTACGATTTTTGGAAAACATTCTAAATTTGTAACAATTGTGTTGGGGGGAGGGGATCATAAAATTACATATAGAGGACTTTAACCTATTTGATGAGGTTAAATGTGATGTCAAATACCATTTTAAAGTATAGGGAGAAGGATATGATAGAGGATGAATCACAACAGATTGGCTTTGATGATACTAGGGCTGGTCTCATGTTGAATAGGTATTGATATAAGCATGGTGGTCAATGGGATGCGATTTGATGGTGGTAATAATAGAGGACATGTGGATGGGGATCAAGGTGGAAAGATTTCTTCAAAATCACCTCTCCATTTTCTTCCATGCTCTGTTAACTGATGAGAAAATATCAACCTAATGATACATTTCATTGGCTACAAAATTTGAAAGTGATTTCAAGGGTTACAAGATGCTTATTCATTCATTCGTTCACCATATTTTTAATTGAGTTCCTATGTGCTGCATCTACTGTGCTAGATGTTAAATACAACATAGTGAGCACTAATTTTCTTTTATTTTCCTTATGTACAAAGTGGAGATTAGAGTTTCTCTCCCTGCTTATCTCACAGAGATGGTTTTGGGCTATCTTACTCAAAGTAAGTATCAAGTAAGATAGTACAACCTATGCAATAACATATAAAAATACATAATAATAATGGTAACAATACCATATTTTGGGAAGGAAAATACTGATTTTGAGAGTTTTTTTCCTTGCTGCCATTAAAATATGCTCTTTTGTAGATTAATACAGAAGGAGAATCAGAACAGCTGATGGTGGGAATGACTGCTATTCCATTAAGAGAGGGAAAGAATTCTGAAACTGTGAGAGCAGAAACACTGGAAAGAAAGTTTCCTTTACAATTTTGTTTGGTTCCAACTCCTTCCTTGCCAGAGCTTATAACATATTTGAGTTACACTGCTTGCCATTGGGTTTTAGCTTTGTGTTTCTCAAACCCCAATTAGTCATGTATCAACTTCACAGATTTTTCCTATTATCCATTTATTACTTTTATTAATATTTAATTAATATTTTTCTTTAAATCAATAATGTGTTATATATCAAATATTGTGAATAGTGTAAAAATGCAAAGACTAAATAACTCCTTTAAGGAAGAAATCAGTGCCACTTGCTATAATAAAAGGTAGATTACAACCCAATAAAATTAAAACAAAATCACTTTATTTAATTCTAGGTAAGTTCCATTGTCTAACCAAGGCCCTGAGCCCAAGGCCAAAGGGTTTGCTCCTTCTTTGCTATGAAGGTTATTGAGTGATTATTGAGTAAGTGCTGAAGAATGTTACAGATATCCTAGCACTAAACTGAGAATTTCTCTTTGACACAATCAGAAGGCTGGAAAGATAATAAAAAGTTCGAAAAGGATTAACTTTCTTACTCAGTGATACAATATTATTTAATAGTATTCCTTCTAGCTCAAATGTCTTGCAGAAGTCAATACCATATAATGCAAAGCCCTAGTATAGCTGGTCTGAATTTTATGACTTTAGATCTAACTATACCTCTTTATTCTTCTTATTCCATTTCAACAGAATGGCCAGTGAACTCTACTACACAGTTGCAAAACACTTTGTAAGGAGGATTACCCATCTCCCCAACCCCATATGCTGAATTCCCAACTTGTCGTTCATTCCACTATGGGTATCATTATGATTATTTAGAAGGCAGAATAACTGGCACTTTAAGAAGCTAAAGAATGTATTCAGAACCAAGCCTAGCATGCCCCTTTTATAGACACTGGGGAGGAAGCAAACTTATAAATATGCTAGACACGTCTTGCACAAGAACACATGGTAGATTAGTGGGCAGAACAAAATGATCTCAAGGGGCTTGCTCTTAAGTTTCCTGAGCAGGAGATCACAGTCCTTTCTCATAGATAAGAAACGTCAAGCCTCAAACCAATGAAACATACCTTAGAGAATGGCCCCATAGGACTTACCTCCTGTTAGCATGAGGGCACATTTGCACATACAGTTGTCATTATCTGCATCTTTAGTGCTGAAATCAGCACCATGTAAGATCAGGCTGCTCTGTTTTCCTGCGGTCCCAGTGTGACCCTTTAAATACAACCTGAAGTTTAAAAAAAAAAAAAAGAAAAGATAAGCCATTCAACAGGATAACAGAACCCAGAAGACCAGTTTGTTGAATTTTTGCCTTTTTCATCATTTTGTCCCTTCTTTGTATTCAGCCCTTCTAACAAACTACTATAAGACCCAAGAAAGAAAGAAAGAAAGAAAGAAAGAAAGAAAGAAAGAAAGAAAGAAAGAAAGAAAGAAAGAAAGAAGAGAGAGAGAGAGAGAAAGGAAGGAAGGAAGGAAGGAAGGAAGAGAGGGAAAGAAAGAAGGAAAGAAAGAGAAGGAAAGGAAGGACTCTAAATCCCAGTAAAATTCTCTACGGCTTGTGTGCTTGGTGTTTATTTCACAATGCATATACAAACTCATATGGCTCTCTGATAGTGCATGATCCACAAAAGGAAAATGGGTTTATTTTATTACCACAAGTATTAATCTCCAAAGAAAAAATACAATACCTTGTAGAGTCTCATTATAGCATATAATTATGTTAATATTGGATAGCGATGATGTGATAAACATTATTATTAATAGCAATACTAATAATAATTCTTATTGATTGAGGACTTGCTCTGTGCCAAACACTCTGCCAAATTCTTTCTAGTTATTATTTAATTTAATTTTATATTAAATTTGTGATCTAGGCATCAATATATCAATTTGGTATGCTAAGACTTAGAGGAGATAAACACGCTGGAATTCAGCTGTGTTTGAGCACATACTATATAACAGAAATTGTTCTAAGATATATTAGACAAATATTACTTAAATTAAAAAAATACTTAAGATATATTAGACAAAGGGCCATGCCCATCAGGGGCTTACATTCTAGTATTATCCCTAAAATTAAGTTCAAAATGCCAACTGTTTAACCTCAAATACGGCATTCTTCAAAGAACTTAACCTACCTTATGCTCTAGAAACATTTCTTATATAAAATTTACATTAACTTAGATCAGGGGCTCTCCAACAGTTGCACATACAGAAAATGATCTGGTTGTTTGTGGAAAAGGCCTTTTCACTAGGCCTAGGAATTTATATTCTCAATTAGTATCTCATATTACTCTTTGCATATTGAAGAATTCTGGTCTAGAATTTAAAAACTAGCAGACAAATCATAATTGATGCCTACTGTAGTTCCCTGATGTTTGGTCATTTCTTATTGATCCTATACTTTGCTTCCACATCCATCTGGGTACTTTGAGCAAATGCAAACTTGCTCAGGTCCTTCAGTGGTTCCTCGGGGGTCAGAATAACTAAACTAAGGTTGTCAGAAGTGTCAGTTTGATATTCAAGGTCTTCTCTGGTTGAGACTCTACCCTTCTAATTCTACCTAACATGGTTCATCTGTTCTCATTCATCAAAGTCATCCAGCAATGTTCCTTTCATATCCGTGTATATTACCACTTCTATACCTGAGTCTTATTTATGAATCTTATCCCCTCACAAAATAGTTAATATCTTTGTATGAGGGAGACACTACTAGGACCTTGGCCAGCTCTGAACAAATTTTACATTATCATTAAACAGAAATAATACAGGTCAATTAATATTGGATTTTTATTTTTTCACATATATATTTGACTTGTGTTTGCACCTAAGTATATGTAAAGGTCCCGCTATTATTTTGTGAAGTTGATATTAGTTTTAGCAAATAACAGTACTATTGTATGCTTGTGCCAAAACAATTTACAGATAATCTGCAGAGATTTTTAAGTCAGAGCAAAATATACAATTAAATCACAGTTATTTAATCTGCACATGGTCCACACAATCCCTCTGC
>CM052900.1:23822096-23838331 GCA_028534135.1 Potos flavus | reverse complement strand
CGAGAGCCCGTGGAGGCACTACTCAGGTTTTGTTGTTTTCAATGATTAATAGAACCCATGGTTAACAGTAAGTTGAAGTAAGTTGAAGGATGCTTCTAAAGCTAAATTATCATACACAAGCTTGTATTTTAGAACTCTGAGAGGCAGGCTAAAAGTCACTGGTGATGGAGAATTGTAGAATTTTTTAAGTGTGGATTTACATTTCAGGTTGCAGGCAGCCCATGTGTGGGTGGGTTTCATCAGGGGAAAGAAAGATGAGAGGTACCAATGTGAACCTGGGACAAGTTACCTGGGTGAATTTATAACCTTCCAGATTTGATCACTTTCTCAGCCTTTCAGAGATAGATACACACTTGGAAAGCTAAGGGAGACTTTTTGTCAGTTCTCCATTTATAGTCAAAACCGGGACATTGTGGGGTCCAAGCTCATGGTCTTCTTAGAGAGAGTTTCACACAGAAAGCCAAATTGTAATTGGAAAGTTGCTTGTTTGGTGAACACAGAATCGGTCAGGGGAAGAAGATGAACAATTCCAAAATTAAATAGCTGTGTCTGCAGGCTTGAAACCTCCTGCTCCTATGGGACTGGCTGAGTTTAGCCCACAGGTGCTTTTGGATGAGCCATGCTAATTCCAACTCTGATTCTTGGCTTCTCTATGATTTGTGATGACTTTCCTTCTTTTTTTCAAAAGGTAAGTCAATACCATTATCCCTATAGTAGCTTTAAGCTCACTGATGGGGATAGAGATTCCAGAACACAATGTTTTCTACACCTTCATTTTCAGCACAAATGTTCAGTTGATATTAAGTGAGTGACTGCTATGTGCTGGATATATTTCATACTTTTATCCTTTCACAAGAAGGTTATAGTTTAAACCTCATAGTTTAAAATGGTTTCTTTGTGTTACCCTGGCAATTGGAATATCCAATTATAACTTTAGGAAGTAGAGAAAAGCATAAGGAAGAAAGTAAAAAGCAACCCAAATCTCATCTCTGAATATAACTACTCTTGACATTATGGTGTATATGCACTTAGTCTTGTCCTTGTTTTTCCCCTTCCAAGTTGAAAATATTATCTAATATTACCTATTTTTAAGTATATATGTAATATCTGATCATCTTCTTATAAAAATTTTGAACAATGCACAGGAAGTTGCCCACAGGCCTGTCTCATCTATCTCCTTAGAAGTAATCACTTACATCAGTTTTGCATCTTTCAAAACAATTTGTCTTCATGTATAAATACAAATGAAAAGGAAATCATACTCTACAGATTTCTTTATACCATGCTTTCCAAATGTAATTGTATGACCATTTTTTCATGCCATTTCTTATTCTTCTCCAACATCATTTGGAAGCTATTATATGACTATATCATCAATTGTTACAAGTTTAAGGGTGCCTTCATATATCTCTAAGTATGTATGCAAGCATGTAGAAAGAAGTGTAGAATAAACATCAACAATGTCTTTTCCTGACCTTTACCTCCACAAATTTCATTATTGCTCTATGTTATAGTTAGTAAGTAAAAAGAGACATTTTTCAGATCCTTTTAATAAACATAAGGTCAGTCTTCCAGTTCTGGCAGGTCTTCTCTGGATTATTACAGAAGCCTAACTAACAACTGGTCTCACTGCCTTAAGTCTTGCTCCTTCCCTTTCGACCTAAAATCCATGCTCCAAGTGGCTCATTCAAAAACCTGTATCTCGTTATTCCTCTACTATTGTTAAAATCCCTCAGTTGTTCTCCCAACACATGAGAGATAAAGCCCAAATTCCTTACTGTGGTTCACACGGACTTTGAAGATCTTGCCCTCCTTTACTTTTTCCCACACCACCCAACCCCCCACACCTCTCATCGCTTATTTCCTGACCATGTGTCTAAAAGTCCAGGTTTATCAATTACTTTTTCCCTTAAAGCAACACACTCCTATTTCTCTGTATATCTGCATGTGCTGTCCCTGTTCCTGGAAGGCCCATTGTGCAATATATACATATATTAAGTCATTGTGTTGTATACCTGAAACTAATATAATGTCATATGTTAATTATATCTCAATGAAAAAGAAACAAAAGTATAAAAGACCAATATTTAGAGGACTTTCACTGTACAAGACTGAGTAGAACCTGTAATTTACATACAGTAGTATTCATTTCCCCTGAGTCTATATCCTTAGCATGTCATAGGGGAACTGCTCATGCTCTTCTAGGGGAGAGGCACCCATGGATAGTCATTTTCTTATACTGGGAAATAGAGATGGTGTTTCATAGAAAAATAATTTTTCTCACCACTATTTTAAGAAATTAACAAATTCATAATTGAGGACAACTATGCTTCTGTGGAATCCCACAAAGATTTTGGGAGCAACTGTGTCAAGTCAAGTCAAGGATAAGTCATCTGAATAGTTAAGGGGCTCATTCTTTCTTAGCAGTTACTTAGCTAGTACAGAGTAGCAATTATTGACCCAAAGCCAACAATTCTAGCTGGTTATTTGATAAAGGCAAACTAAGAGCTGGCCATTCACTAATGCCAAGTATTTTTTCTAATTAGATAAGAAAATTTATTTGAATTGAGGCTCAAGTGGAATATTTAGGTGGTTCTTTTAAATAGTGGTTCTAATTTCTAATGTCTTTATTTTAATTAACTATCTATGGCTTTCTCTATTCTGCTAATGAAACTTCACTTTAAAAAAGAAAAGCTGATATACAGAAAGGCAAAAGTTGGTTGCATCTGAATATGGCGAAAGGAAACTTGAAGTGTGAGTCAACAGAGAGAATAGTGCCCCAAAATAAAACCATGGGAATCCTGGACATCTATTTCTTGTGTTCAGCTAGTAGAGATGCAGTTGCATGAAGGATGATGTGTTGGGAGATAAAAACCAAACGTTATTCCAGAGTAAAGTATTTGGCTTAGGGACAGAAATATGGAAGACTGAAAAAAAACCAGCCAAACAAACAAAACCCACAAATAAGACAAACACTCCACAAAGAAGATGTGATCAAAAAGGCAGACACAAAGTAAAATCATGGTATTCATCCTTTCAAACCCATTTTTCCTAATTAATGAGAATAAAAATCCCACATATCCTTGCACGATTTGGTCATTGGCTATAAAGAATGTCAGCCATTATAATCTTTTCAATTAGCATCTTTAGGAAAAATGAAACAGCTAAGTGCATGTTGAAATTGGTCATGATTCCCTAGTCATCCTCAAAGAAAATATAGTTATCCCTTTTCTTTCACTTACAGAAATTTATATAACCAGAAAGGCCAAATCATATTTCTTAATAAATGTAGGACAATTGTGAGTTCTACTATGAAAGAACAGGCTTCAAAATATACCTATGAATCATCACAAGTGATCCTGTAACTTCTTTAAAACAGGCAGTCTAGGGTCATGAGTCTGGTTTCTCACTAATTTTGTCTACTTAAGAGACTGCCATACTTCTCACCATTTTTACATCTTTACTGTATTTAGGGAAGCAAGAGTCTCTTTCATTACCCAAGGCAGTGGGAGTTGTATGTATGACAAATTGAAGTTTGGCCTTGGCTCTTTTAAATGGTAGAAAGACTCTCAGATATCTGAACTTTAAGGTCTTTCAGACTGACAAGCTGAGGAGATCTCATGCAGCAGATTTCCATTCTGGCTCTGAGCTTTCTCCCTGCCACCATATAGAACTAGTTTGTCTTTCTCACAATCACTTGAAGAAAATACAAAATGACCCCCATGGTTTTCTTTCAAAGCCTAGTAGCAATGACTCAATCTGACAGAGTTTCCCCACACGGCTGTCTCTTGGTTGCTGCTGCTCCAGGGTTGACTCTGCTCTAACCACCCTCCCTTCCTTTTCAAAAGAGCTGGGCATCATCAGCAAAGAGGGCTAGCAGAACATGTCTTTTAGAACTGAGTTTATATGATACAGGTGGCATCTTGTGCTGAAAATAAAGATAATTTTCTCTTGTCAAACTACATATAGACAAAAGAGTGTTTTAGACTTGTAGCAAAATTAAGCGTTTGGTGCTATAAAGGCATTACTGGGAAATATACAAATATTATTAGTATTGTTGGAAAGAGGGTAAGAGAAAAATTCAGGAGATGCTAAAGTGCTAAAAAATTTTAGTGGAAGAGACTAGCTTTGGAGGCTGTGGAGGACATGGACTCTTGGAGAGGGACAAAGAGGATATTTTCAATTAAAGGGCTATGAAATTCACAGCACAATTACATTTGAGGTTATCTAACATAAAAAAAAAAAAAAACAGGTAAGAAAGGAAAGGGTTTCCATCAGTCATTTGAATGTTCTGGGAATGTCAAGTAAAAAGGCAGACAATGAACTTATTTGGATACTAAGCATTTAAGATACATTTTTAGTCCTTTTATTGTATTAGTATTTGAAGTTGAAATTCTTTATGTTTAAAATGTCCTGTTTGTTAAGTATGCAGAGTTCTAGTGGAAACTACTAAGATTGGAAGCCTTGAGATAAAGAAAAGAACATAAATTTAACTTAGAGGAGACTTGAGTCCTATATTGGACTTTGCTAATATAGTAAAGTTATCTTTAGCTAAAAAATATTTTCTATTTTTTTTTTTTTTCAGAATAACGTCTTTGACACAAACATTTTGTTCTCTCTAGTTCAGGATTGTCTGAGTGCATCTTCTTCTTTTAAATGAACAGAGCTTTACTGATTTGGTCCCTTTCTTCCTCTCTCCACAAGTCCAAAATGAACCATCCTTCAAGACAATCCAAAATACTACACGGGAAGCCTCCTCTCTTCTTTCTCCTCTAACTTGTCATTGCACAGATAAATTGCTTCTCTTGTGGCACATTTCAATTTGCCTATTACTTATATATGTATTATTATTATTTATATATGTGCTTTTCCTTCCTTACCATACTGTCAGCTCCTAATAAGCATTCAGTCATCTTTGTAAACTCCATATATTATATACATGACATTCAATAAATATTATTGAGTCAATTATGAACTAAGAGTTAAAATTGTTTAGAATTTAAGTCTTACTCATCTCAAGAGATGGCTTATATGTAGTACCATTCTAACTCTATAACTGAGTTTTATAATTCAAGCCCCATGGACATTTATTTTCTGATTTGAGTCAGAAAGGTCTACCTTATTTTGAACCCAGATGCCTGAATAACGATCTTTTAGTTCAAATGTTTATTCTTTATAAATTAAAAGTCCAATCTTTTGAGAATCCTGTTTCTCTTGCCATATAATAGGGTACTTTATTGGCTTAATCCAGCATGTGATCTTTTTTCCCTTTCTTTACCCATAATTGATACTGGGAAAAATCCTTGAAAATATCACCCAAAGCAACTCATCCTGTAATTCCCATCCTCCCTGCCCAAAAGTTTCTTCATCACGTTCAATCTTCCTGAATCGGTGTCATTTGTTCTCAGCCGGAACTGGATCATTGAGGAATCAGCAGAATATCTATATATTAAATTAGCCGTTATGCTAAGAAGGAGTGCATTATCTTACTTGCTTTTTAAGCCTCAGATGCCTAAGGTAGATATGTTATTCATTTTTGAACATGTTTAGTGGATGATGTGCAAGTATGAAAAATGCTTGCGATAGTGACACTGGAAACACTGCTACCAGCTATCCCTGTTTCAAACTCAAGCAAAATACAATTTTCAGTGTTTCTCAATGACGTGAAGATTGCCTGTGTTCAAAGCTCGTGAGAAATTCTTCCTCTAAAGAAAACAGAATTCACATACTATTATTTCTATGCCTTTGCATAACGCTGAGAGTACACTCTATTCTGTACAGGTAAAAATAATTTTCATGAAATCTGCGACAATGAAACCATACTTCCCAAAAGTTTAGAAATACACATTGCACTAATTCTCTAGTTTTAGTTCTAAATAAAATAAAGTCTTCTAGTATTCGTCCCCTTTTCTAAGAATACATAAAAAAATGAGTGCCAAGATGAATTACATGGCACCAAGACCTCTGTAAAAAATACAAATAGTCCCTTAAACATATTTCAATTCCCTTGGTGTCACGTGAGGCTGACAGAGTCAGCTCCAAGTGAGTGGCTCACTGACTGGACACCATTCTGGTGCCTAAAAGACCAGGCCTATGGCCATCTCAGAGAGTTTATGGGTTTGCTTTTTCACCAAAAACTAAGCCAAGACCTTGTTAAACTTGTGATTGAAATTGGTGATTTTTTAGTATAAGCAAGTTCAAGGGAGGTAGCTTTGTTCTCATTTTAATTTCTGTTTAAAAAGCAGCAAGAAACTTTCTTTCCAGCATCCCCCAGGGGAAGACAGAGAGAGGGGAAAGGGTGAGTAGAATGTTGAAAACCATTGAGAGGCACTGTCTGAGGTTTTTTTTTTGCAAAAAGGAAATACTTTCTCTTGTTGTACTTGGATAATGTGTTGCTATAAGTTCTGCAAATAAGGCTCTAGTGTGCATAAGCAAATTCTTCTGTTGACCAAAATCATCACTGCGCTTATTTCTCTTCAAAATTAGTATAAGTTAGCATCCAAGCTCCTTATCATGGAACATGGCCCTCCGTTTTCTGTAGCACAGTGAACTCCCACATACAGTTTACTTGCTATTGTCTAATAAGGCACTTCCTTCTTCCACTTCTGGAAGTCCACCTTGCTCCTCATTGCTGGAATCTCAAGACCTTTCTCCTTCTGCCATCATTCTCCACACTTGACTCATGAGCACCTAGTCATATTTCACAAATCCTCAAGGATTTCCTCTATGAAGCCTTTCTGGTCCCCTTCAATCTCCTCCAGTGTATCCCATCCATCCTCAACTCCAGCCAAATAGACCACTTTTCTTTACTGCCCAACTAGAGCCTAATTCTAAGTGTTCTTATACAAGGACTTTGAGTGTGGAGCTGAATCACACAGAAATATAAGCAAAATTTAGGTTTTTTTTAGTTATTCTGGGGAGAGGATCCATAGTGCCATCAATTTTTTAAAAGGTCCACAATTCTTACTTAAAAAAAAAATACATGCTAAAACATACCAAAGCTGCAACTTTTGTTTTAAGTCAACTATATCATGTTTTCTTCTGTCTTCTAAACTATTAAAATCACAAAACCAGAAAGCATGGTGTCTCCTTTTAGAGTCATGAAAGTGTTAGTTCTACATCAATGTCACCTGGGTGTAGTTGGTAGAACTGAGGTCTAGGTCCTATCCTAAGATCAGAATCTCTGGATATGGAACCCAGAAATCTGCACTTTAAGCAAACACCCTAACTGACTATATGGACACTGAAGTTTGGAAACAACTGAATTGCATCGGGGAAATATTGGCAACATGATAAATGTTTGATGGCTAGCTGGCTGGACAAACAAACAAACGCAGACCCTGATTTCAAAATAATTATAACAACTGTTAAGAAAGTAGTTTTAGAGAAGTAATGTAGGTTAATGCAAAGCTATATCTAGCTAAGAAATAAAACAACTATGGATATTAGAAAACTGCATGTTTGAAATTATTATATTTTTATTTTTTCAAAAGATTTTATTTATTTATTTATTTATTTGAGACAGAGAGAGAGAGCAGTGGGAGGGGCAGAGGGAAAGGGAGCGAGACAATCCCAATCAGACTCTGTGCTGAGTACGGAGCCTGACACACGGTTCCATCTTAGGACCCTGACTGAGATCATGACTTGAGCCAAAACCAAGAATTGGATGCTTCCAACTGAGCCACCCATGTGCCCCTAAAATTACTGTTTCTTATAATCAGCGTATCTTCTAGATTAGGAGATGTCAAAGAAGCATACAACATTCAGATGTAATTCTTCTGCTAAGAACACAAGGTGTACTTTAAGAATCAGATTATAAATAGGTACAAACTATTCATTGGATCTTTAATCACAACTATTATTTTAAAACAGAGTTCATTAAAATAATTAGTTTATAACAATAATGTGACCTCCAGATTTTTATATAATGACTTCTGATCTTCGTAATTTGAAAATTCTCTGTACCATTGATTACAAGGGTGTGCAAGGGAAAGGAATTTGTTTTTCACTGACAGCCTAAAAATGAGTAAAGCTAAAATCATTATTTATACAGCTGTTTAGTTGAACTCCTAACTGAGACACATAAGAAAAAAGTACATTTGATTCTTTCACTAGAGTAAGCAGACCACCATCAACACTGGCATTTGTGATGTTAGCACCACGAGGGAAATCTAAGCACTTTGCAAATATTTTAAATATTTGGCTAAATATTTTATTTAACATTAAAGTTGAATGTTATGATGCTACTACTAACATGGGATTTGTAGTTGATGCATTTAATTTTGATACTTATTGATACTTGGCATAATTATTTAAAATAGTTTTAAGATGTTTATGGTTGAAATGGGTAAAGGCTCTTGTAAAAGAAATAAGTCATCTAGAAAGAAAAACTATTGTATAAATTAGAATATAACAAATATTTTATGTTGTCATTGTGACAATTTTGACATTTCTACTCAAAAAGTATAATTAACTAAATCTTGTAATTTTCATTAAGCCCTCAGTTATTCATCCAAGATGAGTTCTATAAAATCAAGGTTTACTGTCACCTAGTGGCAGTTATCAAAATTGTAGGCAGAGAAACTAGTTCTTGTAGCCCACAGACTACATATCAGTGACAACATAGCATCCTTTTTCAAGATCAGTTGGCCTAGGGAACAAGGTTTGTTGTCTGTCTATTTTATTAATATTTTTATTTCATTTGCTTGGCATCATGCAATACAGAAATTCTTGCACATCATTTGCAGGTAAAGAAAAAAAAATAAGAGATTGGAGTTGCATAGATCAGGGAGATGAATCTCATCCAACCAACAATCTAAAAACTGAAGGACTCAACAAAAATCATAGTCTAAAAATAAAGTAATATAACCCCCACATTGGAGAAATTGTTTGAAAATACAAATAAAACTACTTAAAACCTTGAGTTTGCAATCCAGGATAAAAATTCAAGAGGGTAGAAACTGCCAGGTGATTCCCTATATATATTTTTCCTACCTTGATCAGTCCAGAAGGGCTATAAAAAATAACTTTCCTCTTAATATTTCAACACATCTGCTACTAATTCTATCCAGGACCATGTAGCCCAGAGGATCACAGAAATGAAAAAAAAATTCACTAAAAAGAATAAAATAAGTTTTGCAATACCTACAAAAATGCAGGGTTTAAATTTGTGTGGGAGATTCGAGAGAATTCTTTTCAATCTACACTAATTTGCTTTGTCCTTGAAATGGGAGTACTTTAATGACTGAGAAAACAAATAAAAAAGGTTTGGAATTGGAAAGAGTTCATCCTTACTTTCTCTCATTTTACTTCTGAGGACCTGAGACTTGGAAAAGTGAAGTAACTTGTCCAAGGTCATCCAGAAAATAACTACAGATTCAAGTCTAGAATTCATGGCTCTTGATTCCCAATACAAGGTTTTACCCATTACATCAAACTCTTTCCCAATAAAGATGTGCTTTGACTCTTTGTGCCTTTGGAGGTGATAAAATGGCAAGTACAATACCATTTATACAGCATTCTTGTCAAAAAGATTTAATTTGAATCTCATCAGGAAGGAATAATAAGATAGGTCGAGAAAGGGACATTTTTGAGGAAAATTGACCTGGATTGTTTAAAAATATTTATGGTAGTTATGTGGTAGACTATTCTAGGTAAAAGGTGACTAAAGAGATCACAGATGTAATGAGTGAACCTGGACTGGGTCCTGTAGCCAAATTAATAAACAGACCAAAAATACCAATCAGTAAAAGACTTCTGGGACAATGGGGTTTAGATTTCGATATAGAAATATAATTAAAATGTTTTATTGAAACCAGTAAAAAATTTCTTGGGTGTGATGAAAATTGAATTAAAATACATAAATAGTTTTCACAGTTGCACAGTATTTAAATTTGTCCAATACAAAGTATGTTTACATACATTTTCTGATTGGATCCTTATAACTAAATGGTGAGGATGACAGAAGAGAGGGCATTATTTCCACTTCAAGTTGAGAAAACTGAGTTATAAAAGTAAAAGGTGATTTACCCAAGGTATAGCTAGATCCTGCTACTGTCAACTTGGTTAATCTGGGAACTATGTTCCCCAGAATTTCCTTCCTTGCATGGTTCCAAGTTAGAGTTGGTCAAAAGAGGACTTTGTGTGAGATCCAGAAGGTGGAAGAGAAGCAACTCAGACTTTCAGTAGACGTGGCAAAATTGCCTGGCAGTTCCCAGCTTCTCCTTTTCCACTCTGCATCCAGCTTGCCTTCCCATGCTGTCAGTGGCTTCAGACCCACCACCAGATGCTTCATTGGTAACACAGTTACACAGAAGTAACATCTTTCCTTAGGTCCTCCACTTTGTGGTCCTCCTCTGGTGGCTGGACATGCATGGTTTCTTGGATTTCCCTGCAAGCTCCAACTGGTCTACTGCCATGCTGGGTTTCAAGCATTTGTGTTACTGAAACTTTTTTTGATGTTCCACCTTCACCTTCCAGACCTTTGAAGGACATAGCTCACAGTTATGTAAGGTGTAGTCTGTATAATGAATGTCTTATTTCCATAATGCTGATCATGGCTCTGTTTTTCTGAACACTGATACAACCAACTTGGTTTTACGGATTTTGAAGACACACTTTACTATTTAATAGCTTCTACATCTTCAGATTCCTATTCCTAAGCACTTTCCAGTAGATCATAGCATCTCTCCAAACTCACAATTAATCTGTTGTGTTTTTTTTAAGCATTTGTCGAGGTGGTGGTGGTTATGTATTAGCTTTTTAACTCTGAGTATTAGGACCAACAAAGTTTTCATGAGAAGTAAAAGGTCACTGTAAGCCCTAAATTGATGTTCCCAGGAGATTGAAATTTCCTCTTACTGAAGTATTTATTAGAGAGATCAAAATTTAATCACTTATCAAGGAAATAAAGGGGCATAAAATAAAAAGGAATATATACATAAAGGTAATTCTATTCTAGAAAATAATTTTTGAACTATAAGAACTTTACAAATACTTAATTTATAGGACAGAAAATTGAGAACAAGAGAGATAAGATAATGCCCATGGGCATTCAAATTATTAAAGACAAAAACAAGATCAGAAGAAACAAATTTTATTTCTTAGAATATGTGCTTTGAGTGTATTTAATTCTAGAAAGTAACTTCTGGATTTCCCTTTATTGAGGGATGGTCATATGATGGGAAGTTATGAGATCAAAGCTCAAATAACATCTACTCATATTAGTACCAGTGACCTTGTACCATGCCTGTTTTCTCATCTGAAAACAAGGTATCTGGTGCATACATGTGCTCACTAAATATTAGGTATTAATTATTACTTAATATTTTGGCTAACTTAGGTATATATCTTGAGTTTTGATAAAAATGGTTCATAAACTTGAGAAGCTTAGAAATAGTAGAAAAGGGCAACACACACAGTTATTTAATAAATGCTTATTAATGACTTATAATAGAATGTGAATACTGGATAGTTATCCACAGACTGCTATGGATCTATGGGGGCACAAACATCCAAACTGGCCTGACAGTGAGGGTGATGCATTTCTCTGGGAAATCAGTGTAGGGAGATTTACGGGGGAGGGCTCTCAGGATCAATCTGCATGGCAGAGTGAGGGAAACAGTACTGAACAGAGAGAGGATGGGTTCACACACAGTTACAGTAAAGAGCTCAGCTAATTTCACGTGGAATTCTGGACCTGGGATGGCCCTTCAGAACTGTCTCAAATTGGGGCAAGGGGTCCTTTATATACTCCTATCTTGACTAGTCACTGGATGCAATCTGTCTGCAGGAGGAAGAATGACCTTGAGTGATGTGACTTTCTTCAGCCACAGGCAATGCTCAGGCAGGGGACCCTGGCTACAAGCTGTAAACCAGCAACGGTCCCAGAAGGTAAGAGAAGGAGGGCTATTGTTCTGAAGGGAGACTGAGGGTGAGTTCACACGTCACAATACATACCATAATAGGTATTGGGGAAAACTTCTTGGAATAAAAGAGAGCCTTAAAGATTTAGAAGATGTATCCAAAGTTCAGTTTATGTGTGGGGGTACAGATATAACATAAATAAAGATACAGAAGGTTTAGAGAAATTGCAAGTAGTTTCTAGAACATAATAATGAGGGTGTATCTGGTTAGGTGAGGTTGTGGGAGAGTATATTAGTAATAGCTCAACATGTAGGTAGGGCCAGGTCATAAAGACTTTTAAGTGACAGACTTTAATCTATAGATTTTTTTTTTTTTTTTTTAAGAGAGAGAAAGAGTGATTCGGGGAGGAGGGCCAGAGGGAGAGAGGGAGAGAGAATCTTAAGCAAGCTCCACACCCACGTGGGGCTCAATCTCACCACCCTGAGATCATCACCTGAGCCAAAATCAAGAGCTGACGTTTAACTGACTGAGCAACCAAGGCACCCCAACCTATAGATATTTGAACATTGTTTAACTATATGAATAAGAGCGGAGACCAAAGTCAAATTATCTTTTAGAAAAACTATCCCAACAATAGTGTGGATGATATATTTGAGAGCATCAAGATTGGAGGCAGGAAAGCTATATAATAGTTTGGGTGTTAGATTATGAGGACCTGAATAATACTACCTCTCTAGAAGAAGTATTTAATAATTTCACATTAATTGTGTGTTATTTTACAAGATGTGTTTATCATGACATTCTCACATTATTTTTTTCTTATTTATATTCTCCTGGGTTCCATAGATTTTATTTTCTATCTGAGAAAATTATTTGGGGTTTCCTTAGAGGATAAAAGGAAAATATGTGTATTCTATGTACATTTGTAAGCTTATCTACCCATTCAACAACACTTACTTTTATCAGTATGTGTCCAGAGCATGAGAAAGAGTTTTTAAAATTAGATTTATATATTATGACCACAGCTATTATAAGGGTTTCCAAAATAAAATTTCTGTTAAGACAGAATACTTAAAAAAAAAAACTCTCAAAAAACCATCTGAATTTAATTTGGAAGAGGAAAAAATACAGAAAATTGAAAAATATAAAACAAAAACCTAAAACCTAACATGAATTCCATAGCTCTGTTTTTAGTTGAAATTTACTTGAGTTTGAGCAGGTGAGTTGACCAAAGCCATAATTTCTTTATATTTAAAATGTGTTTAATAATACCTACCTCAAAAATTCATTGTGAAGACTGAATGCCTAAAGTGTTAAAAACCATTTCATAAATTATAAGAAACTATACAAATGCTAGTACTTATCCTTTTAATGATTTATCACAATGAGACATTCCTTCCTAATTCAGAAGGAAGAGAAATAAGTGGGGGAAAAGCAGTGGCAAAGTTGGACATCTGGAGTTCTAACTCAGACCACGCTTGGTGTTCCTGGCTTGAGTGAGTGATGATACAGGTGGGGAGGGAAGTCACAAGGGTATACTCCCTTTTCAAGCTTCTGTTTGATTTTCTTTGAAAGAGTAAATAAGACCGTTTTACAGTATGCTTATTTTCAGTAAGTTCTCACCAGAATGGACATTATGTTTTAATGAGTTCTAATTGCCCATTTGATGCCAACATGAATCTTATACTTAATTGCATGAGAAGGTGATGATTACAGATCTATTTTCTGCTGGGTCCTGTCAAGAAAGAGCGCCAGAGCCACCAACTTTATTACAGCAGCATTAATTCTACAGCATTTATTCTACAGAGTAGAAACCACACCAAACTAGGTAGGAGTCAAACATCTCCTATTTAAGTCTTTCTCCTTCCTTGGGAAAAATGTTGCATATTTCTGGACCTCAGCTTTCTTTTCTTGACAACCCAGAGGATTGGAATTAAAGTATTAACTGCCTTCTGGATTTATAATCCTGAGTCTCAAGGTTCACAATTCTCTTAAAAAAGAAAAAATGGGATCCCAGAGTGTGTGGCTCACTCTATCTGGGAAGACTTGCTTTTCAATCATAGATCTGCATCAGATGGTTGAAGGTCAGAATCATACACAAAGGAATGGGAAATGCTCAATGTGGGCAGTGGGGCATTCTACGAGGAAGTAAGCGCTCCTTCCTCACACAGATGCCAGAATGACGTTCATACCATGCAACCCGAAACCTACTTTGGACGCTGACCATCCTCCTAAACCTGTCCATGCATTCTGTCTTAATACCACCACAGCCTCACAAACGAATGTGTGCATATGTGCATGTGTGCACACGTGCGCACGCACGCGCGCGCGCGCGTGCACACACACACACACACACACCTATCTACCTACTAAGAACTGAGAGATATTTTGGAAAAGAACCAAGGCAAATTCTTCAGGAGCCTAGAAAAAGACTAATTATTTGCTAGTCCTATTGTCAGGCTGTCTGACATTAGCCAAGTTTCATATAGTTTCAAGTTTCAGGTCAAAACATTTACATAAGAGTACCCCTGATGTTTTACAGTGGTTTCTCTTGTTATAAAACTTCCCAAATATTGACTTCCTTGGAAACATTTCTTCTTACACACCATTGCATTTTATAAATGTCTCTTCTTTGGTTTCTTGAGTTGCCATTATGTACACCCTTATTACCCTCCCATGGGATGTTGAAAACTCTTTAGATCCATTTCTCATCCCTCTGTTATGGTGACATCATCACTGTTTGTTAAGAAAATGATTTTTATATCTCCAAGGATCCAATCTCATGCATAATCCATTAAAATGATATGTGTTAATGAAAAAGTTGTAGATTCAAAGTCTACAAGAATAGTATGTCTCGAAAAGACATAAGCAGCAAAAACGGTTGAGTTACAAGATGGCCGCACAGATTGGAAAAGGAGCAGAAGGCTTTGGTCGCTGTCATTGCATTTTGCTTGAAGCTATGTACCAACCCTTTAATGTACACAATCATATTTGCAAGACTATTGTAAAGTAGCTACAATATGGAGAGTTAGAAATCATTGCAACATTAATTTACTGATTATGAAACTCAGTCACACACAATTATTAAGGACCTGCTTTGTGCCAAGTATTGCATTAATGGATAGTGATATAAAAGTAACGGAAATATATTCCCTGTTCTCAAGGAATGCCAGACAGTTATTTAGTGACCTAGTTAGTTACAAAGCTGGATTGTGAGGTCTGGGAGACTAGAGAGCTCATCACCTACTGCAAAATTAGCAGTGCCTAGTAGGATTCCTGGAACACAGACTTAACACAATAAGGGTTTAGAGAATGAATTTACCATACCACATTACTTGCTTAGCCATTTCTTAATGATTTTTTTTTTTCCTAGTGTACAAGTTGCTCATTGAAAAAAAAAATCAGAGATGTTAATAGGGAAGTGTATAGTTTGTTTGTACATCTACAATGATGTACATCTACATATTCACGCTATTATTTGAATTTATTTTTGCCTCACATTATTTGCCAAAAAATTCTAAATTATGCTCTACCTTATCTTTTACGTAAGTCATATAAAAACATAACATTTTACCCCTCCTTTGTCACTTTCAAAATAATGTCAAAAAGCAGTAGTTTAAGAAAGGAAAATAAAGTGTAAGTAGAAAATCTTTTGATAGAAAGGGATACTTATTTCAAGCCACTGAGTTTGAGTCAATTCTTTGTCATCAATTTTGTATGTACGAACTCACAGCAGCGATCTCATCACAGTAACAACAATTAGCACTATGACAACAATAATATTGTGCTGGACTCAATTCCTCATCCTCTAGAAGCTGAGCTAACATCAAAACAACCCATCTGTGAAAACTGAAATTTAACGCTTTTAAGAAGTCTTTCCTGAGTTTTTTATATCACTACTATAGGCCTATACAACCTAATTTTCATCTTGAAGCATGATTTGCATCATTTCTGTCTTTCACACTTTTCTACTGTAACTTGCAGGTGGCGAGGCCCAAGGGAGTTGAGCCCTACATGGAAGAAGACTTACCTGTAGTTCTGCTTTTCATTTCCTATGTGGAACCTGTCATATTGTGAATAGGCTCGGTTTCCTTCCCAGTCCATTAGCTCGATTCTTAGTGTGTACTGCCTCTGACTGGTTATGGCAAAAATAAACTCGTTCCCCAGCCAATATTCGCCAGAGGGATTTCCAAAGCCCTATGAAAGGAGATAGAGATATGGCTGTTACCTCTTATTGGGTTCAGTATTAACTACATTCTAAATAATAGTCAAACCTTCTTTAACAGTAAAGATCATTTTTCACATTTTAAACACTTTTTTCCAATTACTGACTCAATACTTTTCTGCTATGTTTCCCTCCACTGGGCCCT
>CM052900.1:23739010-23821596 GCA_028534135.1 Potos flavus | reverse complement strand
GGAGAGAATCTCAAGCAAATTCCACAATCAGCAAGGAGCCCAAATTCCATGATTTCCATGGAGCCCACGATCAGCACAGAACCCACAATCGGCAGGACCCTGGGATCATGACCTGAGCCAAAACCAAGAGTCAGACACTTAACTGATTGAGCTACCTAGGGGCCCCTACAGCAGAAGTATTCTTAACTGCTTTCCCCTTTAACAAACCTAACACATGTATCAGTGTTCTCCACTCCTTCTTTAAAATATATTGATGCCCAGAGTAAACTAAATGCATTAAATACATTTGTATATTACTGTCTCTGCCAACTGAGTTACTTACTAAATGTCCGCTGTGTTGGGTCCCCAAATCATTTACAACAGTTCTGTTATGTAACGATAAGACTCACAGTTTTATGTAAATAAGTTAAATATTAGTGGGAAAAAGAGTCATCTGTTTTCTTCTGTTTCGTTTTTGATAAAACTTAATTTAAACATTAGATTTTCTCAATAAAAGCAAATCACTAAAAAAATGGGTTTTGAATCATGTTTGTTGCAGTAACTCTAAAAGACTGGAAAAATAATAAAACACTAGAGGATTTTAACTTACATTGCTTTCCGTGTGTCTTACTTGCTCTAGTTAAAAAAAAAAAAAAGAAAGAAAGAAACCAGAAGGTAGAAATTTGATGCATTTAATTATGGCTAAGTTCTAAGAAAGAACCCAGAATTCCAGGCCTTGGCCCTACATTTAAAAAAAAAGGGTAAATGAAGATATAATTGTATACTTAAAGTTAAAATGAAATGCATTAGCATATGTAAGCACACTTTTAAAGTTTTTCCCCGGGACGTCTGGGTGGCTCAGGCGGTTAAACATCTGCCTTTGGCTCAGGTCATGATCCCAGGGTCCTGGGATCGAGTCTCACATTAGGCTCCCTGCTCAACTGGGAGTCTGCTTCTCCCTCTGCCTGCTGCTCTCCCTGCTTGTACTCTCTCTCTCTCTCTGACAAATAAAGAAATAAGATCTTAAAAAAATAAAGTTATTTCCCAATTTAACTTAGTTTTTAATTAACTCAAACCCTTCATCCGGACTGCACTGGGTATATGCTCCCCTGAGGTCCATCTACTTATAGCTCAGAACAAAGATCTGGGGCCCATAGAAGTCAGTGTTCCAGTGTTCCTCACTTCTCTGTTCCTAAGTCCACAGTGGCAGGGAATATTAGAGCAATTTAGGATGTGCTAAGAATTTTACACATTTTCGTGGCAGCGGTGCTACATACCAGAAAGAAGAGTGAAGCTTACCTTCTCCAATGAATAAGCAAAACAGAAAGTTACAGGGCACTGAAAGTCAAAGAATTAGCACATTCTCAGTTGCAGCAGCCACTGGGAAGAAAAAGAAAACTGCTGGGCTCTTCCTTGCATTTTCTTCTCTGCTCAGACGTGTCAAAACTCCCCTCTAGCCATTGGAGGATTCCCTCTTGTGCGTAGTTAGAAGGGATTCAGCAATTACACTAAATGTGAATAAGGAAGCTGGGAATGATGAAGTGTTAAGTTTTAGGCCACATTATTTCCATGCTGCTGAAAGCTCTGCATGGATCAAACTGTCCAGCTTCCTCGGGGAAAAGGGCAGTGATCTCTAGTGAGCGTCAGAACCGTACCAGCCCTAGTGTCATTCCTATGAGAGCCTCCATCCCCAGCTTGGCAGGCAGGCTTCTACCTCCCCCTACGTGGAGATTACTATCCCTTCCTAAACAGTTTGCTTTTTTTCTGAGTGAAAAGAGAGGAAGAAGCAACTGAAAAGAGAGCAACAAAATTTGATTTTAGAAATAAAAATTCCCTTTCATGCACCTTCCCAGAAAAACTGTCTAAACTTGCTCATTGTGGGAACAAAATGTTTGGCTACGATGAATCGAAATGGCTGTTAGAGAAATAGGATAGGGGAAGCTTCCTAAGAGCTACGTGCAGCCCTGCAGAACCAACTGTTTCATCACAGAGATGAAAAATAAGTCAAAGAAGGGAAAATGGGCTCCCACATTAGTAAACTGTCTACTGGAGAGTTATGAGGCACACTACCAATCCGGTCCCTAGGAACAAAGGCTTAGCTTTGATTAGATAACTTCTACTCCCTATCTCTGCTCCAACTTGAAGCCTTACTCTGTCCCATGTTTGCTGTGGAACCTCTGCTACTACTTCGCCTCAGTTTCCTTGTCTGCAAAACAGGGATTAAAAACGTCATTTCCATAAATAGTGTTGTGAGAAAGAAATAAAATACCTAAAGCATTTAGCTCCATGCTGATACAGGAGAACAACAATAATCTCGTTGTTGATACCACATAGTAATTTTCTGTTTACCTGCCTCTCTCCCACCATGTGAGCTATTTGAGGAGAAGCAGGTTTCTTTCTACTCTGTATGAGAAAGGGAACAAAAATAGTCCAGGATCATGTCTTAGCCTGAAAATTAATAAGGGGATACTGAAACAATTACTCAAAAGGCTTTCAGATGCTAGGAACTAATGTATTCTTATGACAAGCTGAGTGTGGGTTTACATAAATAAGCACTGTCATTTTAATCCAAGAAGTTAATTATTAAATAAGAAATTAAAACCAACTGGTTGACAGTGGGACTAAACTGTGCCATAAACCAACGCACAGAGTACTTTTTATTTTCACTTCTGCTTCCTAAGGCCAAGGAGAAGCTGTGTCCTCCAACTCTCCCTTGGTTCTCTTTCTTTTAATCTCTTTCTCTCTAGATCTTATAAGTTTTAGGTCTACAAAAGAGGTAATTTTTGAGATCTTATACTCATGCCAATAAATTGATAGTTTTGACATTTGCTTTCAACCAGGACTGCATATCAGGAACAGCTGTGGAGCTTTTTAAAAATGTGGATGACTTGGTTCCCACACGGAGGTTCTGACTCTGTATATCTGGGCTGTGCTTAGAGATACGTACATTTGAAAGGTTCCACGGGTGAGTGTGCTGTGTACCACAGGTGGAGAATCATAGAATTATGATGCAGAATAGCTATTCTGAGTGAAAATAAGGAAGAATATATTAACCAGATCAAACTATCTGAGTGGCACACAGGAGAGAGGTACAAAACCTCATCTTCATATGGAGCTCCACATTAGTAGACACGTTTTGATTATGTGTTATGGGATTGCTCTTGAAAAAAATGTATATTGATGGCTGAAATGCAGAGATGGTCACATCCCCTAAAAAACAGGTTCATACATTACTGCACACACAAAAGCCTAACCATAGGTCTATATTTTATTCCAAAAGGCCTGTAATATCTACAATAAATAAAAATACAAGCTTATACAAAATTCAGGGCTGATGTTAAAAAAAAGTAGCAAGTCTCTATCAAAATAAAAAATCACAATAAAAACAGAATTTCTTCTTTTCCATAAAAAATCCAACAATGCTAGGTCATATCCTTCCATGAAAACTATTACATTTAGTTACCTCAATCACAATCATATGTAAGATTTTGATACCATAATTCAGATAGATTGTAAATATTCTCTTTTAGCTCTTTAATGAAAGGCAAAAAAAAAAAAAAAAGACACTGGAACTTAACCTAGACTAATGCTGACTTAAAGTTGGCCCTAAAAACCACATACTGTTAATAAAAAATGCACACAGAAGAAAGATTGATTCATTAGTTTTTGCCAAGACCTGCAGAAATATTCAGTTTTGGTTGTATGTTTCCAAGTTAATAAAGTAATTGTCTCTGATACTTTGTTGCTTTTTTTTTTTTTTTTGGTTTGATAATGCT
The DNA here is from genome assembly GCA_028534135.1 of Potos flavus. Classification (NCBI taxonomy): domain Eukaryota; kingdom Metazoa; phylum Chordata; class Mammalia; order Carnivora; family Procyonidae; genus Potos; species Potos flavus. The sequence continues at coordinate 23,817,841 of CM052900.1, read as the reverse complement.
GATAGGAAGTGTTGACTTTCTATAGCTGAAACACAATTGAAACCAGACACTGTTAATGCATTCTATGGGTTTCATCTTTTTTTCATATAAACAATTAGAGAAAACAGATCTGAAGCAGGGTTACTGATCTGTGACTTTTCAGAGGTGCTTTAATACACAACTTAATCATGTATCTCCTCTAACTGCTGAGACACTCAGCCCAAGAAAGATCAAAAGAATGATTTATTTCAACATTTTGAATTTCTTATATATTTTTCTCTTTTTAATGTGGAGATGTTAAAAAGCAGTTGAAAATATGCTCTTCATTTCTTTCCAGAAACAAAGAACTCCCAGAAGGTAGGGTGCTCAGACCGAGATATTTGTGTCAATAGGAGACTGTGTTTATGGGGGTAACTGTTTTCAATACCAAGCCAGGTTGTCTCCAGGGCATTAGTCTTCTATAAAGTTAGGCCACTAGGGTATTATTTGGAACTTCTAGCTGGATTTGGCTTCATATATGCAAAAGTACTACGGATAAGTGTTATTGCTGGAGGCCACTAAATGGTCTTCTCATGGCTTGAAAGAGTTAATATAGTTCCCTAAGTGCCTCATTAAAAAGGCCCACTGCAGACTTCCCTCTCTGCAAACATCTTTACAAATCCATAAACCAGATTTTGCTGAATCCCCTCATAAGGAAGGTTAAGTGAAAACAAAGCTTAGGTGAAAGACTTTTGTAGGCTTAAAGCCAATGTTAAGAAGCAAATAGACTGCAAATCTTCCATGTTGAGAGAGGTTTAAAAATAATAAATTACAATACATATTTGTAATTCATGTGTTGATAATTTTAACATACTGTTCTGGAAACCTTACGAGGAAAGAAGCAGCCCATAGATCTCAACCAGAATGAAGGGAAGGAGAAAAGAAAGGCAGAAAGGAAGGACAGGTGAAATTTTATTTCTGAACTCAGGGTTCAAGAAAGAGCTGAAGCATCTTCGTGTACACCAGTAGATGAGTGAAGATTGAAGAGGAAGTGGTGCCTGCTAAGAAGTTTGTGTTTTCCCAAAGGATGCGCACCCAAGCAGCCAATTCTGAAGCAGGGAACAGAAATGGGAGTGACTGATAAAAATGAGCATAAAGGAGCTCATGTTATTTGGTCTTTAGGTAAAATGCTCCAGAGGAAAACAATGGAAACACTTTCTACCATGTGTTTTCATGAAAGTTAACCAAGTTGTGATATGCGATGAATTCTCTTAGTTAAAAATCCAGTCAGACTCATTTTTGCCAAAGTGTTTCAGACTTCGAGCTTATTTCAATCTTCTGATCATGTAGAATTGAAATAGCTGATAAACTGCTCTAGTTTGAGTGAAATAGGATAGTCTTTCTATTTTTTAAAAAAGGGAGAGGGGCAAACTCCCCAAAAATGATAATTAAAGAATAATCCAGCCTCAGTCAAATGATGAAAAAAATGCTTAAAATACATATATCTGGTAAATACTTATAAGACATGCGTCAATGCCACACTTCATATGTTAGTCTATTTTACTTAACGTGCCTAGTGTGCTAAGGCAGCAGATGCTAACAGATAACAACTCAGCATTTTGGAAAGTCACCACAATGATAACTTTATATTCACTTTTCTATTATCATTGATATTAATAATGATGTATTTCAGATTTGCCTGAATCTATATCGATAGTCTGATTCTCAGATGACTTCGTCACATTCCATTTTAATGATGAAAATAATCGTGAGTTAAGGTAGTTTGCAAAATAATATTTTTGGCAGATTTAAGTAAAATTTTTGGAGTCTTTGATGTCTTAATCTTAGGTAATAACTACTGTTCATTGAAAATTTAGTGTGCCAAGTGCTTTATTCATATTTAATCCTCACAACATCCCTGCAGGCAGGTAAGGTATTATCATTAATGCCCCCTTTTAACTAGTGAGGAAGTTAAGGTATAGGTTAAATGATTTGCCAAAAACCACTCCATTGGTAAATGGTAGAATGAAGACTCAAACTGTTGATATAGACATAATGCAAGGTCCTTTTTTAGAACTTAAAATTTTCCCATATGTTCTTAGAATCACATAAGCAGAAAGACACCTTAGAGTAGAACCAATATTCTCTGTAATAGTCCTGGTGATTTACTTTCTACTGGGGTTTTTTTCCCTGAAGGGAGGTCCTCACCACTTAATAGACAGTCCATTCATGTTGGAAAGAATCATTACAGAGCTCTGTCCATAGCAGTCAATTTTGCCTCTCTAGAATGTTCTTCCATTCATTATGGAGCTTCCCTCTTTAAAGCAGTGTTAAAATGCAGATTCTATTTCAGGAAGTCTAGGATGGAGCTTGAGGTGTTGTATTTCTCAAAAGCTCTCAGACAAAGCTAGTGCTGCTGGTTTCTGGATTGCACTGTGAGAAGCAGGTTCTAGTACATCTACCTCCATCCAGTCAGTTTAGATAGCCATCAGACCGGTTTATACCTAATTCCTTTTTTTTCCCCTGTAAGTTAGAGCACCGTTGGTTCATCCTGTTTGTACCTCATAGGATAAGTTCATTTGTTGGAAATCTACCAGAATTTAAAGCATATTCTTGATGTAACCAGACTATGGCAGACACCAATGAGTTCTGCATTTCTTGAGACCACAAACTATTAATGTAGCCTGAGTACACTGGTCTTTGTTGTTAGTAGCCAACAACACGAAATGAGCTTATAGTCAAGTAAATCTATCTACACTTTCAAACACCAGGTTCTTAAGCTAATTTGTCACTTTTATCCTATATTCTCACTTAATTTTGTTTATTTTTGGTCTAGGTGAAAGACTACATTTATCTCTAGAATTCTATCTTGTTGGCTGTAGCCTTCTTTTCTACCTGGAATTTTATGGTTTATTGGAGACATCAGATTTCAACTTTGTATAACTCCAAACTTTATTAACCTGCGTTCACAGTGTTCAACTGGGTATCTGAAAAAAAATATTGTAGACACAGAGACACCACAAAAGACCCCTCTTCATTTATTAAAATCCTTTCAACTGTCATTTGGCCAACTATGAACCTATTAATGTATAAACTGGGATGCTGATTAACTACAGTTTTACACATTTCCTAAAAGAATATCAAGACTGAACTTAGATTAGTATAACATGACTCTTCACCTTTTTCTTTACCTTCTGAGAGGGGAATTTGTCAAAAATTGGTCAAGACAAGAATTATCCAGAACATTTAGATGTAAAATATGAGAATAAGTCCATAAATGGAAGTCTTTTCTATTACTGTATCTTGACATCCTGTCAGATTTTAATAGTTAATATTGTAGGCATTGATGATATGATTATTGTATTATGCATTATTTAAACCATCTACTGTATTACCTTGGAAAAGATCTCCCATCTTGCTCACTTTCCTCTTAAAATGGAGACAGCTAATAGGCTTGATATAAAAAATGAGTAAGAATTTATAGATAGGGCTGGCTCATACTAAACATTGGAAACTTGAGCTATGATGATAGTGATGGTGACCATGATGTCTGCTATTATTTCGGAGACCCCCAAGAAACCATACCTCATAGTTCACACCTTTGTGTACTCCTCTCATCTTGAATGTGGACTGGCCACTAGTAACTTTAACCAAAGAAAGCAGTGGGAGTGATATAGTGCAATTTCTGGGTCTAATAAATCTTTTTTTCCTTAATTAACATATAATGTATTATTTGCCCCAGGGGGACATGTCTGTGAATCATCAGGCTTACACATTTCACAGCACTTACCATAGCACATACCCTCCCCAATGTCCATAACCCAACCACCCTATCCCTCCCCCTACCCCCCAGCAACCCTCAGTTTGTTTCATGAGTTTAAGAGTCTCTTATGGTTTGTCTACCACCCTGACCGCATCCGATCTCGTCTGAGTCTAATAAATCTTAAAAAGATGTGGAAGCTTCCATTTTTGTGCTTGAGGGATGCCAACTGCCACATAAGGAGTCTGATGACCCTGAATCGTCAGAGAGAAGCCCAACCCAGCCACACGGAGGAGCTCTTAGTCAACACCCAGCAACAACTTGCCAGCTACGTGAGGTACCTTGGTATCGCTCCATAATCCACACCTCCCTTGTCCTGGTTCATGTGCCTAGCCTGGGTCTGGGTTCTAGCTTCCCCCACCCTCATTCAACCAGGAACAAATCCAGATAATACATAACAGTTCACCAAATAATTTCAGTAATATATTTTTCTTTCTGAGGCACATATGGAAATCATTTACTGAAAATGATTTATGAGTGTTTTGTGTTTAATAAAAATAATGTGACTAATGTATCATTTTATTTTTAAAATAGCTGAAAAATACCTAAAAATACAAGCGCTTATCATATAGTCTGGTGAAGATAACCTCATGATAAAACATCAAAAACTGTAAATTCTTCCATCTTACCATTTTATATTCTTTCCAACCTCTTTGGAAATCTAGACTTCCATCTTCACGATGTTGTATTACAGTCCAACCTCCTCCACTAAGATCCATGTTGCAAAATACCTGATAGACACAGAGAAAATAAACTCAAGTGAAAATTATGTCTGTTTTAAAGAAACAAGTATCAGATATGCTTCAAAACAGAAATAGGATGGGTAGACCAATAGATAAATTGAATAAAAATTACTATGTTGAAAAATGTTATTTAGATATCTTATCAGTTATTTCGCTTTACATTAGAATAGTTTCTGATTAGGTTCCATCATATAACTTAAATTACTTGCAAAAATTTAGTCAGCTGAAAATTGCCTTAGTCTCAGATTATAATAAATTTTTAAAAAATCTGTGTCTTAAATGGTAATAGGCACTTAGGTATGTTCAATTTTTAAAAATGCTATCTAGGTTTCTAAAATTATAGACCGTTTTATTGCCAAACCATAAAACTCACAATTTTTAAGGTTTAATTAATTGAAATGGTGGTATAATAATAATAAAGGTTTTGGAAAAATATTTTTTTTAAAAATCGTATATATTTAGCTATTACATATTTCATTACACATTAACTCCTATACAGTTACATACTACAATAATTATTCTTGATGGCTCGGTATTACATTAGAGGCAAAATTTGGTTCACAGCATATGAAGAACATATTATTTGCTTGAATTTTTCGTCATGAACAATAATAGGAGAATATGACATACTGTATTTCTTTTGACTACGACAAGCATTTTTTCCCCATGTGGGAAGTTATCCAATGTTTTCAAAGACTTATGCTCATTTCAATTATTCTAAAACAATAGTATTTATTTAGAAATTGATTCATTTCCCCCAGAGTCCACCCAAGGAGAGAAACATATCTGTAATGGGATTATCTTTAGAGAGTAATCACTGTAATTGACATAGCATGGATGTGGCAATTTGATTATTCAAGGTCCCAACTATGGAGAACACCATTCCCCAGGCAGTTGATGACTAAGGCATTTTGGAAGCTGGTTAAAGGTGTAGATATGATGCAATAGTGGCAAACAGGCTGTGTGGGCACAGAGCTCAGCTCTGATTAAGGGAAAAACCTTAAGCATTTTCCCTGAAGCCCTCAATTTGGAGCACAAATGGCTAACAGGTATGAAAACAGTGGCAACAACTGTCATTCAGAGGACAAATTGTCCATGTACTTCCTCAAAGTGAAAGGAACTAAGAGATCCACGTCTATTTGTGAGCATATAAATTAGGCAAACTGCTCTCTAGGGGGCTCTTCCTCTACTTTGACAACGGTCACCGATCAGTATGTCTTTATTGTGCTCAGGAATTGACTCACCTCCAAGATTATAAATTGAAGTTCCACTCTCTGTCCCAAGGTCCCCCTTGACTAATTCCTTAACCATTTTGTACCCCTTCTCTGTCTTCAACACACTCTCTAGTTAGTCTTTCGTCCTCCTCAATTCTAATTGATTCATTCATTTATTTTTTACTCAATCGGCATTGTTGGGCACTGATTCTGCTACAATTAGGGATACTATGATGAACAAAATATGGATCTTGCCCTCAAAATGCCTGAAAGTTTCAATAGTGACTATTTCTGTAGGCTTAAGGAGATGTAGGAGTTCACAATTTTCAGCTCCAGTGACCTGAAGAATGATATAGACAGTGATCTAAATGAAAAACTTAAGGGAAAATCTAACATACAAGAAAAGAAAATGATCATGGTTTTGGACACATAGAATTTGAGATAGTGTAGTCATCCAAAAGGGGGGTTCATCAATCAATTGGAGATGATCTAATAGATGTAGACCAAGAATAAGAATATGGATAATAAAGGAATAAAAAAGGAATCACCATTAACAACAGTATGCTTGCTGTTAAGTGCCAGATAATTTCAACACTTCATATGTATTTTCTAACTTATCTCATGACAGTGATGTACGTATGATTATTATCCCCATTTTTCAGATGAGAAAACAATTCTTAGGGTGTTTAAATATCTTACCAATGGTTATTATTAATAAATCCTGGATGAGGATTTGAATCCCATGTCTATCTAATTCAAAACTGTATTGGGAGTAATCTGCTTGAGAGCAGTTAGTTGATAACATGAAAATGGATTATTTAAAGAACTAAAGAAAAAGTAGAAAGAGAAGTATATGTGCAGGAAGGAGGAGGATCCAAAAATGGGCTCTGGTGAACTGATGGAGGTAAAATACATCAATAATCTTAAGGTAGGCAGGGCCTTATATTTTATTTGTCACTGTCCCCAGTGCCTAGAACAGTGCCTAAGCTATAGCAGGTACTAAATGAATATTTGTTGAATAAACAGAAATGCAAGAAGGAAAGATAAAATAGGAGAACCTGATTAATCCAATGAAAGCTGAGGATGGACTTTGATTGGGGAAGTGATCCACTTAATCAAATATTCCAGAGAAGTCAAGACAAATCATGATTAAGAAAATACACACCTAAATTTTGAAATGAAGGAGTCATTAGTGACCGTGAGGAGACAGATCGCAGGATTCCTATGAGACTAAAACCCAGATGGCACAGTTTAGAGAGGACATAGATGGTGATCCAAGACAAGCGGCCAAGGCGGAACTTTACTGGTGATACTTAAATAAGAGTCAGTGAAAATGTCAAGGAAACATTTTGCTAGAGATAACAAGTGTCACTTGATTCTTAAATTTTTACCCTGTCTTGACTGGTTAATTCAGAATTTTTTTTCCAGATTTTTCTTCTTAATGGACACTAATTATCTGGAACTTTGCTAACCTGTGTTTGCAAAGCTATAAAGTCTACTTACATACTCAGGGAAAGGAATAACTACATTTATAAATATATCATGTGCAGAGGAAACTATTCTTCACAGTTTTATTATTACTATTATCTATATTATTTGAATTCTATGCACTTAAAGTTTTAAAATCATTCACAAATTTTAGAAAAAGGCCAATTTCCTTTAAAACAAACATAGTCAGTAACTTGAGAATGTTAAGATGTGCTAAGAACATTTCTTAGATAAAGGCTCTGAGAGAGTTGGAGCTACATGGGGAGGCAGAAGTTCCCCAGGAGGATTACTGTGTTGGAAGCTGAGGTGCAGTGAAGGTAAGAGGTTGGACATATGCTCCACAGTTCCGATTATGACTCAATAATAGCAGTTATAATAATAGTTGCCATTGTGGAATATGGTCACAATTGAGCTGAAGGGCATATTGGTTAGCGGCATGGACTTGGATATCAAATTACCAGTGTTCAAATCCCAACTCTGTTCTACCACTTAGGTCTTTGCAAGGACTAAATGAGTCAATGCATGTAGAATTTTTAGAATAGTGCCTGGTACATAATAGGCTTTGCCCTGACTCTCATTTCTTAGATGTATTTTACATACGAGATAGTATTTACATTATGCGTTATATACTCTGTATATAATATCTTACATATTGTAGCATATTTTACTATTATATATACCATTGCATATAATTTATCATTTATAATAAGAATAATATGGAATGTACAAAATCAAAACATGTAGTAGTTTAATAAATTGTCCTTAAGATCACCAGCTTAAAAATATATATTAATATATTTTATATATTTTACATAAAATGTATTTTCTATATTTATGATTAATATAGTAATATATAATATAAATATAATAATACTGACATTGGTAATCTCTGAGCATGCTTCTTTTTATTATATATCTATTTAAGTTGGATTCACTCTAGCCAAAAAAAAAAAAAAAAAGCATAAAAACATGTTATTTCTAGTCAGAAGAAAAATAAAAAAGCCTGTGCTGAACAGATGAAGGAAGTTTAAGAAAATAGGTGGTTGGTTTCAAAAGATTTGAGACATGAAAGGACTTGAAAAGTTCATTCGCCAATATTGTGTGGTCTGTGCTATCTGGCTGTGTCCTTCCTGGAGACAAGAGCCCCGCTACATTTACTATGCCTGTTGCATTTATTGATCATATGACTTGGGCTTAACTCTATCCAAGAAAAGATTGAACTGGCTCCTATCCCAGGCAAGGTCAAAGCTTTCAAGCATTAAATACCTTTTAACATAATACAGAGATTTAAACCCAAACAAAAAGGGGAAATTTGATTCACATAGTTCTTATGGTTTTATGCTCCATACAAGTTGGAATGATTAGGCTTGAGGATGTTAATTATTTTTCCATAACCTTAAGTAAAAAAAAGGCTCAACACATTTGTTGTGGTCCTTTCCCAAGAATTAGGGGACTCACAATTCAGAAACAAATTTTTAATATTTTATAATAAGCAGAGTTTTTATTTAATGGCTTGTTTTTGGATGAAACTAAGCTGGCTATAAAGCATTTGGTTTTAGAAACTGATGAAATAAAAGGAAAAATCCTCTCTCCTACTACTATGCCTTGAAGGGAATTCAGAGAGAAAATAACCACAGCCATTAGTAATACAAAGGTAAAAAATAAATATATAAATGATTTAATTCTTATTTTTGATCTGCTTGAAAAATTAAATAGTCTTAGAAAACTGCCTTCATCTCATTTGAAAAGAAAACACTGTTATTTTCAGACATCAATTCTGGGAAGGGAATGATGTTGGTTAGAAAAATAAATTTATACCAATTCTGTATACATGCGACTCTTACTCTGCCTACAAGATGAATACTTCTTAATACTCCTTGTTAACTGCCTAAATAGCCCAATTTTATTGATAGGTCCATATCCCATATCTTATATATTTGAACTTGTATTTTTTGTAGGCTTGCCTTGAGTTTCACACCCTTGCTAGAACTTCTGCAAGCATAACAATAAGCAAAACTTTTGCTAAGCATATCCAAAGGAAGCACCAAATTTTATATCTACAAAGCACAATCTACCTGGAAGAGTGACGATCATAAAAATGCATTTTCCAAGCACTTTTTATAGGATTCAGAGAATTATATCAACGCAGGAGAGGAAAATGAGATTATAAGATAGAAAGGACCAGGGTGGTTTATAATCAGAACATGAATCAATTTTACATAATTTTCTGATAATCAACTCTCTCCTGTGTTATTCATATAGCTTCAGATAAAAGAAATTATAAGTGGTGCAACTTTAGTCACCACTAACATAATTATCTCATTTAGCCCCCTGCTAAGAGATACAGTCTGGAGTTGATGCCTTTATTACAAAGCCTGTGTTCAATATCTACTATCTATGTGATTTGGGCAAGTTATTTTTCTAAAATGGGGATAATGGGAACACCTATCTCATAGAGTCACTGAAAAGAGTAACAAGTGAGTTTTTACATCTAAAGTGCTTAGAATATACCTGGAAAACTGTAAATGCATTTGAACTACTGTATTAACCAACTTCTAAATTACACCAGGGAAAATTCACACAATAATTTTTCTTACTAGTGCCATGCTAAATGAGATATTTTTAAAAACTTCGACCTATGAAAAGTGCAGGTTTATTAGTCTAAAGTTCCCAGAATAGAACATTACTATTTGTGGGAGGATCCGTGATCATGAAGGGGAAAGAATAAAACAAGGGAAGGAACACCTAAATCAATAAGGCCTAAGTCCTTCTTCCTTCTACTCAGTGATCTCTCCCTCTCACCATGCTCTATTGACAATAAAACTAAAATCTAGTGATAGTCCTGACCAGATGCCACGTGAGCTTCTTTCTTTTGAGAAGCCTCTTACCTGCTCAGGTTACTATTTTTTCTTAGGCCCAAACCTTAAAGTTTAACTGAGCAGATAGCTGACATTTGTGAATTTAGTATTTTAGATTTCATTTATTCAAGAACAACCCTGAAGCTCCATCACATGCAAAATCCATCATTTTTCAGAGGTATAAGTTTAAATCATGCCATCCTTATAAAACCAACATGAGAGTCAGCTACAGTGAATTGGATCCTCTAACCCATGTTTTTATGTAAATATTAAAAGCAAATGTATTCAATATTATGACTTAAGATAGTATATCTTTCTTCCATCCTAACAGGAGCAGTAGTTCTGCAAAGAGCCTGTGCATCATTTGCATCTCAAAATGTTTTGAACTAGCATAGTTCAAAACACTGGTTGCAGTTATTGAATTATGAATTAAAATTCATGGAAATATCAAAACTTATTTGTAATGTCCCCTTTGCCAAAACCAGGGGCCATGTGGCAGGATTGGGTGATGGAGTGAAAAAGATTCTGAAAGTGTGAATGTTAATTTCAAATCCTTAAAAATTCTTTTATTATGTTATCGGATCATTAAATGTCTAAAAGGAGGGCCACTTAATATTTTTAGCTAGCTTCTGTTGTTATAGCCAAGTTATATTTTAGTGGAACTGACAATAATTTGGGGGTTCTTTCAGGTCATGGGGAATACTGTAGGTAAATTATAGAGTATTTATGTTAGCTCTGCTCCTCTCCCTCAGGACAGTTTTGATATACTTTATATGCTAGATGCATGGTGTATGAGTATGTGGATGTGTACATGCTCATGTGTATGCCAACTGAATTTAAGCTTAAGTATAATGCTAAGATATCAGTAAGGAGAGTAGGAAGGCTTCACGTCATAAGATCCAAAGGATTCAAAAGTTCCCCCTTACAATCCTCTTCTTTTTACTCCTAGACTTACCATTGTACCCTCAAAGTTATTTATTTTTTTTTCTTAAGTCACGGAACACTTAATTTAGTGAGATTTTGCACAGAAGTCCAAAACAGGCAAAACTGAACTTCTGTGGTAGGTGGCAATATATGGAACTGTGACTGCTGCGCTTTTTTTTGCCCCCTGCACATTCTCCCTCCTTCCCTATTATAGAACAGCATGAAAGGCCTCCTTTAGAAAAAAAATGTTGTCCCAGCAAATGGAAATAAACACTGAGCTAACTTAAACCACTAATACTTACTGAAGTCAGGAGAGAGAGGACGCTGGTAGAGTCCAGATTCTCTTCTTGACTATGATGTAACATTTGACAAACTACTCTCCAAGATTCATTTCCCTCATCCATCAAAGGAGACTAATAATCAAGAAGACTAAGTTAGGCTTACTTACTATATACTACATAGAAATGTTGATATTATTGTCAGAAGTTCATTCATTCGTTTAAACAAATATTTATTGAAGACCTGCGATGTGCCAAAAACTATGCTGGGTCCCAGGAAATCAAAGACAAAAAGGCACAATCCTTGCCTTGTAGAACCTTGCTAGTGAAAAAGTCATGCAAAGCTGCTTGAGGGGATTAGGGAAGGCCTTCCAAGAGCACTTTTGCTCAGTAGCCACAGGAAATGAGGACACAGGATTGGTAATGTAGGTGGGGCAAAGAGGAGAGGAAAGTTGTTTCATCCTTTGAGGATGGAGCATTACAAAGGCAGGTGGTCTTCTTGGGAGTCTTGGTTCCCTCTTGACATCTTGGCAAAAACTTTAACATGTTGAAGAGCAGGGCTCTCCTCATGTCTCTCTATAAATCCTGCTTCAGACTGTCTCAATCACTACCCTTCTACAGTCTGTCATAATTATCTGTGTAATTGCCTGTCTCCACCACCACAGTGGGATCTGTGTGTTCTATACTGTGTCCCTAGGCAGTGACTGACAAATGACATACACTTAGTATGTACTGAGTGAAGGAATGGATAGATGACTTCAAGAATAAATAGAGAAAAAGAGATATAACAGCAAGAATACAGTGTTTGCTTACTTCAAAGTTTACTTTGGATCCTGTTCAAGATACTGATGAATCCTAGCCTCCAGTCCACTCTTTAGGTAAACATGAAAACAAAATCCTATCAAGATGATGAGTCAAGATAGAATATGTTTCTCCCACCCTAATAGGGACAGTGATTCTGCAAATGGCAATATGTCCCTGGCACCCCCTCCACAGTATTTAGACTATAGATGATGCGTGCCATCTGGGTCCTTGGGACTTTGAAAGATTGCTCCTACCTCTTCTCCATGTACTTGAAGTACTTATCACCTCAACATGTAATCTACACAAGGCAAGCATTTATGAGCAATAGGACATCCCAAGAATGAGCAGAGAATAAACAGAAAATTTTGTGAAAGATGGGAGGTATGGGTTTGGGGGAGGTCTGTGCAATAGGGTTTTCATCTTTTATGGACCTGGCAAACAGTATCTTTGGGAGAAGAGAGCTCAGGCATATATATTTTCAGCTTAACAAGCTCACAAATCAATCTGATTATTCAGCAATTCAACTAGGATCTGCTTTACATCTCGTAAACAAACACTTCTGGTTTTACCTTTTTGGGTTCTGGCATATTATTAATATAAATAGTGTAGATTCCACTTTTATTAAAACCAGCTTGATATACATCTGCACAGTCTCTAAATGGTTTCTCTTCCTCTTTTTTTCCTCCCTTTAGTAAAACTGCAAAAAAAAAAAAAAAATTGCAATATGTGAACAAGAGTATCAGTACCATTAGTATCCAAATGGACTCCAAGTATAGCTAACCAAATCTTTATTTCCTCGAAACAAATGCCAATTTGCATTTACTGACAAATTAATCATAAAGACAATACTAGATTTGAGCTGACTCACAAAATTACAAAACTAATGGAAAAATCTGTAGAGCAATTTCTAACTGAATACTCCTTATATTTTGCTGACTTAAATTTTGTTTTAATCTATAATTTCCAGAACATCAACTCAAGGGACAAATGACCTGATACTGTAACACTTTCAACTAGTAATAATTATGGCAATTTTCCTGCAAAATTCCTAAAATGTTCTTACCTACATTTCATAGGAAACTTTTAAAAAATGTTAGAGCATTTTTGGAGGAGGAAGAGATAATGATAACAAATTCAAACATAAAAATGCCATATGGAGGTTTAAAATGCTAAAAGTAGACAGAACGGTTTTTCTGTGGCTTTGGACTGACAAGCTTCTAGAAATTTTTATTAAAAAAAAAAAAACACATCTCAAAATAATTAGATTTAGATAGTAGAAAAGAGCCTCTGACCTAATTTACCCAGAAAGAAAAGGGAACTGAACTTTGTTTTTTATTTAATGCCTAGAGTTAAACTATCAGGCAGATACTATACAAATAAAAGAACATGAATAAGATTTGAAATTAACTTATATAGGGGAAGAGTTCAGTTAAGGGGGTAAGTCAAATGAAAAAGGAAATTTAATTAGATAGGCTCTACTGAAAACTTAATTTTATTCACTGACCTTCATCTATTATGAAGTTCTTATTACTGAGATCAAAATACTAAAATGACTCATATTTAGTAGTCCTTTGCTAAATGTATACAAGGCACATTTACAAAATATTTATGATTAGTATTTTCTAACAAATATACAGTTTAGTAATTGGTTTCATTAACCCTTTCAAGAAGATTCTTTAAGATTATTTTATCACCTTGCCCTTAAAGTCTCATGTTATTTAATAAATACCTGCTTTCAATCACTTTTGAGTCACGATGGCCTTTTATAATAAGAATATCAAAGCTAAACTATTAAATGATGCTTTTAAATTGATTTTACATGCTCTAATAATCTAAAGCACTAGCCTGAATTAAACTTAAGAAGCATGAGCTTACTAATTTATAGGTAATTAAAAATAAATAGTCTAAACTGATGGAAAGAATGACTATCTCAATATAAATACTTCAAATTTTAAAAAATAATTATGTTTCAAGAAAATGAAATATCCACTCAGATATACTGCCATGACAAAAGTATAGAATTATAACTTTAAATAGTATCATGATTTTATATATAGCTCATGTGTGCAGTGATGGTTTTGCCTACTTATATTAATAATTACATCTAAACATCACCCTTGCAGCTACAATATCAACACAGAATAAGTAATCAGAGGACTATGCATTCATATGACAGGGCAAAAGCATGGCATAGAAGGTATGCAAATAGCAATTTAAAAATGAATATATAAATGCTTATTCAAAAGCCATCTTTAAATGCAATGGATGTGTTGATGGGTTATGTAAGGGTATTGGTCTGAAAAACATCGACGCAGTTCATTTGTGCTTGCTTATTTTAAGTGAATGGACTGCTATTTTTCTAAAATAAAACCTTCCTAAATTCTAAATGTTTAATCTTCTATTGAAACAATAGAAAATAACCAAATTAGATGCAAAAAAAGGGGGAATGTAAAGAAATGCCAAATAAAATTTATGATCCCTTGAGAGGATGAACACAGGAAGATGTGGTCAAAGAGGAATTCAACGGTAAATCCATTTTTCTTTTTTGGGTAAGAGATGGAGAAAGTCACTTATCTAAGGAGAAAATGCTTCTCTTACTGAATATACCACTTCCTGCTCTTCCTTATTTAGTTATGCAGTGAGAATACACTCCATTCCCACTTCTCTCTTCTCTGTCATCTCTTACTCTCTTTTCCTTTCCTTCTCAGGAAGATGTTGGTGAAAAGGCTGTTGTGTGGGAAGAGGAAAACCCACACACATTTTTAATAACAGAGAAAGAGAAAAGAAGTTGAGTATTAGCTTATTTTTATGGAAACTAACTGTATAAAAATGATGTTCAAACCATGAATGTTAAGTCTTATAACTGGAAAAATGGTTTAAAGATTCCATCATAAAAGGATCAAATAGTACTATGGTTATACTATGGATTTGTTGTTATTGTAATGGCAACATCCCTTATGAAGATATTTCATTTTCTTGAAATATAGTTTGGTATTTTTAAAAAATAGAAACATATTCTTTCCAGAAGAAATAGTCATTCTTTCTAGAAAGACTGGAGTGCTTTTATTTAATTACTTATTAATTAGTAAATATTATGTTTGAAAGTTTGATCCAGGCTATATTTTAGAGTATTAAAGCACTTAAAATCAGTATAAAAGCTCCATTCACAGCTTACCTTTGACAGTTGTATTATATACTATGGTTTGAAAAAGGCCCTTCTATAAGGTAGACTGATCTTTAGTTTTTCTTTTTTCAATCTACAAAGTAGAGCAGTTAAACATCTCTGAGGCAAGTGTATGGATTATGTAACACAGAGCAGAGTGACTGAAATAACAGAACTCAAGAAATGGTAGTTATTGTTACAGTAATAATAATATTATTATTAATGGCAAGATTATATTATTATTCTTTCTTACAGAAGTGACACTAGTAGACTGGAGAAGGCCAGCAAGTCCAGTCAATGGAACAGTGGATCTTTTACCTTCAAATCCAGTATTATAGCTGATCAAATGTTAGGGCAGTTATATTTGACTGGTTATATTTAGGCTTATATTGAAAAGGCCTCTGTTTATCAAAGTTGGCTAACTGGTTTATTTTATTCATTGACTATATCACATCATACCATTGTTTAAATCTAAAAAAATCCAGGTAATCTAATCTTGCTGCATATATAAATTTAATCTGAATAGCTTAAAGATTATTTCAGATGAAATGACATATAATACATATAACAACACATTAATTGTAGAAGTTTTATCCCATAACTTCAATTTGCATGACTAATTATTTTGTTATATACTAGAGATATTATGGTTACATATTGTAAAACTGGACACATAATAAACATTTTAAAACAAAGACAATAAAAAGATGATTTACTGACCATTACAAGTGTCAGAACTAAGGATACATTTTTGTAGGTCTTGAGATTCAATAAAAAGGATGATAATATCTAGAGGGATGTATGGTGAATGACAAGATACAGATATGAAAAATGTGATTAAAGAGGATAAAAGAACCATTGACTGGACAGAGCCGGGGGAAATGGGACAGCTGATTGAGGTGTTTATCTATCTGTCAAAGTAGCTCAGACTTCTTATAATAATAGATTGGTTTAAAAGCATGAATTAAAAAATTGATCTTTATATCTAAAAGTTCCTTCTTTGACATTATACTTTTTTTTTTTTCCTCTCCCTTTGCCTTTCCCCTAATTGAGGGTCTGGATTCCCACCATTACTATCAGTCCCTCATTAGCTTCCCTTTCCTTTCTTCCTAACTTCTATCTCACTGTCAGGTATTAAAAAACAGTTCAGGTAGAATTCCTGGTGCTCTCCACCCACTGTCCTTTCATCTACAAATCCCTTGCATGGGTAAAACTCAACTCAAGGAAAGACATTTACTCATTTTCTCACCCCTGCTTCCAGATTGCAAACACTGAAGTGAGCCTTTTTAATGCCATCCAAATGCATGTTTTCTAAACTCAGCTATGTTCTTCGTGCTGCTCAATCAAACCTTTGGTCATTTCTAATAGATTTTTTTTTAAAGATTTTATTTATTTTAGAGAGAGACAGCAAGGGAGCATGAGTGGGGGAAGGGCAAAGGGAGAGGGAGAGAGAATCTCAAGCAGACTCCATGCTGGACATGGAGCCCCACACAGGGCTCAGTCTCACAACCCTGAGATCATGACCTGAGGTGAAATCAAGAGTCGGATGCTTAACCGACTGAGCCACCCAGGTGCCCCTAGATTTTCTATTACATTTCCTGAAAAGTTTACTTCAGATCTTTCCACTTTTTTCAAGGCTAAATCTTAATCCTATCATCTCTCATTCTTATATATGACCTTGTTTTATGGTTTACTATGAAGATCAAAGCCATTTGATACTTCTTCCACCTTATTCTCCTATACTACAGAAGTTGGCTTTGCCTATCTTTCCCCTTGCCTTTTGTGTTGACCTCTCTTGGTCCCTTTACTCTTCTCTAATTGTCTTTTCTCTTTCATCTTCATTGTGTTCTCTTCCTCTCCTCACCTATCATATAGATGCTGAAGGTTTTGGAAGGGAGGGGGGTGGGGGGATGGGTAAGCCTGGTGGTGGGTATTAAGGAGGGCATGTATTGCATGGAGCACTGGGTGTGGTGCATAAACAATGAACCTTAGAACACTGAAAAAATGAAATAAAAAATAAAAAAATAAAAAATAAAAATAAAAATAGACTTGACCACAATCTGCTCTTAACATAATCACAGTCTGATGGGAGAAAGTCCTACTATATTAGTAGGTCTTCTATGATAACTCATTATAGCTATATCCAAGATTAGTACCTTCCATGACAGAGGAGAATTCAAGCTAGCTTAAGCAAAAAGGTAATTTACTCAATCATAAACAATGTAGAATAGAATTTTAGGTAAAGCATAATCAGATTTCAAAGAATGTGAACAGGAATGGGTTTCTTTCTTTCTTTATTTTTTTTGACACAGTTGATGACTCTCTACCTGGTCAGAAGAGATTAGCAACAGCTTCTAGAGCTATAATGTTACCAGCTTGAATACAGCACCAAACAGAGATTGTTATTTTGGGGGTGTGTATCAAGTTCACTGGGAATATTCAGGGAGAATATATTCTATCTGCCAGGTAAACTTGGGGAAGGGTGTCCAGAAGAGAGAACAGTTGAATGAAAAAAAAATGTAAAGAAGTTTATCTGAACTAAATTTTAAAAGCCTGGTATGGCAATTCAAAGACTTTGTGCACACCAATATCAACAAATAAATCTAGAAAGTCTTAGGAAAGAACCATTATTCATTCTTTTCATTTAGCCTTATCTCTATAACCTAATCTTCATGATCTAAAGGGAAAGAATAGGGACACAAGCAGGTGCATGTCTGTCTTTCACCAGCCAACATTCAGTCAATAAGCAACCTGAGACCCTGATTGCAGCAACTGTTGACTTTATCTGGCTCTCCCTTTTATTTGCCCAACCAATTTCAATCCAGATGGCATGTCTACCACTGGGTTGGCTTGAAGGAAGAACCATAAAGCTGAGGCAGAGGGTCACTTCAAATCAGATGAACCCTCAAGAGAAAACTTCCTGGAATGTGGAATTAGTAATTCTGAGTTGTAGCAAATCTAGTACAGAACACAGAAGGCGATTAGTCTTTGCTATAACAGAGACAATGTAAAAAGCCAAAGTCCTTGATCCTACTTACTTCCCAATAAGTTGCCATAAAGGGGTCAATTCTTCAAATATTCTTTTTAAATCTTAGATGTGGCTAATGGTTCCTATCTATCTCTCCAGTATTTAGCAAGCATCACAATATATGTGGATCAAGTTATTGGTTTAAGGATAATCCTTGTGTTACTTACTGGACCATCATCACTATGTAGATCATAGTACAGGAATTGATCCTAAATCTGTAATTTTCACCTCAACAGGACACCAAAGTTAACTGAGCATATGGATAAGTAAGTCATCATATCTGATAAGGTGCAAACAAGCAAACAACTGACTGATTAGATTCTATACTTTTCAGCCACGTGTGTGGGCATCTCGTGGAAAAGCCATTTGAAGACACTCCCTAATTTATTTGAAAGGACTTTTAAAAGTGGAAGAAGGTAATACCTTGCATGTTAAGAGTGTGGAAAATTAAAAGGTTTACAGGCAATATTAAACATTTCAGACTATGTGTAGGTATGAGGGTGAGGGAGACTCACCAATGACTTTATAAATACATATCACATATGTATAACTACATAAATACATAAAAGCTTTATGCTTCTGAATTGAAAATTTCAAAGTTGGTATTTTATTTTATATAAAACATATGCATATGAACCTAAATATCTAGGGGTTGATATCTCAGCATGATTGTTTTTAACCTACAAAAATGGCAACTACATACAGTTTAATGTAACATATTTGTACATATATATGTTTATGTGTATTATACATATTATATAAAATGCAAATTGCTGTATCGCAGTATAACAAACACATATTCTATTTGTAAATACTTTAAATCTGAAGTCTTTGGGTAAGTAGCTAAAAGCTTCTCTTTTTAAAGATCTACTATTCTTTTCCCCATAGTCCCCCTAATCCCTGTATAAAATAACACTGAAAGATCATTTGCTTGCTACATTACTACTTAAATTTTTGTAAAAGGAACTGTTCTTTGTGTGTGCATATTTTGTACATGATACTTAAAATCTTAACTACCCATCATCTTCTTGGTGGAACTATAATAATTATGATCATAATAAAATCAATTGGCACACTCACTATTAGAAATTAGCACACTTAACACCATGTGTTCAACTCTGAATTTTGTGAGCCAAGTATGTTTTACATGCCTTGTTTCATATAATCCTCACAGATAGCTTATGAAATATTGTTATCAATATATTGTTGTATATATGAAGAATTGGAGGTTCAGAGATGCTTTCTAACTTCACCAAAACGTCTAAGTGGTAGAACTCTTTTGACTATAAAGCCAAGAATCTTAACTATTTCTTACTGGCCCCTGGAGTGAAGTCAAATCCAAACAGGACTCCAATGACTCATCTGTCACAGAGTCCCCAGCAATACTTATCTCAGATGACAAGGTCATACCCAGGGTCTTGGGTGAATCAGGGCAGGCCTTAATTCAGAATGGCTATGACTTCTTCCCTCGGAAGCAGGAAGTATTGGAAGAGTGACAGGGATTAGAAAAGATAAGAAAGAATAAAAATGTTGAGGATAGAAGAGAGCCACAGGCAACAGAATTATGTGTGAGGTGGGAACTCTCAGCAGAAATGTGTAGCACTGGTGGCCTCCAACTTCAAAAGCTAACAGAGCATTAGGAAATAAGAGATACCCGAGCAGCTCTATTGGATTTCATAATGTCTAGATCCTAAAAATCACACTGACCAAAATTTGTCCTCATTAACTTTGGATAATATTCTCACAAGCCTAATTACTTGATGTCCCAGTCTCTGGAATATCTGCTGAAGCTACAAGTTTAGAGGAAGTGCTGGTGGGAAAAGGGAGGGTGAGCATATGTGTGGGTATTTGTGTGGAAGTATGTATGTGTGTTCACCTTCTAGAATCAGGCATGAAGACAACAACAAAATGATAATCAAAAGGTTTTTTGTGTGTATGAGGAAGAGACAGTAATCTTAGAAGTAGGCAAAAATAAGAAATGAGAATAGTTGGGGCAGATATAAGGGACAAATCATATACTTTTCCAAAGGCATTGTGGTAGTCTGATGCAAATCAAGTCATGTTGATGATAGTGAATTAAAATACTACAAAAAGCTTCAATTTTATTCAATCTTCTTTTCTGAAAAAGAAGACAAAAACAATGCAGAAAATGTACTATCACAGTATTTTTAAATTTTCTTAACATTTTACTACTTAAAATGATACATTTTAATTATCTGGAGAATATATGACCCATATGTATAATTTTAGGTGTATACACTTTTAGTAATATTGAGATGTATGTATAAGGTACATAAACTGTTAAATCTATGTCTACATGCAAACCACCCTATACCATACGTAGGTTACTAATTTTACGCTATTTTTTTTAGTGTAGGATAATGAAACATCAAATAATTCTACATAATTCTATTTTAGTTTGATAAGTGTATTCAAATAAAATTTCCAGTGCTCCTCTAAGGTGAAACAACTCATATATATAACTGAATGTATAAATATTTAATGCATATTACACTTAAAGCAACAAAGGATGCAAAAAAAGAATTGAAAGTTGAAAATGGATTTACATACAATCTTTGTTTAATCAAGTCATACTCATTTTTCACAAAATTTATTTCTGTGTTTTCCTTTTGGGCACCCTGATAGGAAGTTATGAGTGATACATGACTCTTGCCATTTGTTCAGAAGGTCATTTCATTAACAAAAATATTTCAGGTGTTTCATGTGTGTTAATTTCCCATGTAATGTTTTTTTATCCTGACTGGAATATATTGATTTTGAACAAAAGATTTCCCATGCATGTGGGAAAGCTTAAAGTGTATCTTTTGTGCTTTAAGTAGACAAATAATTGATTTCAGCAAAAGCCATCAAAAATGGAATGAAAGTCCTTGGGCAATGATATAAATGGAAAGCTGTTGCCAGATGCTTTTGAAAACTGACCAAAAAAACCCAAAAAAACAAAAAACCCCAAAAAAACCCCAAACCAAAACCAAAACACTTCATTTTGAAGTTTTAAATAAATAAAGGCTGTCACCATAGGTATGTCACTTTGATTCTTAATCTTGTGGTAAACTATATTTGCAGAATAATTCTTGATTACCATGCTGAGGTTCATTCTGAACTTGGGGATTTCCTAGTCATTAGAAGTGATTCAAAATGAAGAGAAGAAATGGAATGATTGATGAATTATAAAATGTGTGGATTTGTCTAGGACACTAGACAAACTCTAAGGTATGTGGTGGTTTTATGTTAAGCAACCTGGGACTAGAACTCAAGATGCCCTTGATTCCTATTCCTGCTAGACCACCAGGCCTTGCCCTCTAGATGGCATATGTCGTAGTTGCTCCAAGATGCCGATTAGGTGACCATATCTCAGTCTAAGTCCTAGCTCTAGGGAGAGGAGCTGGAGAATTAATTATGGTTGAGATTCAGTCTGTTTGTGCATTTGTAAATATGTGTATATCAGGCCAAAACAACTGGCAAAGCTTCCTTTAGAACCAAATCTCCACTTAAAATTAAACCCAAAGTTCAAATTCACTACTCTAAAGGAACTCATGTTGGCTATGAAAACAGAATGTTCACACCTAAAAATAATTATGGACATATGCAAAGACACAATAAAAAACACAATTTAAAAAGGTCTGGCTTAAGTGGTATTTCATTTAGTAATTTAATTTCATCATAAATTCATTAAAAAGGTAGCTTGTACTTAGTAGATCACATCTTAATGTGATTCCTTATTGGAATTGGTCACACTCAGAATGTGAACACCCAAGCCAGTGGTAAGATGAGATTCCAGTGTCCTTAGTTACGATGTTGATATTCTTTAGTTGAAAATAAATGGTGATCTCTAATAGAAAACTAAAAATGTTTTTTATCAATAGTTTTAAAGGTTCTTTACAATCAACTTTTAGAAAAATGCTAAAAATCAATATTATTTTGTTTATATGTATTTAAGCCTAACTGTATGGTTGTAATATTTCTCAGGTTTTGTTTCATTTTTCTCCCATAAAGCAGAAGACATTTCATGAGGGTTTATGGTTAATGTAATGCATAAATTATTGAATGAGGATAATAAAATGTGGTTTTTTTTCCTTACTTTCCCTCCAAGTAATTAGAGGTATCATTTGGACTCAGTGTGAAGTACCAGAGCTTATCTGTAAGTAATCACTGTTCCATTATGTCCTTGGACTTAGAAAATATCTGTTCGGTTCAACTTGAGTGTGGATGAGTCCAGGAAATGACTTAGTTGAAATTCTATTAAAAATATTTTGTGCTTTTTTGCTTTAACCAACCAGACTATGAAAGCACAAGAGAAGAAGAAATGGAGTTTGCTCATAGAAATGCTGGAACAGAAAGGCAACATCTTTTTTTTTTTTTTTTTTTGGTGGCCTTTCACCTTAGTAACTTCCAGGCCCAGCTAGAAGCAGGAGATATCTCTTTTCAGATAGTTTAGTTTCTGAAATTGAAACTCAAATTCCAAAAAAGAATTAACCACAAAGTTTCAAATCTCCCCCAAAAGATGTGGTTTAGAAATAATTCATGGGAGAGGTCAAAGGCTGTACTATTTTTTATTTTGTTATCATTAGTTTGGCTATCTGGTATTCACGCAATTTTTTTTTTACAGAAATTATAACTTTTCAAAAGGCAGATAACATGCTCCATCGAATAGGAGAAATATACCATTTCCAAAAATAAACAGTCACTTTCCCCTTAAAGCTATTGGGTTTTATGAAAGGAAGTGCTAGAAAGTGTGGTTCGTTTTAAGGAAATTGTAAATGTTTGACATATAATTTTCTGTCAAGATAAAGCATTTCCCTCATTAAATGGGAACAAGTGCTCACTGTAGTGTGCAGCAGATGACTTCCTGTATTTTTCTTTCTCTTTCTACCTAATGTTAAATTGTGCATTACAAGTAGTCAACGAAAACCTAAATATTTTACTCAGTCAATGAAAATGATATATTCTATTTTTATCAATGTTTATATAAGTGACATTCAAAAAGTTTTAATTTTCTCCCATTGCTTGTGATGTTTTTAGAATCATTCTTAACTCAAGGGACTTGCAGGAGTTCAAACTATCTCATCCCTTGACTGAATGATTTACTTCACAAACTCAATAGACACTGCACGGGAGGTAAATTCCTTTCAGATGGTAGAATTATTCTGAGAACAGAACCAAATGTCTCCTCAGCACTGGGAAAGAAACAAATGCCTCATTTCCCCTTTTCAGAAGGCCAGAGGACCGAAAATAATGATCAGAAGTTTCATGCCACCGCAATCAGCCTCTGGGAAAGACATTTTAAACCAAATAATTTAGATCACTTAAAAATTTATAGTATCGGTTATTATGTCTTTTAGATGATGTGAAAGAAGTTTTCTCTTTCTTTCTTTCTTCCTTCCTTTCTCTCTCTCCCCTCCCTCCCCCCCTCCTTCCTTCCTTCCTTCCTTCCTTTCTTTCTTTCTTTCTTTCATGAACATAGCTCTTTATGGTTTGAAGGTTGAACTTCGTGTTAGGGACCTAAACATACAAACATGCTCATGTCTCTCAGTATTTAAGTTTCTTTTACTCTTCTCTATGCATCCCTACCCAAACTGTTATCTGTCCTTTTACAATCAAGTTTGCTGGATATGGGTAAACAGTATTTTTTGCTTTTATTTCCTCTTGCTCATTTTTGTCTTTGGCCCATGCAATTGAGCCATACATGTCACCCAAGCTCTCCCTGTAGGAGGCCACATCCCAGTTCAAGATTCACTCTTCAGGGTGCTTTTCCTTTTTTTTTTTTTTTTTTTTTTTTGCCTTTCTGCTTATTTGCCATGAAGATAAGATGCTTCATAGAAGTATTGTCTCTATGCTGTAACACTCCTCACTACCGGTTTTTCTCCCTAATTCTGTTTTTTTTCCAGTCTCCTTTTAACTATCCCATAAAGAACTCTCAATTTTCTTTCTTGGATTTTACATTCTTATTATTTTAAAATGGGTTCATAATCTTAGTATGTAAATTCTCTGAAATTGCACATAAACCTGTGCCTGAGTGTTTGCACTAAGCGAGAAGGAAAGGTAGGCTAGTTTTTATCAGATTCTCAAATAGATCTACAACCCCCCAAATGGTTGAGTGATTGCTTTACATCCACTTTCAATTAATTTCATTTGCTGTATGGATTTACCACTTGCCTCCTCTGAGGACACAACAATGTATGTGGTCATCCAGACTTCACTCTTGAATTACAAATTCCTATTTCTCTGACTTCCAGATTTGAATTTTTCCATAGTCACTTCAATCAATACGCCCCAAACCACTCATCTTTCCCGCTTAAACATGTTTATTTTTAAATATTTCTGATTTTAAGTAATGTCATCAACATTCCCTCAGTTACTGAACTCAGAAAATTAAGAGTTATATTTGACTCACTTTCTAATAGGTCATTATTTCTTGTTGATTCTAATTCTCTTTGTTCATGAATTTCCCCTCTATCTGCCTTTCCATTTATCCCTCTTTGGTCCCAACCTCATTATTTCTCTCCTAGGAGATCCTTTTGAGAATCAGATGAAAACCACCATCAACTCTGCCTTCCCTCCCCATCATAGCACAGTGGGTAATGTACGGATTCCAGAATCAGTCTCTGGGTTCAAATCTCAGCTTGCCCATTTGCTAGCAGTGTGATATTTGCAAATGATTTACTTCTCTAGTAAAGATTACGTTTCCTTATCTGTCACAGGAAGCTAATAAGAGCACCCAGCTTACAGAGTTGTTATCAGAACTGAATGAGTTAATATATGCAAAGAGCTCAGAAGATTGGCTTTTTACGCTTCAAATATTTGCTAATATTTAAATAATAATGGCAAAACACCCATCTGGTTCCTCTGCTTCCAAGCTTATCAAATTTCCAGTACATTCTTCCTACACTGTGACTGGGGTAATTTTTTTCTAAAATGCAAATGTCGGCATGGTCCTCACACATTGACAGGACTCCTTACTGCTTGCTTTCAGAGAAAAAAATGCAACTTCCCTGATCTTCTTCAGTTTACCTCTCTAACTCCATCTTTCACTGTTCTCCTGGCTTTGATTCTGAGACTTAGGCTATGCATTTAGGTATATCCCACTCCCTGCCAGGACTCCTGGCAAATATACATATTCTCTGAGCTGTCTGGAGTATCCTCCATTTTCTTTATTTTGAAGACTTAGCCATTATCATCCCATTAGAAGCATCCTGCCTATGTTTTAATCATGAATCAACTTTTACCAGCTACGCGTAACCTTGGGCAAATTACTCAAGTTCTCTGTAGAATTTATAAAATGGGACTAGCCATAGTATTTACCTCATATTGTTATTGTTGGGACTAAGTTAATATACATAAAGCTTAAACAATGCCTGAATCATAGTAAGCATTCAACAAAATCCTTAAGAAGACAGCAGATGATGTATTTTTGCCCTCATCCTGTCCCTGCCATGATTTCAATATTTCTCTTGTGTATTTCACTAGTGTCCTGGCACCTTAGCCTCACATGTAGCAAAATATGAAATATGAAATATAATTGCGTGTTTATCTGTCTCTCTACCCACCAAACTCTAGTTTCCATGAAGCTACAGGCTGAAATACATCTCTCTCTTCCCAGTGGCCTGAACCCATCTGCTATATTATCAGAACTCAACAAATATTTGTTAAATAAAAATAGATGAATATTCTTACCCCCCAGAAGAGAGTATGAAACAGAACAGTTATTCTATAACTATTTTTGAATGAATGGATAAATTTATTAATCATATACCTTGGTATAGCAGGAGTATGCTCCAAGGTGATTTAGACAGTAAGAAAAACAGCCCATGGTAGAGAGTGGAGGCTAAATATTACTTGTTTCTTCCTTTTTTAATGCTTTGTTACTAATTAAACATTGTATGATGTTTGCCTCATGTGTGCTCAGTGTATGTGGCGATGGCTTCATCGTCCCTGAACATAAAAATGACTGGTGAACGTTTGACGGTCACAGTACCTGATTATCCTCCTCAGAAGAATTCTAAGCCTTGTATCTATGCCATTATCAATATAAACTATTTAGTTCCAGCAATAACTGTGAATTGCCAAAAACATGAAGCAATCAGCTAAATTTTGACACTATGATAACATTGAGGGCAATATTTTTTTAGTGGGTAATGTTTCTAAGAATAAACATGGCCAAATATTTGCAGACAAAGGTTAGACAAAAATAAATGTGTTACCCGGAAGCCTCACAAAATGGATGCAATTCAGTTTGAAATGATTATTTGCCTAAAACACCACTACTGCCTATTTGGAACAAGAAGAGGACAGGTTGGTCAATTATTTCAGAAAGTGTGTTTATTAAAAATTGTACTTAGCTTAAATGTACCTTATGACATTTGATATTTTAGTAGGAAAAGTTCTGTGAAACTAAACAAAAAGAATCCCTACATGCAAAGATGGATTTACAATTTCTGGAGCAAACACATGTAAGGGAAAGGATAAATTTCCCACCAACACTTCCTGGGAATGCTTTTATCATGTAAGTTTAGTGAGTTATAAAAACTTTAGAAGGCATAAAAGTAAATTAACTACAATTTTTCAGCATTTACTAGGATAGGCACTTCTTTTAATTTACTACGAACTCATCAGGTATGTATTATGATCCCACTTTAGATAAGAAAACTGAGGCTAAAAGAAACTGCTTGGATGAGTGTCCACAATTAAACACTCTTGAGCATTGTATTCAGACATTTTCCATGAAAGAAAGCTTGCTTATGGAGAACATTTAATAAATTTGTGTTTAATTGAAACTTGTCACTTGGAGGAGAAAGAAGGAACTAAAGTTTAATGAGTCGATTATGTCATGTGTTGTCTGCTTTTATAGGCAGTACCTAATTTAATCCCTTCCCTATCACTGAGAAGTAGACACAATTATCCTGACTTTAAAAAAATGATTAAACAGCTTCATAAAGGTTAAAATAGTTGCTGGTGACAGAGAAAACTCACTAAAAAATTTCTTCTCTTACTTCGTAGTGTTACATTCAGTCTGTCTCCTTAAGTGATTGCATCAAGTTGGAAATGGAAGACCCTTAACATCAATTAAACATTTTGGCTTTTGTATTATAACATAGCTCATGAAGATTTTGGAAAATCTTTTTGAAGATTACTCTTTGAGTTCTTAAAATACACATTTTTAAAAATTGATGCATTTATTATGGTATATTGATTTTAGGCATATTTGCATACATTTAAATGTAAAAGTAGAATATTTGCATAAACCCCTTGATAAATAATAAATCCATTCAATAAATGAGTTGTTGGTCACAAAAGTAGGAAAACGTTTTACTTATATGTTTTAGAATTAGGATGAAATGAGTTCATTTTAGAGACTGATTTTAAGCCAGTATTATGGTATGAGTTATTTAAAATTTTAAATTCATCATAACTAAAGACTATGACATAAGTGAAAATGAAGATATGCAGAGAATTAAAATCTTGATGGAAACCTTAGTAAGAGGCATTTTCTATTTTTATGTCTTTTATGAGTCCTTAAATGATCAAATATTTGGTCAGAATATTAACTATAGAATTAAAGAAAACAACAACTCACAAGAAGCAAATAAAACTTATGGTTATGAGAGCACAGAACCCATTGGAAAATGGGGTAATGGACTTACATGATGATCACAAGTCCTGCAATTAAATCAGAATTTATTTTAGGATTGTATCATTAAAAAGAAAATAAATATCAAGAAGCCTGAAGTATTAGACAATTTGTCTTTCTTATTTTTGTTTGTTTTGGATATGCTATATCACAAAAGAGACACAGTTACTTCTCACATACCCTGAGATGCTACTTACGGGTAGCATCTATCAGGTTCATAATTGTTCAATAAATGTTTCTTGAACAGATGCTTGGTTGCCTGCTGTTGCACCCAAACTCCAAACCTAGCCAAGAATTTTACTTTTGCAGTCACTCCCACCCCTGCCTCTATAAGTTTAAAGACATATTTATTGGACAAATACTCAGAAAAGAAGTGAAATTATGATAAGTAGGCAGACATATGAGCTCTGTGAGAATCACCAGGGCTTGATATTTCTAACATCATGAAAAAAAAAAAAAGAAATACTCGACTCCATGTGCTTTAAGTCTCAGGATGATAAGAAAAATATGTTTTCAATGTTCCCCCTAATGTATTCAGTTCAATATGAGAATAGATAT
Organism: Potos flavus; assembly: GCA_028534135.1. Classification (NCBI taxonomy): domain Eukaryota; kingdom Metazoa; phylum Chordata; class Mammalia; order Carnivora; family Procyonidae; genus Potos; species Potos flavus. Next base: position 23,789,359 of record CM052900.1, on the reverse strand, counting down.
GTCTCATATTAATACTTAATTTCTAAATACTCATGAGCTCCATTAAAATTCTTTGGCAAAATCGTACCAAACTTTCTTTCCAGTGGACTCTAACCCAAGGTTTTGGCAGGCGCTGACTGATTAGCAGGTTTTTTCCTTCCCAATCACGTTTCTGAGCACACCCAAATGGAGCTCTGGGAACTTACTGTTTAAAAAATATTCTTTACAAAGTATATTAAGGACTTGTTTAGACTATCTAAAGGAGATATAACTCAAGGTAATGGAGTGTAATAGAAAAATGTGAAATGTCTTTAAAACAAGATCACTTCATATGGAATTATCATCTATACTCATATCTATACGTGAAAGTATGGAATTGAGCTCATTTTTCATAGAGTTCAAGTCCACTATTAAAGAAGCCTCTGCAGTATGCATATTGCATATGCACATGGAACCACCACATGAATGGTCACATGAGCCATAGCTTAGTGACAACCACAACTTTCAGACGTAAATGATGTTCTCTTTCACTCATCACTATTTACGATTCATCGCATCCTCACTCAGAGAAAGGCTGATTAGCGACCAGAACTACAGAAGATGCCTTTAAGCTCCAAACTTTGAAGAGCTCTCCTGAGGCTAGGGAGAGGATCTGCTTGAAGTGGACAAGTGTTTACAGAGGCACTCATTCAATAATTGTTGGGTGGGGATGGGCAGATGGATAAATATCTTCTAAAGAGACAGGGGCCTACAATATTTTCAGTGGTTAAGTGGCTCCCGATATTCTAGTCATGTTAAAAATTTGTATTTCCAACACCTGAAACTAATATAACACTTTATGTTAACTATACTAGAATTTTAAAAATATATATATTTCCACTGTCACAAAGACAGTCCAGAATAAATATGCATGGATGCCCTGGTTAGGTCTTCTCCACACAGGACTAAACATAAGTGATCTTAATAAAGACTTTTAATAACAAAGATTCATTCATTTCATAATAGTTATTGGGAGCTTCTATATCTCCTTTTCTCTGTAACCAACTCTTCCTTCTCCCCCTCTATAAAAGAAATAATTAATATTAGTTTTAATACGGGAATCTTACTGAAACTCTCCCAGGACTCTGAATTAATTTTTAATATTGGCTAATTTCTGTCTTCTAATATTTATCCATGACAGTATTGCAGGTTTTATCTAAGGCTAAAAAGAGCAAGCAAGAGAGAAGAAACCAGAAAGTTCTTTTAGAAAGATACTGTGAACTCACAAATTTGAGCTTATGAATACATTCTCCGACATAAAGACATGAGAAATTTTGAGTACAAACTTCATGCAATGCTTCTAAGAATAAAGTTATTTTGCTGCTTTTATACAGCAATCAATACAATCTAGAAAGTTGTATTGAATATTTACTTGCTCCATGTTAAATAAAATATCTACTATACCAAATTGAAGAAATTCTTACCACCTTCTTTAGTACAAAGATTGACGAGGTTGTGCACTGTGTCCATCAGCTCCAGCTGCTGCTTCTGAAGGACACTATTATTGTTGGTGGCTCTGTTCAATTGTTTCTCCAGTTCCTGGATTATATATGTTTGACGAGTAACCAAGATTTGAAGATTCTCTCTCTCTTCTTTTAAGGTATCCAACTCTTCCTTGTGCTTTCCCTCCATTTCTAAGATTTTATGTTCTAATAAACTACAAGAAAATAAAGACAAGACTATTTAAAAAATGCTATACAAAAATATATGACTCAACTAGATACTGAATTTATTTAAAGTTAGAAATTTTAGTTAGGTATGTTACAATGGAAATATTTTATAAGTGATGGTCTCAGAATATATACATATAACATATTCTAATATACATAATATGTTATTATATAATTATTTAATACATATATTAATATAGGAGTTACATATATAACATACCAAATAAAGAATAATTAGAATATTTGTTGTCAGAGTAATATTTATTTCCTAAACATATTTTTTTTCCCTGGGGTACATTCCACATCCAAGGTAGCTGACTTGGACCCAAACAATTTGAGTCTGTAAAAGTTACAGTATTACTTTCATTAAGGAAATAGGTCCAATAAGAAACTGCCAAATAGTCCAGGAAAAATACAAACAAAATATAGGAACTATTTTTTTTTTTTAATTTATGTTGCGTTCATTTGGGATTCTCAAAACGTTAAGTGATTAAATTTCACAATAGTGCTGTGGGGTCAGTTAATAGTATATTGAAGCAGAACCCACAGGACCAAAAAGTAAGCTATGCAAAATCACAGTGAACTAGGTTACTTGAGATTTCTGATGGCTGGTCCTGTATCATAACCACAGCTTACTTTGTCTCTCAACCTAAGTTTCAGAATGAGGCCTAAAAGCACCACAAGCTCCCAAATCAGTGCATAGGTGGTTCTGCACAGGAAGACCACAGGCTGGTGGTGTGGTCTTAAAAAAGACATGGGATTTTGCTCAGGGTGATAGAATCTTCAACTGAGAATCTTCCTTCTCTCACAACTCTTCAGAAGATACTCCCCTTGCATACTGCGCATTAAAAATGATAGGGAATGCAGAAGCACTCTTGGATCCTAGCAACTGACTATAAATAAAAGGTATTTACATTTTATAGAGTGTATAATATACTAAGATTCCTCAGAGGAAAGCCTGATTCAGTTTCCTCAATTCCATTTTCAGAAGGTTCAACCAGTCCTTAGTTTACAAGGTGTTATTCAAATGTAACATACCAGACTGGGCACTTAATTTACCTTGGAGAAATATAGCACCGAATCATTCTTGTAAGTTTGTAATGAGGGGACTCCAGGGAATGTTTTAAATTTAATACTTAAATTATAAAATAGAGCATGTTAGAAGAGCCAAATTTTCCTACTTGATGTACTGGGGGACGAGCTGGAATATCTGACTGCCCTTTACACAGATTAAGAAGTGTGGAGAGAACTGCTCATGAGCATTCTGGATCTTTGCCAACCAACCTGTCTTCAAGAAAATGTGGCTCAGAAGTTGACTGTTGAACCACACCTGAAAAACACTGGGATGCTTCCATTCATGTTATCCTACCAATTTACAACACCTTGGGTAGCGTGTTCAGATTCCCATTTCTCATTTCCACTGAGACCTGTCAGGGGCAGCTCTGTGACTTGTGCAAAATAACAGAAGCCAAGTCTCTATTTTGGGTTGCTCTCACTCTGTGGGACACCAATAGTGAAAGGAGACCTGCCCTGACTGTTAAGCAAACTCAACTTGGATAGAACCTAGGTAGAGCAATTAGGGAAATTGGTGATGGCCATCTATATTTCTGAAGCCATCTTTTGGAAATGAAAACCTTAGGCAAGGAGGTCAGGGTAAGATAAAAGACAACATCTGTAAGGAGTAGGTATGACTCACTGTCTTTTAGTGTTTTCTTCTGTGTCAATAATTTCCTGCTGAAGTTAGAGGTTAAAAAATAAACAAAATAAAACAGACAAACAAAAAGCCCTTCTCGGTTAAAAAAGTTTATCCAAAGTTAAATGATTAGTGCACATGATATGGAGTCAAAGCAGGTTTTCTCTGTGTCTCTTAATTGTCAGCCTTCGGATCTGAAAACTAACCACAACTGATACCTTAGATCATTCTCAGTTTACTTTTTATTTTTTTGTTTTTCCTCCTAATGATCAAATGGAAGATGCCCATAATATAAAGTCAGTTAACTTACAAAAAAACTGTCTTTTAAATTTGCAAGAGTTACCTTAGATCATTCTCAGTTTACTTTTTAATTTTTTGTTTTTCCTCCTAATGATCAAATGGAAGATGCCCATAATATAAAGTCAGTTAACTTACAAAAAAACTGTCTTTTAAATTTGCAAGAGTTATAGTATACTACCAAGAAAACTTAGAATTAGCTGTTAAAATGATAATAATGTAAAGATCAAAATTAGGGTGATATAGTCATATAATACTGGATAGAAATCTGAATTATCATCTTGCTTCTACAAAAAGATGAGCATTGGCCTTTCAGTTTTCCTCATCAGTAGGTAACATTCTGGTTAGAAAATATCATGCTATAGCTATAACTTGTATTTATTGCTTGCCAAGTGCCAATAGCACTTGTATTTTCTCAGCACTATGAGTTCTCAGCACTATGTAAAATATAAAATGATACTATTCCTAATCTAAGAATTTATTTTTAGAGAGAACAACCTCAAATAAAACAATAGCAGCTGTAAGAAACTTTTGTTTCAGATATAATGCTATTAAAAAATTATTTTAAACTAATGTTTTTCCACTTCTTTTGATGTACTCCCTATTCAAGAGAGTATATACTTAAAGATGGCTACTACTGAGATGTCAATAAAGGAATTTTGCTTGTTTGTTTATTTTGGTTTTCAGAATAATTTGGAAAGAGCTAAGAATTTAAAGCTGATCAAAGAATTCCCTGATGTCAAAGGAAAAAGCTTGGCACTGGCTTACGGAAGAAAAGGTCTGCATTTCCTGAGTAAAAGGAATATGCACTTGACATGATGAAAAGAACATTAATTTTCATAATTCACTGAGCAACATTTAATGCACTGTGACTACCAGGTATCTAAAGAAATCCAAATAGCCTGTCATCTTAAAATAGCTATTTATGCAAAGTAAAGATGGGACTACCCACAGAAGTAAGAACTGTCCTCTATATCACAGACACCTCACAGGGTTTGGAATGTTACATATATCCTTTATATTAATCATAACTTTTTAGACTTCTTCAGGCAAGACTGATCTCTTCTTGGCCCTTCCATTTTCTCCAACATTGCTCATCTCTTACTTCCATCTTCTCTTCATATTTGGCTTTAAAAAAAAAAAACAAAAAACCTATTCTCTTTCCTTAGATACTTCTCTTCCATTGGTTATTATCTACTTGGGAAGTCAGCCCTTCTTTCTCATTACTCCAAACTGGTTTGAATCGAAAACTTTCTTGCCAGAAAAAATTCACATGCTATCTCCATTAATCACTTTGTTGTAATACATCATTATAATTGTGTAGTCCTTTAAAGCCCTTATCTCCTTTGATTTCTAAAGCAATACAGAGATACAGACTGAGTAGATATCACAAGCCTCAGTTAATACGAATCTAAGTATCTTGTTCAAAAATCATGCATTCATTGTGTCAGAACCAAGATAAAAAGCCATGTCTTCTAATTTGTTGGACTAGAAATGTGCCTATGACATCCCAGTGCTATGAACACTAGCATGAGAGTCTCTCCTCTTTGATTTAGTGTAATATATCTTCTACTTATTTCCTCCACCCATTTATGTTTTGTGAGGAAGCAGGGAATCACTTTAACATCTCCTTAGTAATTGTTCTCCATCTGGTTATTCTGGGAGCTTATCTTTTGCAATATTTAAGCCTATTGATCTTTTACATGTATAAAAACAGTTTCTTTGTCAAACCAGTTTTTTTTTTAAATCTGAATTGAGATTTTCTTAAGCACCACTCTGCCTTAACCCCTCTGTCATGAAATGTAATTTTATCTCATTTTGTCCTAAAGTTTTTTATTGGTTCTCTTACATTTTCCCTATCCAGATCAGTTGGGAGAGGCCACCTCAGCTAGATACAGAGACCTACAAGTAAACATTGATCTACAGGATATTACAGCTCCAGCATCCTAAAACTAGATAGGCAAAGTAGTTATATTTTCCCTGATGATGTCCTGCAGCAATAAGTTTAGTTTAGACTTAAATACATAATCCAAAATGCAGATGCTGATTCCAAACTCCAGTGCACTGTTTTCTAGAGTGCGTGCATTCCATATATTTTTATCAGGTGTTCACTAGAGTCCCACTCTCAAGTTATTGGGAAGCTTAGATTAAATAAACAGTTTTCATCATGATGCATCTTTTAGGATTAGTGTTCCATGGAACAACAATTTATGAAACTGTGTACCTAAATCTATACAAATGGAGTTAGAAATCTAAAGACAGAATTTCTCACAGGATTCCAAGTACTTCTTGTTTCCCATCTTTCTGGAAACACTTCGAGAAGACACATGCATAAAAAATTTTGGCACTTAACTTCTAGTTTGAGGCAGAGGTGCACTTTAATGAAGAATAAAATAAACAAAATAATCTAGGCCTTGAACTTCAGTAAAAGGTTCTAATTGAGTATATACAAAACCTTATTTGAAGTTTTTGGTTAACTTCTTTCCATTTTCACAGTCTGCCTCCTCAAACATATCTTATTGGAAATATTTCAGATCATTGAACACATCTTGAAACTTTCACAGAAAAAGCTCTCCCTTTCAAATTGTTTCCCACAATAGAGTTCTTAACATAGCAGCCAATGAATTCACAGTGGTGACAGTTTCCTAAGCAATATGTGTGTAAAGATAGCCCTTAAACAAGGAAGAAGATGTTGAAAATATAGAAACCTTCTCACTTTTATCTGTCTGAAACTGCTTACAGATGTTTCCATTTTTTAATTATTTTTAATATGTAGGGTGTCAACATGTGTTGCAAATATGGGTTTTAGGGTTTGATTTTTTTCCCCTTCAAACAAGGATATATTAACTTTGGGTTAAGTTTATACTTTAAATTTCTAATTTGAACACAGCAAATTTAAAATTTATAGCTAAATAGTCTTGTAATTCGAATGTGGAGCAGAAGCATAGATTATTACAAGTAAACATTGGCAAATACTTTTTTTTTAATAGTTCCGAGTAAATAAGAATAAACTAAATATATTATGGAAGCCAGAAAGCAAGAAAAAAAAAGGGGTATACTTCAAAACATAAAAATGTAATACTTGTATAAAAACTTTGCAGAATAAATGGCAAACTACAGAAACACATATCTGCAGCATATATGACAAAGTTTTATGTCCACTAAAGAGCATATATGAGTTAATAAAACAAAAATAAACAATGTAATAGAAAGATGAGAAACACAGAAGAAGAAATGCAAATGGTCAATAAACATGAAAAGATGTACAACCTAACTTTTCGAGTAGACAACATTAATAAAATGGTTAGCAAGGTTTGTAGAAATTAGAAAGTCCATGTACACTTGAGGAGAAATATAAAATTTGGAGATAATTTGTCAATATGTATGAAAACTTAAATAATCACATAAAAATTCTAATAAATTGTAAATTATCGTCTATCTATACCTAGAAATGAGAGATATATGCATATAGTTACATGTATAAAATAAACTTTTATGAATTAGAGATAAACCCAAAATGTAAAGAATAGTTTTAATCTACACAAATATGCATTCATTATATACATGTATTCATACATGTGTGTGATTGGATATGAGTATGTGTCTGTGTAAACACACAACAAATATTCACACTGTACACAGATATATGTCTTAGTATTCATAGAAAAAGCCTGGAAGAATAAGCAACAAACAATCTGTTAATGATGATTTTCTACAGGGGGTGGTGGTGGTGGAGTATGGAATTAGGAAGATTTTGTCCTTCAATTGTATATACTTTTATATAATTTAATGTTTAGATCAAGTTTGTGTTACTTTTTTGATTAATCAGAGAGTTGTGTTAGGTAGTTATGAGTCTAGAACGGTCTGAGAAGATGCTATCTAGAAATTTTAAAATTGGGCTGAATTAGTGAAATTCAAAATATGAACTGATAATCTTGGGATCGATGCAGAGCACTTTTGGGGATGCAGAATAGCAGTGTAAACACCATCTCTATTGTATTTATGTTAAGAACAATTAATATATTTACAATATTTCATGTAAACAATGTGGTTTGTGTTTTCCATTAAAAAATATGTTTCAATTGTGTGTGTGTGTGTGTGTGTGTGTGTGTGTGTGTGTGTGTGTATACAGAGATAAATGACATTTGTTGTGATAGAGCTCATGGGACATTTGCCAGTTCATCATTCATTCAACATTCAAAAAGCACTTAATACTATATATACAATGTGTAGAGAATTGTGCCTGGGAGCATGAAGACAAAGATAAATAAAACACAGTCTCTGTGTTCCAGAAGGTCACAGCCCAATAGTAGAGAAATAGATAAACACATGCACACACACACACACACACAAATACACACACAACACTCAGAAGCACACACACACACAAATTACAATGTGATGGGATAAGTAAAATAATGGGGGCAAACAATGTACAGTATTATCATATAAGTTATAATGACCAAATCTATTGGGCAGAGTCAGAGAAAAGTTCTCAGAGAGGTTAACATCTGCGCTGAGTTTTGAAGGGTGAACGGAGTTTGTCAGTTGAATAAAGAACTAGAGGGCATTTCAGATAAGTCAAACATCAAATATGTCTGAAACAACATCAAGTGTTCAGCGTGATACTAACAACTAGCACCATTAAACACTTGTTATGTGTGTTGGGCATTGTTCTCAGTGCTTTACCTGCATTAACTCAATTAATCCTCACGTAAACTCCATGCACTATTATCATCATCCCAGTTTTAGAAATTAGGAAACCAAATTACAGTGAGTTTAAGTAACTTGTCAAAAGTCACACAAATAATGTGCGGCAGAGCTAGTTATAGTAGGATAAAGGAAAAGTAAACCCTAGGCAGTCTGGCTTCAGAACTCATGTTCTTAGCTATCAGACCATACTTTCTAAAATATAAGACTTGTATAAGTAGGGCTACCAGATTAGGATTATAATGATACAGACTGTGTTCAATGCTTAAAAGACTTGAACTTTCTCGAGTTAGTTACAGAGAATCAGTAGGGGATTAGGCAGATGCTGTCTAGAGATTGAAAAGTGGGGCTGAATTAGTGTTGGGGACCTGAACAAAAGTGAAAAATAATCTGATCTGCATTTTAGAAAGATTTGGCAGAGCTCTGGATGATCAGTTTGAGAGACATGCGGCTTAAAGCACAGAGGTCACTGTCATGGCTGAGATAAGAATTAATGGGAGTTTGACTAAGACATGATCGGAAATAAAATGAACAGGACAGATTGAGAAAGTATTTAGGAGATGGAATTGACAGCCTCAACAGTCACTGTGAGTTGTGAGGAATCAGGGAAAGGAAAAAATTAAGATTACCCTTGGATTTTTAGTTAGATTTGGAATTCTCTTCCACTCTAAAATCTTAAGATTAATGAAATTGAAATTAAAAAATGCTATAATTCATTTTTTAAAAACATAAGAATAAATGTTCTAGTAAATCAGTCTGTAGGTATATTCCATTTTCAAAGTATAGAATAGAGTACTATAAATTTAAAAACTTTTTATTTATCCCTACTATAGACAACTAACGTAATTCAGCCTAATCTAATGCTAGCAGGTAGCAGGATTTTACTTTAGCATTTTGTAAAGAACTTTTCAAATGGAAAAGAAATTTAATTTAAAGACTGTGACTTAACTTTTCATTTCTTTAGGCATCTTAAGATTAAAAATCAATATTTTTATGATGCCATTACAGTAATTTGTTTGTAAGGTATAATTTAGTATCTTGAAATTACACAAATTTCAATCAGTTAAAATTAATTAACTTAATAACTTCCCATAAACTCCAGCTAGAAGATAGATGAGGCTTGTCAAAGAAGTTCAGTGAATTCCCAAGGTAAAATAAATAGTTTATATTTCCTACTCCAGTATTAGCAGGAATAAATAATGATCTATATAGGAATAGGCCAAAAACAACTGGCTGACCCCTTTCTTCAAACTTCTATTTGTTTGTGTTAAGAGGATAACTTGACAGCCACATCAATTAATCTTGAGGCTGGAAAAATATTTTTATAATAATTAAGACAGAGAATCATTATGGACTCGAACCCTAATTTTGCCATAAACTAGCTGTTTGGTCATGGACAAGTAAACTTGACCTTTGTGAATTTCATTTTCTTTATACATGAAATAGGAATAAGAATACATACTTTGCAGAACTAGTTGGAGGATTAGCAGTAATGTATGCAAGGCACCTGGCATAGATGTTTACCTGATATTAGGTAGGCAGGTAGCAGATAGTTTTGATAAAACTATGTTGAAGTGGCCATCACATATGTAGTTTCACTTCACTCTGAATGGCCTTACTGAAAATTTCCCTAATCTTCACACTACATATTCAACACAAGTATCAGGAAAGCCCAAGGGCTCCAACTTTGTATATGTAAGATGCTCACTTCCCTTCCTGTATACCCTAGTGAGGCAGAAGAATTTCTTCTGGAATATTTTTTCACCCAGCTGTGCTCCCACCTTGGGAAAAGTTGGGGTTAAGTCAGAGATGGGCAGGTGCCTTGATCAGTTCACCAAACTTTTAGATGAAAAGATTCAACTCAAGGGATTTGCATTATGACATCTTTCCCTGTCCCTCTCTTTTTTTCTATTGTCTTGAGCTGACCTGGCAGGAAACATACTCAAAGAATTTAATAAAAGTTGACAATTACATGTTCCACTTTGTGATCCAAGCGCCTATGTGCAATGTAAATATTAATGCTTCCCATTTCTTGGGATCTTGGTTGATAATTTCAATTACAGGGACCAATTACTGATCTTGTACTTCCAAATGCTCTTCCTTGAGGTAAGAAACAAAACCATTTTGACATTAAGATAGCATCCAACAAAAGAAAAAAAAAAAACATTTCCTAAAGAAAGCAAACTGGAAGCTTCTTGGAGTCACCCCTCAGTAGATTGTTAGGAAAACAAACAGTAGAGCAAATGTTGCTAATCCTATTCTTGCTTTGTGCCTTTGGCTATTTAGGGGATAAAGGAGTGAATCTAATGAGGCCCAAAATCCTTTTTCAACCCTGCAAGCGATGCATTTAATTTGTCAGGATGTAAATCAGCAGGACCTCTCAGCATGATTGTGTAGTATAATCCTGTCCATAAAATATTCCTCCTTGTTCTGCCAAAGAAGTGGTGGACCCTCCTAAGGTCCAGCTCACCGACTTGGCAGCTGAGGCCCCATCATATTCAAAGTTGGTAAGTCACACACCCAGACACAACCCCTGACATTCCATGGGGAGGAAGCAAAGCTTAATTTAGATAATCCCCTTTGCAAAGTGTATTAGCTGATCCAAACCAGACCTGGCCAACTAAAGGCATGTTGTTCCTACATTTCAGAGACGCCTAAATGTAGAAATAGCTTTTTGCTACATTTGGAGGAGTAAGATTCATTTAAGGAACAGGTAGGGTTAATCAATAAACTTCTTTAAAAATATATATAAACAGTTTAGTGTTTGACTTTGACTTTCTATCCACTTAAATCCTATGGGGGGGGTGGATTTCTTTGTTTCTCTAGAAAGTGCTTGGCAGAGTTCCTGAATTCCATTTCATATATGGAAGTAAACAATAACAATAAAGAGAATAGAGAAAGTATGTTGTACATCACAAAAGAATATTCTTGGTTTTTTATAAAGTAATACACTTTTTTCTAAGTGGTTCATAGAAGAATATGCCTGGTTTAAGAATAAATGTTCCAACAACACTCCATTAAACACATTGGACCCTTCCATAGGAAGACACAGATGACTACAGAGATACAGCAATGTCAGGAGATACAGCATGTTGATCGAAAAATACCCCCAAGAACCGCCATTGAAGTAATGCTACATTTGAGCATCAAAAAAGAAAGGAGTGTAGAGGAGAAGTGAAAGATGCATGTAAGTCTTTGTCAGTGTAAGCACAGAGATAAATTTCAAGTTGAAACCTAAATCCCTAAAGTCATTGTGAAATACCTATATTTCTGGCAAAGGGAATTGTTAGAACTCTGAAAAAATTATCACTAACAATAAGCGTTGTGACTTGTATATACAGAGACCTGAATTTTCCTTAGAAATTGGAACTTAATAAAGGAAAAAAATCATCGGCAGAAGGCATGTATGTACTGGGATTAGGAATGAGATGCCTCTGAGCCGCTGTGGCACACAGAGAAGCCTCCTCTACTTGACCTGCTTGACAGAGCTCTTTTGAGGGCGTGAACCTTCACTCAGCTTTACCGATGGCAGAGAGCAACTTTTAAGAGTTTCCCTTAAACAATTTCATGGTGAGAATTCCATAGTAGGAAATCGTACTAGGTGCCATATCAAGAATTATGATGGAAAAACAAAAAACCCAAAATGATCAGGAAATAAGGTAGAGGGGATATATTTTTTAAAAAAGAAAGAGAAGGAAGAAAGAAAACGAAAGAATGAATATGTCAAGGAAGGAGGGAAAGAGAAAGACAGACAGACATGGCGGGGGGAGAGAGAGAGAGAGCGAGAGTGAGAGGAGTACAAGTGACACTTAAGGACAGCATTTGTTTCTGTAGTTAAGAGTGAGATCTTTCAGTCCTCCCAGGTTTTTTATGGTATCCTGACAGCTCAAGTGTCAGATGCGGACCAAGAGATAATACACATATCAGCAGGGGAAGAATTGAAGAATGTAGATTCATGCTGACAACTTTTTAAAAGATAAATCATATGTGGTAACATACTTAGTGAGAGATTGAAACCACCCTAGGTTATACCTTAAAATGAAATACCACGCTGTTATTAAGAATGATATTAGAGGGACATTTATTCATGAGAAATGATTTCTCTTTCCAAAGAAGGCAGGCTGCAAAACAGTTGGGATAGCATGACACAGCTTTCCATAAAAAAATATATTTATATATAATACACATTGACACATGCAGCTTTCTCAATGTGACAGGATTGTGATTTTTAGTTTTATTTTGTGTACTTTCTCCTTTTTCTCCAATAAGTGTGTGTTATTTATGTAATTATGAAAACAACCTAAAAAATAAGGCAAAGTTGACAATATTTTACTTATTTATTCCTTGACAAAGCTTTCACAATAGCATCTTGATATATATAATTGTAAAGGGGTTCACTTTTAGCAACAATGTTAAAGCATGGTGGGATCCTAAAACCAAGGGAGGGTTGATGTAAAGTATACCTGCTCCATGTACATGTCTTGTTACTGCGAAACAGCAGTAGGATAAATGGTACTTTTCAGCAGGATTTTCAATTCCAAAACATTTCATTATGCAACCAGTTCAGGGTCAAGTCCTGTCAAGTTTACTTATAGTTATACAGTTTACCCCATGACACAGTACAAAGATAAATAAATGTAAAACTTAGAAATACAAGTCATAGAGCATGCATGACCCCTTTCAGACTCTAAATCAACAGTCAGGTTTATCTTCTTCATGGAAAAGCTTCATTATAATTGCTGTCATTAAGGGCCACTTTTAGTGTAAAGTAGGGGAATCCTTTTAGGTTGCAGATAGTAGTATTGAGAGATGATGTGCTACAGTGCAAAGAGCAAGACTAGGAAGAAGGAAGCCTGGATTACATTCCCAGTTGTACCACTAGCAAGCTGTGTGACCTTGGACAAATCACTCACTTTTACTGAGTCTGTCCCCTCATCTATAAAGAGCACTAGCAGTCCTCTTTGTGCCTTCCGGTTTGGAATACGGTGGAAACTCTAGTTCCAATGACATAAGGTACTTAACTAGTTTCTAGCAACACAGTGGTCTTTAAATCAATATAATGCATAAGAACTGAAACTGCTTCAAGCCATCCCAATGGCCAGGGGTCAGTTAATAAGCAATACATTTGTCCTACAGAGGTCAGTCCTTTGAATTGGCCATCACGAATGTCAAGACTTCAAAATGACATAGTCTATACATCATTTCAAGATCTCTAAGTCCTATTTCACTTACCTGAGATGATTCATAGTTTATAAAACACATCTATAAAACTAAACAAAGAAATTTATTATATCCAGAGTAAATGTCTTTAAATGTGGGAAAGGGGATGGTGAGCAACTCTTGAATCAGCTTTATAGGTAAATAATTTTCTGGGAAAAATAAAATTTGTTTCTCTGCTGCAAGATCTCTGAATTCAACAATCTCGTAGCTCTGTAGAAGCTTAAGGGCAGGTAGAGTGACAATTCAAGTTACAGAGTTTCAGAGACTATTTTTTTCTTTATTGCTATAGATGTCATTCTGCTGAAAACTGTCAATATTTTGTGTCACTGAATTTAGTCACAGAATCAATTCTTACAGATATGGTGGGATTTGAACAACTAAACATTAGATAAATTAGTGTTAAAAGTTATAAAAAGCATTTACTACAAGAGTGTAAGCAATAGTATTATTCATATCATATTAAATTGTCTCTATAGTTCCCTTTTGTTTTTTGCAAACCACCTCAATAATTTTTTTAAAGATTTTATTTATTTATTTAACAGAGAGAGAGATCACAAGTAGGCAGAGAGGCAGGCAGAGAGAAAGGGCAAAGCAGGCTCCCCGCTGAGCAGAGAGCCCGACGCAGGGCTCAATCCCAGGACCCTGAGATCATGACCTGAGCCGAAAGCAGAGGCTTTAACCTACTGAGCCACCCAGGCACCCCTCCACCTCAATATTTTAAGAGTTGACAGAGAGGTGAAGGATAAAAATAAGTACATATGTAAATATTTGGAATATGACAATCCTCACCTGTTTTTCTCATGAATCTTTAGGATTTCATTTGTCTGTTGAAGAAGCTGCTTCTCTAGCTTGTATGTTGATAATGAATTCTCTAGCAGTTGTATTTCAAGTCGAGAAGTTTGATTTAGTACCTCAAGATAAAAGATAAAAGATAAAAACATTTCAAACTTTAATCACAAAGAGTGAACAGAATTTTTGTTTTTTTATTTAGCTGTGTTTTCTTTTAAAATAGTATTTCTTCCGGAATAATTAATTAAATGGCCTACATTCTACTAATTAGAATGTAGAGCTTTGCAATGTATCTTAAACACGACATTCATTTGAGATTGAGGCTGCAATTGAATGAGAAAATTGAGTTATTAAATCCATTTTCATATTTAAATTTTCATGTCCTGAATCCCTAAGATATTCTACTGTGCTAGTTGTTTTATGTATGTATTATCCCCAATATTGATATTATATACATGTTATCTCTGAGATTGGAAGTAGTACATGGTCTCTGATATTGTATATAACTAATAACTAATAGGCAAGTAAAATATGCTTGCTTTGATCCCTCACCTTACAAAAACCAATTATAAATGTGCAAACAACTCTTGACACAGTTTAGACAGATTCACGACCACAGAGTTATTGAATACCTATCATATTAAGTCACACCAGCCCTTCCAGATATCATATCATTTCACAGACATGGGCACATGTTAATGGGGGAATTGCTACCATCGCTTTATAAACGAAGAAATGGAGGTTCAGACAGAGGCCAGAATCCACACAGGAACCAAGGGAAGAACCGGGTTTTTGAACCCAGACAGTGTGACTCAATTTTAGTGCTCTATACTGAAAACTGTGAGACTCCATTTTAATGCTCTATACTGAAAACTAAAAGGGTTATTAGTTAAACTGTCTTGGGTCTTAATCTGAGGAAATGAAGTGACCAGGAATCCAGATTGCACTGAAGACAGATGGTAGTTATTCTTTCAACTGTGCTACACTAGGTGCTCTAGAAGCTATAAATGTTCAACTAATCTTGAATCATGAAGACTCATGTTGCTAGCCAGGCTTTAATATAACACGAGTCTGTGAGCCATGAACCCAAACCTACCCATCCTCCAAGCAAACATCACACACCGGAATCCTAGAAGATACCTTCAAACTGTGCCGATGTCTTTGTTCCTCCCTGTCTCTGCTCTGTCTACCCTCTACTCGCTCTTCTTTAAGAGAGGTAAAAAGGGCAAGGAAAAAAGTATAATTAGCTTTAAAGCTTCCTACGTCACTTGAAAACTTTTATACCACCACACTTTTCTTAGAGCTACTTATTGAAAGGGAGCTGGAAAGCCTTCTGGAGAGTTAATATCAATCTAAAGGTCCACCTCTAAAAACGACATCATTAGAGCTTTCCTCCTTTTCTGCAGCAGGTCAAAACCTGGGATTATATCAGATGCACATAACCTTTTCAAAACACACTGATATGACTAGGGCTGGACTTGGATTACAAGAAGTTGTGGGGGAAGGGGATGTATTTGCAAGGAACCAGGAAAAGGGCTAGGGTGAGATCAGAGAGGAAATTGCCTCAATTGCAAAATTTAAGGAGGTATCAAAAATATTATTATATTTTAAATAAATTTTATTATTATTATTAAATTAAATATTATTTCTATTTATATAAGTATATAAATAAGAATAATTTATATAAATTAATAAATAAAAAGATAATATTAAAATATTATGATACTTTAATGCAACATTTTGAAAGATCAAAACTAGTGCAAAATAATCCATGTTGAACATAGCATAATTTTAAAATAAATACAGGATCTGCTTCTACACATCTATTGTTTAGTTTTGTGTGACTTGATCCTATTCTCCTCACCCAAGTCTCAACCCTGTTGGAGGAGTGTGAGGCAGAGGGTGAAGGAGTGGGGGACAGAATGGCGAGGTGGGGTGTTAGTGCTTTAAAAAAATTCTAAGGTTCTAGGATTCATTTTTACAATTGTCATAAATAAAGATCTGAAACCAGTCTAAAAGTCACTACTAATAATCAATACTTAGATTTGTGGAGTGGTTTAGAGTTTTAAAAAATATTTTCCTATTCTGAGTCACTTCTTTTGAGGAAAAACAGGAGCAAGAGGAACTGGGATTTGAAGACAGAATTAGGAGTAGCTCAGAAGACAAAATGGTAGAGAACATAAAGATTAGGGATACACAAGAGGTGACTTTGAACTGTTAAACATACTTTTTTGTCCGGGGAAGTTTTTTGTTTGTTTATTAACTAGAATTACAATTCATAAAATAATTAAATAGGGCATGAGGCATCTGGATATTTTGATGACACTGAGAAGAGTGCTTGGCACAGAGAAGACACTCAGTATTGACTGAATGAACAAAAGGTATTTTGTCTCACTGAATCAGGCATATTATAAGCAGTTAAACAAAATCTGTCTTCTCTCTGATTCATCACACTCTCTCATCACACTTTCTGAGATCCTCAAATACCAAAATTTTTATTTTACAAAGAACAAAAACTGTTCTTCTCCATGTCTGAGAAGAACATGAGAGAACACTGAGAACAGAATGGAACCACCTAAAATTGAAATTGAAGCTGTCTATATCTAAGTCCAGAGACTACAATAGCTCCTAATTTTTCTCCACTTTGTCCTACCTCCAGTCTGTTTGCTACATAACAGCAGAATGATCTTTTTAAAAACATAAATCACAGACTCCTGGGTAGTTCAGTTGGTTAAGAGATCAACTCTTGATTTCCACTCAGATCATGATCTCAAGGTCATGGGATCGAGCCCTGCCTTAGCTCCCCACTCAGTGGGGAGTCTGCTTGAGATTCTTTCTCTCTGCCCCTCTCCCTACTCATGCTCTCTCTCTCTCTCAAATAAGTCTTAAAACAAATAAAATATAAATCACATATGTCATCACCAATATTAAATATGCTAATATTTAATATTCTCTTGGCAATCAGAACAAATTCCGTAGGCCAACAAGGTCCTACGTGATCAGAACCCAGCTTACTTCTCAGATCTTATCCTGCCACTCCTGTCCTTGTTTATTATGTTCTAATCACACTGGCCTCCTTTTTGCCACCACAACATGCCAAATTTATTTCTACCTCAGGGCCTTTGCACTTGTAGTTGCCCATACCTTCCCAGATGCATGGCTGATTTCTTATTTAATTCTTGCTTAGGGAGGTCCTTCCTGGTCACTGTCTGTAATATAACTCCTCACCATCCTCCATCAAGTTATCCTGTTGTGTATTGTCTTAGAAAAATCATCACTATTGGAAATTATCCTGTCTGTTCACTGATGTGCTGTTTCTCTACCCCACGAGGATGTCAGTTACACAGAGGCAGGACTCTTCCACCTGGAGCTCTCCAAATTGCCAATGCCCAGCATGGGGTCTGGCACACTGGCACAGAGGTGTTTGTTGAATGATATGCTAGGCAATAGACAGTGAGTTATTTTTCAAGTTGGGTCATTGTTAGAAAGAAGGTGGCAGGCCAGGTGAAGGTTAAGTGGGACTTTAGTGACAACAATCTAAAATCTAAATCTAAAGCAGCATCTGAATGTGGGAGAAGGAAGGAGACAAATCCCAAATTTCTTTTAGTCCAGGCTCAGTGTCAGGTCATCTCTGGCCACTTTTGAACACAAATGTCAATCCCTTCTCTACTTTCCCCATCACCTTGTCCAAATAGCTGCTTTATTTCAATTCTCTCTCTGCTGACGTATTAAAATAGGCCTGAAGTTTAAAAATGAAAAACTGAGAGAATTGTATAGGAAACTATGATAAACTGACCACTTTCTTGCCATGTGTCTATGAAACTTGCTGCTTAGCAATAATCTAAATGTTCCATTAAAATGACAAAGACATTTTATTCTTTAGCCTAAACATTTGCCAAAGCATATCTCTGAGAAAAAGAGAAAAAGAAAGAAAGAAAGAAAGAAAGAAAGAAAGAAAGAAAGAAAGAAAGAAAGAAAGAAAAGGAAAGGAAAGAAAAAGAAAGGGAAGGGAGAGGGAGGGAAGGAGGGAAGGAAGGAGGGAGGGAGGGGAAAGAAAAGGAAAGGAAGGAAAAGGAAGGGAAGGGAAGGGAAGGGAAGGAAAGGGAAGGGAAGGGAAGGGAAAGAGAAAGAAAAAAAGGAGAGCAAAGAGAATGTGAAAAAAGCTCCCCAGGAACAATTTCAAACCTTAAATTTTGCAGCATAAAGAACAGAGTAAGGAAGATGTAAGACTTGAAACTGAGAATTTATGGATTCTAAAATGTTAGTTCTTCATTAAAAAATAAAATAAAATTGGGGTACCTGGGTGGCGCAGTTGGTTAACCAACTCTTGGTTTCGACTTAGGTCATGATCTCAGGTAAGATTGAACCCCTTATGGGGCTCCACGCTCACTGCGGAGTCTGCTTAAGACTTTCTCTCCCTTTCCTTCTGCCTCTCCCCCTGCTCTGTCTCTCTCTCTCTCAAATAAATAAATAAATCTTAAAAAAATAAACTAAAATTTAAACATAAAATGACAAGTTTCTCAAACCAAGTGAGTTAGAGAATTTCAGCCAGCTCCCCTTTAATAATTTAAAGAGTGCCTCTGACCTTCCTTAAAAGGAAGATTTTCCTTTTAAAGATTTTCCTTCGCCTGGACGGCTTCTCGGTCTTGATGTGGGCCATGCAGCAGCAGGTGCAAAAGCTCAAGGTCAAGTCGGCGTTCCTGCTGCAGAACCTGCTAGTGGGTCACCCCGAACACAAAGGGACCCTGTGCTCCATGGGGATGGTCCAGCAGCTGGTGGCCCTGATCCGGACAGAACACAGCCCCTTCCATGAGCATGTGCTTGGAGCCCTGTGCAGCCTGGTGACTTCCAGGGCGTGCGGGAGTGCCGGAGCCCGAGCTGGGCCTGGAGGAGCTGCTGCGTCACCGCTGCCAGCTGCTGCAGCAGCACGAGGAGTACCAGGAGGAGCTGGAGTTCTGCGAAAAGCTGCTACAGACCTGTTTCTCCAGCCCGACGGATGACAGCATGGATTGGTGAAACCCAGCGGCTTGTCACCCCCTCTCCGTGGGAAGCCCAGGCTCCCAAGGGGGAGCAGGGCCTTGTGGGTGCGCAGCCAGGGCGTGCCAGCCCGTCTCTGCTCAGTCCCCGGAAGGGGCATGGGGCAAGGTACCAGCTCCCCGGACCCCGGCCCTCACTGCGCTCCCCCTTCTGTGTCCACACTGTTCTTCTAATAAAGGTGTTTCTCCTCAAAAAAAAAAAAAAAAAAAAAAAAAAAATCTTTAAAAGGAAAATCTCCCTCAAAAGAAATTTTATTTCACCAGCTTATTAACTTTGAAATTAGCCTTGTTTGTAGTTTATACTTCCTTTTACTTTAATTATGTTTTTCAAATGAAAAATATAACACAAGGTATGATACTTTGGCAATTAGATTTTTACAGAAAAATAAAGGCTGCTATGTGTTCAAAGAATCAGAAGATCACCATTTTACAAAATTGATGAAATAATTTATTTGGTCAGTGATGGGCAGTGTGACAAAGGACCACTCTCCAGGTTAGTTTCCAAGAGGAAGGTGGACAAGTAAGAGGGAGAGACATGGAGGCTTCTATCCTACCCGAGTTAAGACAGCAACACTGAGGGGGTGGCTGGGTGGCTCAGTCAGTTAAGTGTCTGTGACTCTTGATTTTGGCTCAGGTCATGATCTCAGAGTCATGGGATCAGCCCCCCAATCTCCGCATGGATACCAAGTTGTATCCATGCTCAGTTCCAAGTCTGTTTGTCCCTCTCCCTCTGCTCCTCCCCTGGCTCACATGCTCTCTCTCTCTCAAATAAATAAATAAATAAATAAATAAATAAATAAAATCTTAAAAAAAAAAAAAAAAAGCATCACTGAGAGTATGGAAAGCTGGCATTTTGTGTTTCCTGATGAGATGTAGTAGGAAATAACGAGTAATTTTATAAAGTACTCCCACCACCATGTTCAAGTCAATCTAATTGAGCCTTTAGATTTCTAGTTTAAAGAAAAAACATGGGGAATGAGTAAATTAAAATGCATCATAAAGAAATACTCAGAAAAGTTCAGGAATATGGGACAGTATATAAAAACAATTGGTCCGGTTTCTTAAAAACCTCAAGAAAAAAAAAATTGGAGGATTGCTCTAACTTAAAAGGGACTATTACATCTTAAAAACTAAAATGCCTATAAAATTTTGGGTAGAACAACTGAGGAAATTTGAATGTGAAAGCTAGGTAATCTGAGAGAATTACTGTTAATCATGATAATGTTATAGAATACTACATAATTATTGTATCAAATATTTATATTTTATTTATATTATATGCAAATATATACTATATTTATAACATGAAAATCTCATTGGGTTATGGAGTTTAGTAGAGACAGTATTTATATTACAGAGCTAATCCACAGAGGAGTCAGATCGGAACCCAGGTAGTCTGTCTCTGGAGTCTGACTTCTTTCCTATAGGCTCGTGTAGCTATAAACAAGCAGCTTCTCTCTGGGGACCTTCCTTCAGTCAATAACAACTGCTATCAAAATGGTTTCCTTCGTATCACCATGCCATCTGCTTGTTGCAGCTAATGACTTCTCTCTCCACTCCAACACTAAACTAGCACTATGAAGCAAGAAAGTGGCCAAATTTCTCTTGCTCCTTAGAGTACAGAGAATACGCTGTCATCCAATGTTCTTAGTTGGTCAGAACAACTTTGCAGCAGAGTGTTTCCATTCAAAGTCCTATTCTGATCCATCATTTATTTATTAGTATATGTAACAATCAATATACAACCTTTAGGACATTACCTTTGGTCTTGGGAGCATCGGGTTGAAATCTACAGAAATTAAGGGACTAATATTAGTTCATGTAATCATTTGATAAGGATTTATTAAGAGCTTACTGTGTACCAAATGCTGTTGTAAATCCTAAGGATAGAGCAGTGAACAAGACAGACAAAATCCCAGCTCTCTTGATGTTTGTATCCTAGAACAAGGGCTGGCCAGCTTTTTTTATAAAGGGCCAGATTGTAGATAGATTGGAGGGCCATATGGTTTCTGGTGTAACTACTCAACTCTGCCTTTTTATTGGGAAAGCAGCCATACACAACATATAAATGAATGAGTGTGGTTGTGTTCAATAAAAACTTTATTTACAAAAAGAGATCGCAATTCAAATTTGACCTGTGGGTCATGGTTCATGGAGACCTCTCTGAATGGGTCATCAAACACTTTTTCCAGAACTTGTAAGAAAGTTAATTACCATGGTATTTTCTTTGGATGACCCATTAGCAAATTTATTTTACTGCCATTTTAACTAGGCCAAGGTTAAATATTTATTCAGCTCTTCTCTCTTCAAGTTAGAGAGATCCAGTGGCTCCACTTTGAGAGCTGCCCTTTCAAATCTATTTCAGTCTAGAGATTGATGCTCACTGATTAAACTCTTCCTGAACTGACTTAAATTTGCAATTGTA
This sequence comes from Potos flavus, assembly GCA_028534135.1. NCBI lineage: Eukaryota > Metazoa > Chordata > Mammalia > Carnivora > Procyonidae > Potos > Potos flavus. The sequence continues at coordinate 23,767,501 of CM052900.1, read as the reverse complement.
CAATTGAAGTCCAAACAACAGGTGTGATAGTTCATGACCTCTGAGAAGCAGATGATAAAATGAGATTAGATATGCAAGACATTTATTAGGGGAAATGCCTAATTTAAGGAAAAACTGGGAAGAAGACAGAATTGTCTAGGAGTACCTTCTGACTAGGACGCAGGTCTAATCACAGTAAAGAAGAAAGGGAAGGAAAGGAGGTTGAGTTAAAGTCTTAGCCTCCAGGGCAGTTGTGAGAAAGTTCAGCAAGGCTAAAGGAGAGCCCTTAGCCAAAGTCATGTGTCAGTGGAATCCAACAGTTCCCAGGAGCAGGTATGACTAAGTATCGCTACCACAATGTGTCACTGGCTAGAAGCGGCCACTGGGAATTGCGCCCTCTGCACCGGCACAGTGATGGATTTCAGAGCACAGCAGCTGGAGCCATTGCTCAATGAAACTCCCACAGTAGAAGATTGGAAAGATGCATTTTTTATGGCTACACGAAAAGGCTCCACAGCTAATTAATTTGATGGAAAGTTAAGAAAGAAATGGTTTAAACGAGTTTTGCCACATTAATTCAATTAAGCTCACTGAGGATAAGCATTGCTTTACTTATGGTTGTATTCTATAGCGTACCTATTAAAATCTCTTGCAGCAAGGAGATACCCAAAATTTACCTTTTAAGGTTTGGTTAAATTCCATTCCTAACACAATGGTTTCTCTATATTGGAAATTAGAGGAAACTTAGCCCAAGCATCTAAGGAACTGCCCCATGGTTACACAGCCAGCAAGTGGCAAGGACAAGATTCCAGGATCACATGAGATGATGACCAGGTACGTGGTAACAGGACAACAGTTGATGGTACCATCGGCACAACGGCAACAGCAGCAGTGACTTTATCATTTATAGAAAACATTCAGGCATTACTATTAGGTTCACATTACTTTTGTTTTATCTGATTTCCATCTTACCTTCTGCCTGGACTCATTTAGTGTCTACAACCCTAAAGAGAGAAAGGAATCTTGAGAAAGGCAGGATAGAGAGAGAGAGAGCCTATATAGAAAGCACGTAGACTCTGATGCCAGATTTCCTGGAGTCAAATCTTTGCTCTAACATTTACTATCAGTTGTTTCACCCAGAATAAGTTGCTTCTCCTCTCTAGATTTCAGTTTTCACATCTTTAAATGAGGGATGGTGATAGTATCTACCCCCCTAAGAGTTTTATTAAATTATTAAATAGCTAATATTTGTAATATTGCTTAGAACAGAGCTGAACACTAATTATCAGAGGTGAATTTTAATGTAGTTTGTCTATTAGTGTGCCTCTAACCAATATGGGCCTGTAGTAGTAGCCAGAAACGGAGTTACATGACATGAAAGGACATGAATAACGTCTGAAACTAATCCCTTCATAGAGCACACTCAGAAAGAGGAACTGAAAGTAAAGGAGATGTTGGCACAAACTGATAACAGAGTGAGAAAAACACCACAAGTGAGACTAAGGAGGAAGGTATGGGCATGGTGCTTGCGCCTGATTCTCAGCACCTTGGCTGGCAGGGTTATTGAGATATGCTCATTATCTGTTTCTTTTCTGATTATGATGCTTATTGAGCACACAAGTATTTTTAAATGGTATTGCAGTAAAACAATGTTTCTGCCACCTTTTGTTAAGTTCATGTCTAGAAGGTCTAGAGAAAGGACCAGAAAGCAATGTTACTTATCTTTATAACATCATCATATAAAAGTTAGCATACAAAAATGTATTACAAATCCATTGTTCTAAGTTCCTAAAATAACTGAGAACCTGAAGTCAGTTTAGGAAAAGCAACACATACCTCTGTGAAAAAAAGTAGGAGTAATATGGGAGCAAAAATCTAGGAGCAGGCTTACATAGCACAAAAGAATCTATTGGTCTTTTTTTTTTTTTTTTTATAAAAATACTTAATATACAAGAATAGAGTGCATTTAAATTAAGGGATAATTTAAGTTTCATTTTGTAACTTGTTCCTGCATGTGTACTTGAGGGCACTTGAGAGGTTATATCTAAGTAGAACGTGTTCTCTTGCAAAGGTTGAACTAAACATCACATGTATATATATTCACATGAAAATGAGAATAGCTTCGTAGCTATTATAGCTATAATAGCTATAGCTTCACAGACGGTTGGAAGACATTAAGATGAAGATGAAAAGAACACCCAGGATTTACTTCTTAAGGTAGGATATAGCTGGTCTCAGCCATTGTCTTCCTTCTCTACCTCCCTCTCATTGCAAGTTTTTTTTTTTTCATTGCAAGTTCTGATAGATTTGTGATTTTTTAAGATATTTTCCAGGTTTTAGCTATCTTAAAATTCTTCTTGCTGCATCCAATAAACTTTCATTGGCCTTTAAGGAGTATTTAGTTTTAGCTGTTCTCCATAGAGAAGAGGTTTTTTTTTTCTATGAATTTTCTCTACTATTTTCCATAAAGTACATATCTCTTAGCCTTAAGGATCCAGAACAAGTTGTTACCTCTTAAAATCTTATATAGCTGCATCTTAACGGTTTGTGGAGAATAGTATGCTAACAGTGGGATTTCCTCCCCAACCCTCACCCTTCCACAACTCCAATTCCTAGGTAAAAAGAGAATTAAAACAACTCAAAAGGATTTGGGGGACAGAAAAAAATAAAGCCCTGCCATGTAGGTCATTAAAACTTGTAACATAAATGCATAAAAATTTCAAATGTTCACTCAGGTATGGTAGTATTAATTGTGTTGTTCCAGTTTTTGAATATATAGAATGCTTGTAGGAGATGGTGAGTATTCTGTTTTTATAAAAACAAGAGAAAATACACTCATATCATTTATACCACCAGAAGTCAATGTTTGCAGATCACCAAGCTTGCCTGGTATGATGATAAATAATTAAAGTCTCAAACTTTTTAGTTATAATATGTAGTCTTCCCTTCCCCATCACCTGTGGTTATTGATGATAGTGTGCAACAAAATATATTTTCCAAACCTCACGTGATTTACTGCTCCAATGTAATCCTCATTTAAGTTCTTATTTAGTTTAATTATTAGCAGTACTAATCAAGAGGGATAGAAAAGGAAAGAAATGAGAATGCCTCCATCTGAGTGCCAGATTCAATTCACTAGCTACATCAATATGGGAAAACTACTCAAACTTTCCTGACCTCTGTCTGCTTTAAATGGTTTTCATTAAAATCATTTGTACCTGGGAAAGTTGTCTATGTAATATATAATTCTCTATCCATATAAATTGTCATTGCTCTTTATCTTTAAATATCATTATATGATTTATGATGCCATTAACAGAAATGAAATAAAACAGAAATAAGGTTGCATCTTGTTTTTGAATTTATCTTGCTAAAATATTTAAACAAGGAGGCCCTTAGACTGTGGGTGGCTCTAATGCCTTGGTAACCTACATAAGTAAATCAAAGCCTGAGCCAGGGTCAGTGCCTTTAAATCCAAGAAAATGAAAGTTAGGAACAATCAATTACAGCCAACAAGGTTCCCTCAAGTAAGGCAACTGCTGAGGCTATAGTGAATCAAGTAATTTCCTTGCTTTGCTTCTGCATCTTCTCTATTCAAACCTTTCCCTTAGCTAACACAGTAGACTATTTCTAACCACTTTCAGCTAAGCACTGCTCAACTTGAGTTGATGCATGCCCAAATAAATTCTTGAAAATTTCAATAAGCCTCAGTTTATCTTTTAAAATATATTTCAGCTTTGCTTCCAGAAATCAATTATATTGAGATAGACTCATCTTCTGGGTTTCAGAATGGTAAATGAAATAACTATTTCCATGATGAAAAGGGGACCAAGAGATCTTCAAATCTCCAAAAACATCTTCACTCAACTGTAATAGTAGGTTTGTGACTGATGATTAATGGGCATTTTACTAATTTGTACTGAAATAATTATGACTGTACATAAAGAAGTATGTCATTGTCCATGGTAGGATGATATAGATATTATGTGGAGAAAGAGTTTTAATTGACTTCTCATTATAAAATCATGCCGAATACAAAAACTACACATCGCTGATCAGTTCATTTGGGTTTTCCCGCCTGTCTACTGACTGCGCCAAACCTCTGCAGGTGCCCTTGTGGCCAGTGTATTACCAGAGATGAAGCAGGACAGGTCAAATATGCACATCAAAGACACCAATTTGACACAAATGGCTATTCTGTTTGACACATATCATATCACAGTTGGTAGCTGTAGTGTTTATTTGAATTTCAATGCTGATTAAGCCTTTTGCCAGTCCTGTTTTTGCAAACACATGCAAAGCTAAATATACCAACCCTCCTTAAATCAAAAGAAACATGCATAGTGTGTCAGACAATCATTGTTGTTATTACCAATAAACAAAAATGTATGTTTCCCCAATCTCAGTGGTGAAATGTGCTCTTTGTTTATGGAGTAAGCTAAAGGGAAAAAAAATCTCAGTTAAGAGTTTGTCGCCTCTGGCTCAGGGATGTACCTGGGTCTCAACATCTGTCAGCTTTCTGGTCTGCTCTGCGGTCTGAGAGAGGAGGCTGGTTCCTATCTCGAGCATGGTGGCCGTGTGGTTCTGAACTGCATTCTGCTGTATCTGGGCCATCTCCGACTTCATATTTTCCACAATGTAGTTCTCAATCTGCAGGAGATAAAGGACAAAACATACTACTTTAGAAGCAAAGTCTCTCGGAGCATGGAATATTTACAATGACAGAACAAGACACAGCTGGCAAATCGGCCATCTGGCAGGGATCCTCTGAATTTCTGGGAGCTGGGGAAATGGGAGCAGAGCACACAGGAACCCAGTTGCTAACAAACTCCTACTATACTGATACATATATGTAATCATCACAATCATAACGAAAATTTGTACTTGGGTAGTGCTTTCTTATTTTCTACAACTTCAACCCTCACAGCAAAGATGTGAGTTAGGCACAGATGGCCTCATTGTTTTTTGCGGAGTTTTTTTGTTTGTTTGTTTTTATTTGTAGCTGAGGAAACAAAATCAGACAAAGGTCAATGATGAGCCCATGGTCACCCAGCAAGAATGCAGCAGTGTTCGCACGATCATTTAAATCTAAATCTTGGTTCTTTGGTCTTTTCATTATACCATATTGCCCACTCATCTCTGAGAAAAATTCAGCGTCCTGCTTTCATTTCTGTAATGAAAAGTAAAAGACCATGCTGGGTTAGAGGAATTACACAAGGAGTGGGAGGAGGGCAGATGCCCAAAACACAAGCTTTTAAGGGAATAGTAAAGTACAGCCAACAGTATATGAAATGAGCTGCAGAGGCAGCTAAAACCATTCTCAGTGCTCCTTTGAAAGCTCAAAAAAATAAAATAAAATAAAATAAAATAAAATAAAATAAAATAAAATAAAAAGGCACTGAAAGTATAACCCATAAAGCAGCATTTGCCCTCCTTGCCTTGGGTAACATTTAGTCCTCTATGGTGCCATCTTAGAGAATACTATGGTTGTAAAGTAAATTGTACTATGGGGACCAGGGAGAATTACTAAGTGACTTACTAGAAGGGAGGCTGCTAGGCACTGCAGACAATAAAGCCAAGCATAAGCACTGCTTGAAAAATACAGAAGAAGCCCACACCTCCCTGTCGGTGCACTTAATTCTCCCCCACCACCGTGTGGTGACTACATTTTATTACCCAATTACACATATGGGGAAATTGCATCCCAGAGAAGTCAGGTCCAAGGCCACACACCACAAAAACAGCCAGACTTGGATTTGAGTACTAAAGTCCTTAACTTTCATACCAACACTCTTAACCACTTGATAGCTCTGCCAAGTTGTGCTTCACAAACCGGGTTCCAAATCATTAACAGCTACGTGATTTTTACTGATTTAGTGGACCATAATACATCCACTATTTTATAATCCATAGTAACATTATTGTCATGTAATAAATATAGTCTAAAGCTAAATTCCTCTTTGTGAAACTTTGGCAGATCATTTTCTAACATCTTCTCTTGCTTATTTCTATTTAGCAAACATAAATGTGCCCCAAGTGAAAGAAAATGAAAGGTCAGAATCAAACTCATATTATTATTAATAAAGTCTGACTATGTCCTTGGTCAATATAAAGTAACTCCCCTTCATTCTTTATTCCGAAATTAGAAGTAGAGGGGAAAAAATCAACCTACAAACGTCTGTTATAAAACAAATACAACATAGGTTAGAATAAATATCTAGAAATTATCTTGACAAAACACAAACAAGGTCTCTAACTTGGCTTTATTCCAATTGCACTAACATATTTAAAAAACGATAGAAAGGTAATGGAAAGGAGGGTAGGTCAGAGCATCAGGCACCTGCTGTTTTGGATTCTGCATTATGTTTCCCCTTCCCTCATAACATCCTTTTGCTTTTGGGGGGAAGTTATGAATGGGTATATTCTTAAAAATGGGAGGTGAATCTCCATCATGGAGGTGATACCCAATGTATACAGCTGACACTTAATCAATTGTCTATGTGGTAGGCACTGAACTAAGTGCTTTCTTTTTATAACAGTACTTAAACCTTACATGTGTACGTGGTAGGTATGGCTATAGCTGCTTTCTATGTGAGACTATTGAGGCCTAGAAAATCCACAGCAATTTTCCCAAGAGAAACAATAAGTACTCCCAATGCCAGAAGCTACATTCTCAATCTCTAACCTATTCAATTTAGCACTATTTAATTACTCTGTGATTTTACTATGTAGTTCCCCAACCTTGTATATTTATCAAAACTACATGAGAAGTGGGCGCCTGGGTGGCTCAGGGGGTTAAAGCCTCTGCCTTCGGCTCAGGTCATAATCTCTTGATCTCAGGGTCCTGGGATCGAGCCCCACATCGGGCTCTCTGCTCAGCAGGGAGCCTGCTTCCCCCTCTCTCTGTCTTCCTCTCTGCCTACTTGTGATCTCTCTCTCCCTGTCAAATAAATAAAATCTTAAAAAAAAAAAAAAAAAACTACATGAGAAGCATTTTAAAAATGCAGATGAATGTACAACACACCAGAACTCTGAATCAAAATTTTCAAGGATATATACTAAATAACTATATATTTTAAAAGCTTCCCAATACAATTCTGATTTAGGCAAAGACCAGTGCTTCTCAAAGTGTGGTCCACAAAATAACTGTATATATGAGACCTGTTTGTGAACAGTCTGTTCACAAACTGTGAACATGAAATGAAATGAAAAAACTGTGCTAGAATGCAAATTATCTTTGTCACTAAGCACTACTACAAATGTAGTGTATGTGTGTGTCGCAGCAAGACTCTGTCAATGAAGAAAGTGATGCTCTAATGCTTTAATTTACATTCTGGAGCAAACTTCTTATCTCGTTTGCAAAATGACAATAATTTTGTTGAGTAGCATTGATTCAGATCACCAAATTTATTCAATGTCACATTCACTGCTTATCAAGAAAGTTCAAATAACAACTTGGTTTCCCACATAGTTTTGTCTAGTGAGAGAGAATTCATTAATCAGTGAGCTCCAATAAAGATCTGTTTGATATTTATACATCATTTTTTAAAAGTAGGCTCTATGCCCAACGTGGGGCTTGAACTCATAACCCAAAAATCAAGAGATGCATACTCTACCAACTGAACCAGCCAGGCACCCCTGTACATCAATTTCTTATGCAGTTGGTTACTGGGAGTTATTTCCTGGAGCTTAACTCGCACTGGGTATAATATAATCCTGTGTTTCAGTCTCCATAAAGGAAGACGCCCTCTGGCATAGAGTTACTACATCAAGGCTCAGCTGGTTTGTGATCCTATTTTGTTCACTCCTATCTATTTATTCTGTATTATTACGGCTTTTCTTAACTGTAAAAGTTAACACCAGCAAAGCAATGTAACTGCTTTACGTAGGCATTCATCACAAAGATCCTCCCAATTCTGCTAACCCTACTGTAGAAATATAGTAAGTCTCCAATCTATACTAAAATTCTTATTTGGGCTCCCATGATTAGTAACATGTATGTAACTCTAGTCAATTATTTTTTAATCAAGTGAGGCTGCTCTCTCTAGGAGTAACTGCCTTTTAATGCAAAAGATAATGGCACATTTAAGAAGCAAAAACCAGATGTAGTTGATTTAAAGGCTGAGGAGGGAGGCAGAAGTCAATATACAATGTGTGATTAATAAGGAGGGCTACTTTCATCTTATCTCTAAACATTCCTCTGTAGATGTAGAACTGTGAAATACATCTTGATGTGTCGTATCAGCCAGGTTCAGGAAAAATTTATAACAAATTCAATTGTCCTCATATATTCCCTACCGGTTTTAAAAATATGTTTGCAGAATATGATGACTACTTCAAGTTTTAATATTTTAGAAACATCTAATATGTCAATTTTTTTTAAAGATTTTATTTATTTATTTGACAGAGAGAGAGAGAGATCACAAGTAGGCAGAGAGGCAGGCAGAGGGAGAGGGGGAAGCAGGCTCCCTGCTGAACAGAGAGCCAGATGCGGGGTTCGATCCCAGGACCCTGAGATCATGACCCGAGCCGAAGGCAGAGGCTTTAACCCACTGAGCCACTCAGGTGCCCCTCTAATATGTCAATTTTAAGCTTAGAAGTTGCTGACCACAGACCTGAAAGATTATAAAGCAGTAGACTCCCAACTGGAAGCATCAAATTATTTGACTGTACTGCCACTCTCAGTGTCTGACTCTAGATAAAGTACTGGCCAAAAGACCAGCAAGAGAAGGTAGGATGCCATTTGAAATGAGCTAATGAACAATTAATGATGTTTAAATCAAAGAAATAATGTTACATTTGTGAAGTGATTTAGTGTTTACAAAAAGCTTTCATACACATTGACTGAATTCTTACACCAACTCTACATGGGGAATATTGGCTCTATTTTATGACTTAAGAGATGGCGCTCAGAGGCCTTAAGTGACTTGATAGAGATGAAAGAAAGGACTCAACTCTATCTTCTGATGTTCCACTAGCTTTAGATTTGGGGGAACTGCCCTGTTACTGGACTGGTTGGCTGGCTGATTGATTGATTAATGAATGATTGATTTCTTTTTTAGCCAGTTCACTGAGAATTAATTTATGCACTCCTTTGAGAAAAACATGCATCACTGGAGGGTGATTACTTTATTCTGCTTCACCATACTGGAGGCCAAGTTAATCTTAAAGGAGGTGAGAGGTTCTAGGGCCAGTTATGTGGAAAGTTCACTTCGCTAACACTTTTAATGCAATGGGTCATTAAAACTTCTTTCATCAATTCCTACCTTTTTTGCCTAGTATGTAATTTATAACTTATTTGTTTTCTCCTACCCATTCTATTTCTTGCAAATTATTCTAAAATATGACGAAGAGAATAACAACAATAGCACACTAAGCCTCTACTAAGGTTAAGTAAGTACCTTCCTTTTAACAGTCTAGGCACAGTATTGTTTCCTCATTAGTTCACTGATAAGGGAACAGGCTCAGGGAAGTTAATGTAAATTGTCTATGATCACACAATGAGTGGGTGAAAGGGCTGGTATGTTGCTTTGAAAGAGGCTAGATGGCCCTGCAGGTTGTGCTCCATTCTAAAGATAGTGATCGAGCACAAGCACACTACCATTAATGTCATAGACGAATTCTGGTAACACATAATATTCATGCAGGAAATACATAAAATGAATGCTACAGAACAGATGAGGAGAAACTTGTTTAAAGATAGATAATTTTTCATTTTTTTAAATTTAATCATTTTCATACAGATTGATGGCTATAAGATCCTGGGAAATGTTATAGGTGGTAAGAAAGCAAATACATAGTCAACTGTGTGACAAGTTGCATTATTAAGTAGAGAAAAAATATTTTTAAGAAGTCAAGATTATCAGTCATTTGCAGTTCACTCATAAATCACTTGCTCATGTCTTTTGCCCAATGAGTAGTAAGACTTTCCAAGATGAGACAGAGTTTTGAGAGAGTTTTCTTACTGGGCCTTCAAAATTCTTGCTGCTTCGTGTTCGTGAGAACTAAAATCTGTGTGATATTATGACAGGTCTTGCATATGAAATGCATTCTCTATCATTTCACTTCAAGGGCTCTCTTAAACAATAGCATATCTTAAAGCACAAAGAATAGAATCTCTCCATGTAAAAAAACATTTTAAGCCCTATAAAAATTGACAAAGGCATTGTTCACTTAAAATATGTTGTAGATTAAGTGGACTCTCATTGAATGTTGGTGCATATGGTACTACTCAGTTATGGCAAAACAACCGTGAAATAAAGTAAAAGGGTAAATATGGGAAAGCAATAAAAAGGTAAAACAATGCAAAAAATGCCTTAAATGTTAATAGTTTTATCTAATATTCTTGTTTCATAAATCAGTGGCAACACTGAAAATGCAACTACATCTAGGTTTATGGTTTTATAAAAAGATGGCTTAGGCCAAATATATTATTTGCAAGAATTTCTATTACTAGATCTCCAAGTATACTGCTTCTTTTACCAAATGGCAAAGTAAAATTGTCTTTTTAGACAACAGATCTATTTAGTTGACATTTGAAATAGTTTCTGTACTGATATGCATGACATGAATCCCATTTCCCATTTTGGTATCTGAAGGAGCACTTACTATTCATGGAAGAAAGAAAACCATTAGAATAAGCAAGCTGGAAGAGACATTAAATATTATGAGCTCCTAAAATCTCATTTTATAGATGTGGTGACTGAGGTTCGGAGAGGTTATAGAAAGCAAGGTGAAACAACTAATTAATGTCAGATGTCAGGCTGTGTTCACTCAGTGTGGGAAACTCAGACTTACATCATCAAGCTGAGCCAGCAACAATGGTTGCCAGTATTGTTGGCCCATGCCGCATTTCCTTATTCCTTGCTTCCTGCTACTTGCTTCACTTCTCCGGGCTCCTGGTTTGAGGCCCCCTTTTTATAATACCAATTCATGCTCCATCAGTTTTTTGGGGTGTTGACTCTGCTTTCTGGACTCTATGTTTACCTCCCAGCACTGATGTCCACCAGCTAGCTGTTCCTCAGTCACCGAGCCTCAGCATCCCCCTGATTTTATTCTTTCTATGCATCGCCTCACAAGTGGCAAAAACCAGAGCCAGACTCTAAAATGAGTTCAGGCTTATTAACCCTACATCATGTCAATTTAGTTCTAGCAAATATATGATAAATGCATCCTATGTACTAAGCCTGGTACCAGATATTATGTGTACAAAGAGTTGAGTCTTGCAGGAAATAGATATGTATAGATGAATCATTTTTTTAAAGATTTTATTCACTTATTTGACAGAGAGAGACACAGTGAGAGGGGGAACATAAACAGAGGGAGTGGAAGAGGGAGAAGCAGTCTTCCCGCTGAGCAGGGAGCCCGCTGTGGGGCTCGATCCCAGGATCCTGGGATCATGACCTGAGCTGAAGGCAGCCGCTTAACGACTGTGCCACTCAGGCGCCCCTAGATGAATCATTTCAACAGCGTTGGTAAATACTCTGATGGCGTTTATCTCTGACTACATTTCTTCCTGTAAATATTATTTCTGTTTGATAGGGAGAAGCTCTTAGCTATCGACAATAAGGTGAGTGGGTATTTATGATATCACCTCCAAAAGAATTATAGCAATACTCCCACTGAGGCACAGAGAAAAGCTAAGCTATCAAGGGCCTCCCAGAATATCCTACATGAACAAATTCTGCAATAATTTTTCTGGTTTTTGATTCTTTTAAGATCACATTTTTGTGGCTACTGAAAGTGGTCAGTCACATATGCAATCTAGAGTTGGGTCAAGACCCAGGAAAGTCATGCTCTCTTCACCTAAATGAATGAGATGTTTTGATGCCAAAATATACCTTACTAGCCTGGAACCTTTCTTTTATACTCATCTTCACTTATACTCATCTGACAACCAAAAAAATTCAGAGTCATGAAATTTTAAAATATAAGTATCTGCTTAATTTTTCCCTTTAAATGTTTTTCCCTCCTTTACATGTTTTTTAAGGCAAATGGTATATAAAAAGCATAGTCAGGCAGGAGTCGGGTTATCTGGATTTTAATCCAGGTACTATTATTGATTTACTCCACAAACTTGGTCAAGTTACTTAAACAATTTGGGTTTCAGATCTTCATCTATGAAATGAAGGTCTGGATTAGATTATTTCTAATGCTTGAAGATCTCAAATTACTTGATTTAAAATTTCCCTTTTAAAGTATTAGAGTATGAAATATTTTAATTATAGAAAATTGAAATGTGGATGTATATATCTATGTCTATAACATATATAATACATATCTTTAATGGCAATTAGGAAAAAATGGTACAGGAACACTATATAAAAGCCTTAGATCAAGTTTCCATAACAAGCACATCTGTTTTAAGATAAAAAGCTAGAATTTCTGGTTTCCTTAATTCCCAGGCACCATTCTGTCCAAAATATATTCCTTGTCTTTCACCAACACATCCTGGCTTTCTTCCTACGTTTCTTATATTAATGAATGGCACCACTATCACCGACCCATTCATCCAAGCCACAGGGAGTCACCTTTTCTATTCTTTGCCTTCATTTTCAACATTCAATCAGCACCAAGACTGTGTTGCTTCTGTCTCCTGAAGAGTGCCTAGGTCCATCCCTCTCCCCACTTCCCTTCCCCCCCCCCCACCCCCCGCCACATCCCTTTATTCTCATGGGCACTGACTTAGCTCAGACTTTTGTCATTTTTCTTCTGGATTTGTTTTGGCCCTATAACTGGTCTCCTGACTCCAGACATCCTCCAGTCCATCATCCATGGCATAACCAAAGGGATCTCTCTAAAGCATAAATTTGTCCTCATCACACCACTGCTTAAATTTGACTTTCAGTGGCTTCCACTACCTGCAGAGTCACAACTCCTTAATCACCATAGAAGAATCTTTATGATCTGGATCTGGTCTCCCTCTCCCTACATGTACTACATGCTCCAGTCATACCAAATTATTTTTCCAAACACATTATTTTCTTATGCTTCCATGCCTTTGCACAAGGCTTTGGTCTGATTGGAATGTTCCTTTTCTACCTCATCTTCCCTTTTCATGGGCTAGGTCCTATTTTCCAAAACTAAGCTTAAGTTTTTCCTCCTTAAGGAAACTTTTCATGACTCTCCTCTCTGTAATATCCTTCCTTTCTACTTTTTTATTTTTTAATATTCATTTATTTATTTTAGAGAGAGAGAGAGCACAGTGCAGTGGGGTAGAGGGAGTGCGAGGGAGAGAATCCCAAGCAGACTTCCCACTGAGCATGGAGCCCATTGTGGGGCTTGATCTCACAACCCCAAGGTCATGACCTGAACCTAAATCAAGAGTCAGAAGCTTAGCCGACTGAGCCACCCACATGCCCTCTTCCTTTGTACTTCTAGAGCATCCTGTGCCTCTCTTTTTTTCATAACACCATTGTCTTCAGTACACCACAAGTTCCTTGAAGGCAAACAAATGTTCATCTTGGTATCACTTAATACCTGGCCCGAAGTAAATAAATGTTAGAGTAAAATTAAAAAAAAATTTTTTTTAGGTAAGTTCTATACCCAACATTGGGCTTGAACTCATCCCCTAAAATCAAGAGCCACATACTCTACTACCTGAGCCAGCTAGGTGCCCCTCGTAAACTTATTTTATCTTATTTAATTTTTTAAAGATTTTATTTATTTGCGCGAGTGTGAGAGAGTGAGAAAGTTCACAGAGGGAGAGGGAGAAGTGGACTCCCTGCTGAGCCGAGAGCCTGATGTGGGGCTCGATCCCAGGACCGCAGACACTTAAAAACTGAGAAACTCAGGTGCCCCACTCTTCATAAATTTAAATAAATTCAAATAATGCATGAATCAATGAACTGGTATATGAAAATACTAACAGCCTCCAATTGTGAGCTCAGTCTAGTTACATTTGTTTCTGAAAGTACAAAATATCACATAACCAATTATTGATGATGTCTTTCTGAATGTCAATGGGATCAATGTAAAGATGCAAAAGTAGATAGGTCTGAAGACATATATCCTCACTTATTGGACCAAATAACCCCACTTTGTCTTAACTGTACCTTTCTATTTTTTTCAATCATCTACTTATAGGTAATTATTTAAATTAAGTTAAATCCAGCAAATACAATGAAAACTAACCATGTTTTAATCACTGAGTTATACAATGAAAGCAAAAGAATGAGTAAAACTTGATTCTGATGGTTAAGACTACCTATAATACAAGTATGTTACAAGTGCTAGAATGAACGTACAAATGTCTGCCCACCTGCCCGTCTGGTGGGGTAGAGTGAAGGAATAAATGAATCCTCTAAATGAAGGAATCAAGGAAGTCTTCCCAGAGTCAATACTAAATGAGTATGGCAGAGAGGGTATACATTTCTTATGTCTGCCTTAACACATAAAAATGTGGCCTGAAAAACCTGGAGGATGGAGGATAAAGAGGTAGCCAGAAGGACTATGACAGCATGCAAGGAGCTATGCTTGCTTAGGCAAGATGATGATCCTGACCACCTCCTGGAATATGTTGTTCAGGAAATCAAGAGATACACTGGTCAGAAGCAAGGGCATGCCTTTGCGGCCCCACACAGAGCAAAAGCATGCCTTCAGATTTTAATATGAAATTCATTTAGTAGGCTCAGGCAGGTAATTTCTTTGTAGTTTACCATATTTTTAAATACAATTTTACCCCTTTAATAACACATATAAGTGTATATGTATGTGTATGTGTGTATATTTACTTGTACATATATGCCCTCATACGCATACATTCTCCTACTCTCAATCTATGTGTGTCAGATTCTTCATTCATATCTTGAGGTTCTGCTCATTTCACTGTAGTTTATTTCATTAATGTTCCATTTAAAATCACCAATGCATTACTTTCCTTTGGATGAGTTATATTTTATGTCAAATTTAATCACTATAGATAATACCTGTTAACAGTCATGGACAGCTCCAGTATACTGTCAAACAACCAAGAAACTTTTTTCCCAAATTCTGAATTTACACTTAGATGATAGAGAAAATGGATGAACCACAAAGCAACTTTGTACACATTGTTTTCATATCAATTAAAAGTGATAATTTACAAAATAAAGAAGATACTGTTTGAAACAGAAAATTGCAAACATATCTCCCTTTAATTGAATGTTTTTGCTGTTGTTGTTTCGTTTTGTTTTTAGTTTCTTGTTTATCTGGAATAAAATTTATCCCCTTGCATGCTACATAAAATACATTCTGATTCACTTAAAGAAGAAAGTTTTGACATTTGAACTAGTGAGCACCCCAGGAGACAGTAAACTGTGGATGGTTGACAGGGCATAAGAGACTCTCTACTGGATAATTCTAAGAAACATCTTCTGCAAACTCTATTCTTTTTCTCCTATGACAAATGACAGTGATGCAAACAAGTAGCTTATGATATTCATTTTTAAGGGAAAAACTCCTGCATTAAAACTCTGTAGGCCAGATCATGCAATTTAAATACTTAGCAGATGATATAATAAACACAGTAACAGAAGTTTAAAAGCCTTAATAATTAAGAGATTCATAGATTTTTCAGGAATACTACTACTAGGTAGAAAACTGCTATCATTTCACTCTGGTATTTTAAGTGCAAGGTATTAGTACTTAAAATCTAACCTGTTCAACATTCTGACTTTTTAGGCTATTATCTGTCCATATATGCTACTTCTTCCCTTGAAATAAAGGTGATCTAGTCATCTTCCTTCTCTTCCTAAATTATATATGTGTGTATGTGCATGTGCATGTGTGTGTGTGCACGTGTGTTTTCTCCTACAACGTGGAATTACTCAATGGAACATACGATACGTTTGTACAGGCATAAAGCTGTCAACGTCATTGTATAATAAACATTCCAAAGTATTATGTGTGAGGTCTAACTTTTCCTGAATAATATTTGTTGAGTAGTTCTTATTTAAATTTCCCTTGGTCCAAGAACTAGAAAGATTATAAGAATGGAAACAGTTATTCAAAGCCTAAGAAAGGGACAGTGATCACTAACATTTTATAAGTGATATGAAATCCCTCTTTTTCGTCATTTTCATCAAAGGACTACAGATACTGGGCATTGTTTCTTCTTTCACAAAGACCACATTGGTGCCTTGGTGATGCTTGTTATATCTCAAGTGCTATTGGAAGGGAGCCCAAATTACCATTACAGTGAATTAGTCCCTCTTAGAATTAACCACACACCATGAGAGAGAATGAAATGAAGCATAAGTAACTGTTAAAATACCTGCTCTCATTACCACATGTACTGCCAGAGGAATTTTGTAAAAGGCCCTTTTAATGATTCACTAATCTAGTCTGGGGAGCTGTAGATCACCTCACAGTTTTCTTCCTGATTTCATCCCCATCCCCAACAAGAAATGACCACTCAAAACCTTCTATTTTTCACTAACTAAAAAAAGGCTGATCTGATTTATGATAAGTTCTAAAATCTTGGAATCTTAGAAATATGAGACATCATGAAGCTCCCATTAAGATTTAGTAGATGTCACATTTTGACCTTTGCTTTGAATTCTTTTAGTAAGAAATAAAATGTTGCATAGACGACCTAAGCACCCCCTCTATATACCCACGAGAATTAGCCATTATCCTGAAATTGACATGGACTTACACTACATAGGTATATACACAAAATAATAAACCATACCATTTAGTATAGTTTCAAGATTTACAAAAACGTTACCTTATTGTATGGCTCTTTCAACTCTTTCATTTTTTAATCAACATTTTGTTTTTGAGACTGAGATATGTATTAGCAGTGTAGTTTTATTATGAACTATGGGACTAAATAAGATTTCATAATTTTAACTGCTAACAAAATAGTCTTGTACCCCCAGGCCTGACTTATTCTGAAGACAGGAGTACAAACTATTTTAGACCCATTACCCTAAGTTTGAAGAAGGGGCAAATTGTTTCTCAACATCTCAGTAAACCCCTAGGATTTTTTCTCTAAGGTGCGAGAGGAAAGCTGTGCGATGAATCTTATCCCATTTATAGAATATATTTCAAGAATCTATACAAGTAATTTTTATCTTTAGCAAATAGTTATTTCCCAGAGAGAGCAATCAGGGGGTTGAGAAAGAAAGAGAAACAAGAAAACAAGTTACCAGGACTAAAAATTCTATAGTTTTTTCAAACATAAATTACTACATTAAAATTTTAAAATAACCATGACCACAATTATAAAGGCAGCCCTCCCAACTTCCTAGGCAGGCTTCCATTGAATAGACTGTGTAGTCTAAATTTTACGGCACAAGGTGACTAAAAAAAAACAGCTTTTCATGGCTTAAAAACAAAACAAGACCAAGCAAAAAAATCCAAAAACCTTTCTTCTCAACATAGTAAGCAGTATACAAAATGATTTATTTATTTAATACATTCTCAATTATGATAAACGTATTCAAACACATTTGTATGCATTGGAAAAAGAAAAGAAACACTGAATTGTGAATGGTGCCTATCTCTGGCTGATGGGAATACAGGTAAATTTTCTTTTCTTCTTGAAATGGCTGATATTTTCCACTTTCTTTAAAAAGAATAAAAATTTAATTTTATATTCAGGAAAACAAAAAACAAAAGAAGAAGAGAAAGACAAAAATGTGCTTAGAATGCATTCACTCTGTGGGAAACTTCTAAACACCTGGCAATTTAGTAGTGGTGTGGTCAGAGCAAACCTGGAAAACATAGACTGTGATCCATAGGCATGCCCCTTTGGTTCCACTGGTTTATCTCCTCTAGTCCTTCCCTTCTGCCTGGCTTTATGAGAGCCAGAGAAAACTAATAAACAGGAGAAAACAAAAGAGCAGAAACAGCCTCAGGTAGTCTCTTCTGATGGGGAAAAATTCTGTGGAAAGCCTCTAACAATAGCCATTATCTACTGAGTGCTTCCTACTTGTCAGCCAATGAGCCAAGGTCTTTATATACTTTCCTTAAATTTCCTTAAATTTCTCACAGCCGTCCTTTGGAATAGATATTGTTACCATCTCATACTGATAAAATGGTAGAAGTGCTGAGAAATTAAATAATGTGCTCAGGGTCACAGAGCCCAAGTGCTGCAGCTGGTATTAAAACTTCAGTCTGTCTGACACGCAGGTCCACTCTCTTCCTACTAAAGTCTGCCTCAGCATCTTGTTAGTGCAAGGCTCCCAAAGGGCCATTTCCTGCCCAAATCTGTCTAGCTGAAATATTTTGTTTGGCTAACCCACCATTTCAAGTGCAACTTCAAGGCTTCAGCCAGGATGGGTAAAACTCCTGGTCCTTTTAGCTATTAATGTAAGCTGTCTCGATCCTAAAGGCATTGCCACCAGTTTGGGGGGCAAGAGGGAAGAAGGCACCTAACATTTGCCTATCACCTTCCAATGGTTAAAAACAAACAAAAACCAACCACACGAAAAACTCTTCATTTGCTTGTTCTCCCTTTTTAAATACAATGAAAAATCCCTTCACCACTATCATGCTTAGGAATATTGACAGAATGATTGAGTCAATATGTAGTGGGCCCTTTGAGGCCTTCCTAAACTGAGCATAAAGTAATTATTTTATATGACAAGGTGACTTATTCTTTCCTCAGCTCATGATGATATGTTATTTATAGCCTCATTAATTATCCTTGCTGAAAAGTATTTTCTTTCATTTACTCAACCAAAACAGAGATACCATCTTCATATGGCATATGGATTAGTATCATGCTTGTTCTCCTGTTCATTACACCATCATCCTTTCAAACAAACATAAATGTCAAGTGAATACTTATTCTAATGTTTGTATACACACTTTGAAAACTTATTCTCATGAAGTGTACTCTAACATTATGACTTAAAAAAAGCTTACCAACAAAATTTTATCAGTAATCTTCGAACTTTTTTTTCTTTTTGAAATAAGTGTTTTCTAGGTTACTAAATTAAAACACACTGAACTATATCTAAATTGAAACTGCTAAACTGATATAATTTTTGCTCAAAATTTTAGGTTGTGAGAACTTGTACTTACAGCTAAATATACTTACATAAATTTTGCAGATACATATATTTATGTAGAATATTGAATTGGAATACATGAATACATACATACATATATATATACACATATACATACATATATATGTGATAAAATAATAGACTGTAATTGTTTCTCCTTGAAAATTCCATGTTTTATGAAGTCAGTGTAAGATTACAGAATAGATCAGATAATAACAAAGACATACAGGTACACACACAGATGTGAGAGTGTAATTATGTATGTTTATATAATATATACACTTACATATTTTCTTATATGGGATGAGCACAGTTTAGTAAAAATCTACTAAGTCACGTTTATATGTTTTCTATAGTAACAGGCCTTGTGCTATGGAGATACAAAGACGCAAAAAAATTCAGCTCTTGCCTAGTCCCTGGCTTAGTGAGAAAACCAAGTATACTAATAGACAACATCATTATAACGTGGTAACTGTTAAAATAGAAATAGCCTGCACAAGACTGTGAAGCATATACCCTAAGTTTATGAAGTCTGTGACAATTTTATTCCATACACTCATAAAGAACTAAAGAGTTTGGTATGTCCTCTCAGTTAATTCAACATGACTGAGCACAAACATAACTTGGAGAAAGCACATACTTCTCAGCTTCTTATCTGCCCTGATATGCATTCCCACTCAGGGCTGGTTGCTCTCAGCAGTTTCATCATGACCTTTTTTACATTAAAATTATATCAAAAAAAAATTATATCAACATTATTATTTTCAGGAAACCATGAAGCCCGAACTTTATATATCCTAGGATTTCACCTGCGAATTTTACATTCTTGACTTCTTAAAGCCAAGGATTCTCAGGCCACAGCATGAGATACGTTATATTTAAGAAGTCAGGTGAGTTTGTTGGAAAGTCACCATCCTATCGGGAAATCACAGATTTGATTTACAATTTTTTCATTGTAAAAAATGGAGAGTTAGAGAAGACAGATAATTCTCCTCAAAATGCAGAGTTAAATAGAGCTCACTGCAGAGCCAGAATTCTCACCCACCTTGCCTGAACCTAGAGTCTGTGATTGTGCTACTACAGTCCATGCCCATCAGCCCAGTTGTAAGAACCTCTCAGGGCAAATGCTAAGATTTGTTATGGTCTACTTGATTTCTTTGAAAGTGGCAGAAAGGTCTCGGTGAACCCACAGGTCTGCAGAATCTTGCCGGATGCTAGACTATCTTTAGAGTAGCATTGCGGAGGGCTCCCAGAATGTGTCATCAGGAGATTGAGGGATTTGGTTTTTTTCACTTTATCGGCCATCTGAACTTTATAGCTTTTTACTTGCCCAATCAGTAAAAATCATCCTGCTAATTCTACCTATCCTAAATATCTCATAGGTTTGTTGTAACAATCAAATGAAGTGTGTGAAAACATTTGGCCATCTACAAGATGCTATGCAAATGACAGATACTTATATATTGATCTGGAGCCAGTTTGGGAGAGGCAATTTGCAAATCTATTAAAAGAAGTGTGATTTCTCTGTTGTAACTTCATATACACATATTCAAGAAGAAAATTAACCATCGGATTCTTTCTTTTACCAAATGCAGATTTACAGCCATGCAAAAAGCAGCATATGAAAAGAAGCAGAGAATTGAGAAAAAAAGAGCAAGCGTTGGACTCTTACAGTTCGGGGCTAACCAGTGATTAGCTGTATGATTTTGAGCAAGTTGCTTTCCTTCTCTGTGCTTCAGCTTCTGCATCAAGAAAATGGGAATAATAGTAATAATAATAATAATATACTGACATCACAGAATTGTTTAAGGATTAAAGAAAAATCATGAGGGATTGAGGGATTCATTCCTGAAGGCCTAGCTTCCTAACTCTTACTTTGTGACTATGAAGAAATCACTTAACTATTTTAAGCCTTGGTTTCCTCATCTGTAAAGTAATGTAATGATACTTCCGTCAAGGCAATTTTGTAAAGTTAGAATGAAAATGTTTTGTAAACCATAGCCATATAAAGATAAAGGATTTATGACACCATGTTGTCGATTCCTGATACTACAGCCTGCCTGATGTTAGAGTTTTGCCAACCTTCATTCTTAAAGAACTGTAAAGTACCTTTCCTGTTTATACTCTCAGGAATCTATGTATACGGTGGCCAAAATGTCTGCGGACAAATAATAGTATTTTATTGTATTTTAATGTAATGTCAGAAAGCCATTTATTATATATATTCACTAATTCTTCCATACTTTATAGCCACAGGGTATAGAGAAACCTCGTATACAACATGTGCTAGTTGTTGCAAACCTTCAGAAGAAACTTTCACCTTGAGCAATTTTAACCCAGAAATATCTATAATTATGATTTTGATGATGATTAGACTCTGAATTGCTAGGCCAGCAATGAATAAAATGAAAGACTACAGTGAACAAAGTTCCCAGATGTCCTTCATAAAAATTTGTGTGTGGTGGGAAGAGGGGGGGTGGGATTGGGCGAAGATAGTAAAAGGGGAGAAAAAGAGACAGCTTTTTTCTTTAACATTTTAAACATTATAGTTACAGTAACTTGCTAAACATCTGACTGAAAAGCAGATAAAGTATGAGATTATTCACATTATAAAAGTATTCATCACTCTACTTAGGATAACGGGAACCTGGAAAGTAATACTGTTTTGTTTTCTGGGAACCTGGAAAGTAATACTGTTTTGTTTTCTGATAAATTGACTGATAAATTGAAGATGAAGAATTTCAAGTCACTGATGATAACTATCAATAAAAATTTAAGGCAAAGAAAATATGCCATTAAAGCAACAAAAAGAAATTTACTTGTACGTTTCACTACTGGACATTTGGCATATTTGACAGTGTAAATGGTTCTTTTCTCCCTGAGAAGCAGTACCTCGTTAAGACAGATTAATGTTTAGAATTTCAAAAACCTCAGGAGCTTAGCACTTCTTTATTTAATCACACAACTAAAAAGGTCCTTATGGATGTTTGCTATATAAAAGATCCAAGCAAGTCAGTCCACTGGGATTTCTGAGCTCCCTGTGTCACTTACCATTAATGCATCTGAAAACCACTGTGCTACTGGGCATGAAGCACTGAGCCTTGTCTTTGCCTGGGGCGTGTCTAATGATGTAACATGGGAAGGTCATGGCACTGTGCACTTTGGTATTTCATCTTTAAACGGGATCCTAGACAGGAAGAGACTCTCCCACAAAAAGGCATTAAAATACTCCAATTTCCAAGACATTTGGAGAGACACAATCGCAAGAACAGAATAAGATTGGTTCTCCTCAGGTGAAAACACAAAGGTTAGAATAATGCCATTCTCTCTCTTCTCTCTCTCTTTTCTTTTTTTTTTCTTTTTACCATAACCCCTGGAAAGGGGAATAGTTTTAATCTGGACAAGAAGCAATACAGTACACACACACACACACACACACACAAGCTTGCATGTGCACTCAAATAAGAAACAAAAATTTCATGAAACTATGATTTACTCCAGCAATATAGTAAAAAATTGAACCCAGGTTACTGACCCACTGAGACTTATTTCATTTGTATTTTATTTCATTTGTACAGGAAGATTGGACTCAACCAAGTTTTAGTTCACAACCTGAATCATGATGTTCAGTTTAAAAACACTGGATTATAGCTGATATTCATAACTACTATTTATTATATTCTCATTGTGTGTTAGGCAATGTGCTGAATAATTTTCTCACATCATAGCATTTAGACCTCAAAGCAACCATCAGAGATGAATGTTGTCATAGCTATTTCACAGATGAGGCATCTGAGATGAGAACTTGGCTCTGGTTGTGCAGCCAGGAGATGGAAGAGCAGGGACCAGCAGTCAATCCTTTCCAAATCATACTCAGAATTGTACTTCTTATACTACCAAAAAGCCAAAAGAATTCTGACTAGATTAGCACAAAATACTGTTTCTGTACAATAAAAAAACTAGCAGAACCTAACATATGTTCTGTTTTTAAGATCATTGTGCATATCTACTATACACTCAATACAGATTTTCTTAGCACATGGGTTCATTATTTTTTTTCAACAAAGCTTGTTGTCATTATTATAAGTGACCAATTGCAGAGCTTACTATCTATTGTTATATTTAGACACTTTAGTAGGATGAATTCTAGCTGGTTAAGAATTTAAAGGCACTTTAGTGTGGTAATCAGCCTCTAAGATGGTCCAATGATTCCCTCCTTCTGGTATTCATATCCTTGTGTAGTCCCCGTCTTGCATTCTACTGGAATTGTCCATGTGACCAACTGACTATGGCAGAAGAGATGATATGCCACTTTGATAAAAGCTACCATAACTTCCACCTTGCTTGCTCTCTCTCATCACTCTGGGGGAAGCCATGTTATAAGCAGTCTCATAGAAAGGGCCACATGGTGAGGACCTGAAGCCTTCGGCTAACAGCCAAATGAATGATGTTAGAATTCTCTAGCTCCACTCAGGTCTTTGGAAACTGTAGGTCCAGCCAATAGTTTGACTGTACCCTCACAAGGAACCCAGGGCCAGAACCACCCAGCTAAGATGTCCCCAGATCCTTGATTCTCAGAAACTACATGAGATGATAAATGTTTGCTATTTTAAGGTACTAAATTTTGGCCTAATTTGTTAAGCAACAATAATCAATACAACAGAGCTTAAACTGCAGGATTCTATCTCAACAGAGTTTTTGTCTACCTGTATTATATAACAACAGCAAAAATAGCAACAAAAAAAAAAAAAAAGCAGTCCAAATGTAATAAGATACTCAAATTGCAAAAATTAAGAAAATAAACTAAATCATGAATGGTGTAGGAAATAGTTCATTATTACATTTTCAAGGCAAACTATACAGTCTAGAATAAAAGCTAGTGATAGAATTTATTAGTCATTGAGATTTCTAATCCCAAGTTAATATAACGATGTCAGCCAATGTATTAATTAATCGGCATCCTCTTTATTCTTTCCAATCACTATTTTAAAAATCACTGGCCCATCCTATTTAAAGATGAATTAGAAAAAGAACTGAAATTTACATATTTTGAGTTCTGCTATGATTTGTAGCTTATAGAGGGGCTTTGAAATTCGAAAAGTAGACGAAGTGAGTACCATCATCCTTTTTACCTCCCCATTCCTCTGGTGCCTAGGATTCTCATGCTATCTTCCAGCTTCCTAACCCCTTCTACTACAGTATTCACCCAGGACTGCTTTTCTTCACAATGACTTCTCATTGCATTAATTTACACAAAATCATGAATGAATGATTTCTAACTTACTGCTCTTCTGGTTATTTAAATTTTTTAAATGATACTTGTGTACTCAAGTAAATCCTTTTGGGATTATAGGGATCATTATAAACGGAAATGAAGATTTTGTAATTGAAAATACATCTATCTTACCTATGTCATATGGACCAAAACTGAAATTCCTAGGTTAAAAAAAAAAAATCTAACTTGTTTTATGATGGTAGAATTGTCACTCAATTATTTATAAACTTAAACACAATTTTTCAACTTCAGTACTATTGACATTGAGGACAGGATAACATTTTGTTGTGTGTGAGTTTGTGGGAGAGCATCCTGTAAATTATAGGATCTCTAGCAGCATTGCTGGCCTCCACTCATTGGATGCTAGTAGCACTCCAGCTGTGACAATCAAAAATGTTTCCAGACATTGCCAAATGTCCAGTCAAGATCATGCCCAGTTGAGAACCACTAATAAAAATAATTGCTATGTTTTTGAGCAAGTATGCATGTGAGTTTACTAAGGGGTTATAAGAAAGTAATTTCTGGAAATGTTGTGGGCTTATTTAGGAGGTGACCACTCTCCCGGTAATTCTAAAATTGCAATCATACCATAAAGCCAAATATGTTTGTCTAATTCTTATCCCACATTCTTGAGTAAAAGGCAGAGATTGAAAACACTAATTTTATTTTAAACTTTTTAATTCTATTATTTAACTTATCAGATAACTGAAATTTGGCCATATTTACAGACACAAACAGACATTCACACACTGCAAGGTCTGGAAAGCATCAAGGCTGTTGTCTCCTGAAATGTCCTCTCTTTTAGAGAAGAGGGCTCAGAGAAAAGAAGGCCTTGCAGAGATTCAGTCATTCTGTAAGGATTAGAATACAAGTCTCTGACCCTCAACTGCTCTTCAGTGAGGTAGAAACAACAAAAGATACTTTTATCTGGTTAGCAGCTCACCAACATTACACATAATTTTCTCTGTGCTTCTATGTTATATATACATACTTTGGGGCACCAACCAGAAGACATAGGCTTAACTGTGAACTCTGCCACGTATTTGCATGACCTAGGGCTAACGCTCAATTTCTCTGCCTCCGTTTCCTCATCTTTAACATGGGGATAATACCAAAGTATTGCACATGTGATTTTTTTTTTTTTTTTAGATTTTATTTATTTATTTGACAGAAAGAGAGATCACAAGTAGGCAGAGAGTCAGGCAGAGAGAGAGGGGGAAGTAGGCTCCCGGCTGAGCAGAGAGCCTGATGCAGGGATAGATCATGACCAGAGCCAAAGGCAGAGGCTTCAACCCACTGAGCCACCCAGGTGCTCCAATTTCAATGTGAATTACCTTATTATCATGCTAAAATGTTGGAGATATTTATACAAATGGTAATGTGAATGCATACTAAAGTTTATCTTAGAAAAAGTGATAATTCCAATGCTGTCAAAACTAAATTTACAAAGTGCTTCTGCTGCTGCTGTGATAAGGTGCTAAAAATGGCCTCTTTGACAAAGCGTAAATCCTTTTCCATTTCCTAACTATTCTTTTCAGTATCTCAATTCCCTACTCTCTTAAGTGGGAATTAACTTCAACACTATTTTTAGTCAAGTACAAAATAGATTTTCTTCATGAATAGGAGACTGCATCTGCAGAAAGTATGTGAATTTTGAAGGAACACTGTCTTTTTGCCAATGTGTTTGTAAATCACATCATATTTAAAATCCAGAGGTTGAATTTTGAAATATGCTAGAACATGAAAAATAGACAATTGACCACTGTGGGAATTGAACAGCAGATGCAGTGATGCTGTGTCTGAGTATAATTATGTTTGCTGTGTTGGAAGATGAAACGAAACACAGATTTAAGGGGTGAAAGGATGTTGTTCATGAGAGATAATTCATAGAAGCGTTTCCTCTCCAACAAGATATTGTTTACCGCTTGAATCTGAAAACAAAGTTTGATATGTTCTATTCTGATGGAAGTTTTCTTCTCCAGAGGCTCTCTTAAATACATTCTTCAGTGCATCATTAATTTCTGATGGACTGAAAGACTTGTTAGATTTCTCTAAATGCCTCACTTTTCCTTAGGAAACAGCCTAGATTTTTGGAGAAAATCTGATTTACTGTATCTTATAATGTGATAGAAGGACCTAATTAAGAATAAAGAAATAGATGAACATAGTGATTATTTTTTTATGGTCTCTCATTATTCTCTTAAAAGAGATGACCTAGTTAAAGAGAAATGACTTGGAAAGACACCATCAGTGCTTAGCACCCAACTCTTGAAATGCCTTTTTCTCTAGTGAAAGTCAGCTGTTTGGTTCTCTTTCCAAAGAATTTCTGAACTTAGCACCACTTCAGTTGGCTGCTTTAAGAATGCTGACCTTAATTCCCATTTAAGAAAGTGAAGGGTTAGGATTAATGTTTCTTTTTTTATATATGCTGCCTTATAAAACCCTTTCCATTTACTCATAAAAGAAATTTGCCAGCCTTTTTTTTTATTGAAAGGATTAAGACCAGATTATTTCCATCCTAAAAGTGTGATCAAATATAGTTGTGGAAAGCAAAAAGGAGACCAGGAGAGCCAACTGCAATAGACTGTAATATGATGCTACAGACTAGATTATCGGGTATGTTTATCAGGAAATTATTATAAGATTAAAGAGTATAATATTTGCATTTAATTATAATTTACACAATGGCAGTTCTCATGAGGAAATATACTTTAAAAAAAGACAAACAAATTAAACCAACATGCTCACATGCACTGTATATTCTGGCCCGAGGTCACCACAGTGGTTGGACAGGTTCTGTCATGCCCAAAAGCACTCAGTCATTGGTATGGGTGGGGGCCAAAATCAATCCATGTTGAGCTGTGTAAACTTTGGTGCATGGTGCAGGACTGGGGCCTTTTCCAATGTTCTCAGACACATTAGATGGGTTAGTGGTGGTCACTTCTGGACTATTTAAGGTCCCAAATGGCCTTTCATCCAATGGTGCAGGTGCAATTTTTT
This sequence comes from Potos flavus, assembly GCA_028534135.1. Taxonomy (NCBI): domain Eukaryota; kingdom Metazoa; phylum Chordata; class Mammalia; order Carnivora; family Procyonidae; genus Potos; species Potos flavus. The sequence goes on along the minus strand of CM052900.1, from coordinate 23,740,246 downwards.
CTTTTTAACAACGCTATCCCTTTTCTCTAAAAGGGAAGCTCATGTCTATAGGCCAAATGATTGACCTGCATTTCCCAACTTGACAGTCTCCAAAAAGGACTGGAGAAACCTATTCTTCACTGTTAGAAATTCTGGTAGAAATTGGTTTATCAGATGGTATGTAGCTACGGCAGTAAGAAATGCTTAAATCCTTCTTTTGCCTAGTCCAAAGTCAAAATAGACTTTAAAACAAAGACTGTAACAAGAGACAAAAAAGGACACTATATAATAATTAAGGGGATAATCCAACAAGAGAATATAATAATTGTAAATATTTATGCACCTAACATGGGAGTACCCAAATACATAAAACAGTTAATAACAAACATAAAAGAAATAATTGATAGTAATACAATAATAGTAGGGGACTTTAACAGCACTACACTTACATCAATGGGCAGATCATCCAAATAGAAAACCAGCAAGAAAATAGTAACTCTGAATGACACACTGGACTGGAGGGACTTAACAGACATATTCAGAACACTTCACCCTAAAGCAACAGATTACACATTCTTTTCAAGTGCACATGGAACATTCTCCAGAATAGATCACATATTAGGCCACAAAACAAGCCTCAACAAATTCATGAAGATCAGAGTAATACCAAGCATCTTTTCTGAACACAATGCTATGGAATTAGAAATTAACCACAAGAAAAAATCTGGAAAGATCATAGATACATTGAAGTTAAATAACATGCTATTAAACAATGAATGGGTCAATTAAGAAATCAAAAAAGAAATAAAAAAATTACAGAAAACAAATGAAAAGAACAATACAATGATCCAAAATCTTTGGGATGCAGCAAAGCCGTTCTAAGAGGAAAGTTTATAGCAATACAGGCTTACCTCAAGAAGCAAGAAAAATCTCAAATAAACCACCTAACCTTACACCTAAAGGAACTAGATAAAGAACAAACAAAACCCAAACCTAGCAAAAAGGAAGGAAATAGTGAAAATTGGAGCAGAAATAAATGATATAGAAAATTTTTTAAAAACCCCAATAGAACAGATCAATGAAAACAGGAGCTGGTTCTGTGAAAAGGTCAACAAAATTGACAAACCTTTATCAAGACTCAAAAAAAAAAAAAAAAAAAGAGAGAGAGAGAAGATTCCCCAAAACAAAATTACTAATGAAAGAGGATAAATAACTGACACCACAGAAATACAAATTGTAACAGAATATTATGAAAAC
>CM052900.1:23647150-23738910 GCA_028534135.1 Potos flavus | reverse complement strand
TATTAACAAAATGAATCCAACAACATAGTTTAAAAATCATACACCATGATGAAGTGGGATTTATTCCTAGGATGCAAGAGTGGTTCAATATTCACAAAACAATCAGTGTGATATGTTACATCCATAAGAGAAAGAATAAAAACCATATGATCATTTCAATAGATGCAGAAAAAGCATTTGACAAAGTACAACATCCATTCATGATAAAAACTCTCTGCAAAGTATGTCTACAGGGGAACATTTCCCAGCATAATAAAGGGCTTATATGAAAAACCCACAGCCAACATCATACTCACTGGTGAAAAGCTGAGTTTTTCCCCTTAGGTCAGGAACAAGATAAGGATGTCCACTCTCACCACTTTCATTCAATATAGAACTATAAGTCCTAGCCACAGCAATTAGACAACATAAAGAAATAAAAGGCATTCACATTGTTAAGGAAGAGGTAAAACTCTCACTATTTGCAGATGACATGATATTAGATATAGAAAACCCTAAAGACTCCCACCCAAAACTAGAACTGTTAAATTAATTCAGTAAAGTTGCAGGATATAAAATCAAGGTACATAAATCTATTGCATTCCTATAAACTAATAATGAACAAGCAGAACATGAAATTAAGAAAACAATTCCACACACAAAAAAGAAAACAATTCCATTTAAAATTGCACTAAAAAAATAAAATATTTGAATAAACCTAACCAAAGAGGTGAAAGACTTGTACTCTGAAAACTATAAAACACTAATGAAAGAAATTCAAGAAGATGCACAAAAAATGGGAAGCCATTACATACTCATGGATTGGAAAAACAAATATTGTTAAAATATCTATATTATGCAAAGCAATCTACACATTTAATGCAATCCTTATCAAAATACCACCAGAATTTTTCACAGAGCTCAAACAAACCTAAAATTTGTATGGAAACACAAAAGACCCCAGGCAACCAAAGCAATCTTGAAAAAGGAAAGCAAAGCCAGAGGCATCACAAATCCTAACTTCAAGTTATATTTCAAAGCTGTCGTAATTAAAGTAGTAAGGTGCTGGTATAAAAATAAACAAATAAATGAATGGAATAGAACAGAAAACCCAGAAATAAACCCACAGTTATATAGTCAATTAATCTTTGACAAAGGAGGCATGAATATACAATGGGAAAAAGACAGTTTCTTCAACAAATGGTGTTGGCAAAACTGGACAGCCATATGCAAAAAAGAATGAAACCAGACCACTTTCACCACCCACAAAAATAAACTCAAACTGGATTAAAGTCCTAAATATGAGACCTGAAACCATAAAAATCCTAGAAGAGAGCACAGGTAATAACCTCTCTGACATCAGTCGTAGCAACGTTTTTCTAGATAGGTCTCCTGAGGCAAGGGAAATAAAAGCAAAAAGAAACTACTGGGACTACATCAAAATAAAAAGTTTCTGCACAGCGAAGGAAATAATCAACAAAACTAAAAGGCAACCTATTGAATGGGAGAAGATATTTGCAAATAACATATCCAATAAAGGGTTAGTATTCAAAATATATAAAGAAATTATAAAACTCAATATCCAAAAAACAAATAATCCAATTAAGAAATGGGTAGAGGAACTTAATAGACATTTTTCCAAAGAAGACATATAAATAGCTAGCAGGTACTTGAAAAGATGCTCAACATCACTCATCATCAGGGAAATGCAAAGCAAAACCACAATGAGATATCACCTCACACCTGTCAGAATGGCTTAAATCAAAAACACAAGAAACAGCAAATGCTGACAGGGATGTGGAGAAAAAGGAACCCTCATGCACTGTTGGTGGGAATGCAAACTGGTACAGCCACTGTGGAAAGTATTATGAAAGTTCTTAAAAAAATTAAAAATAGAACTACCCTAGGGGTGCCTGGGTGGCTCAGTCTGTTAAGCATCTGCCTTCAGCTCAGGTCATGATCCCACGGTCCTGGGATCAAGCCCCGCATCCAGCTCCCTGCTCAGCAGGGAGCCTGCTTCTCCCCCTCCCGCTTCCCCTGCTTCTGTTCTCTCTCTCTCCCAAAGAAATAAATAAAATCTTAAACAAACAAACAAACAAACAAACAGAACTACCCTACAATGTAGGAATCACACTCCCGGGTATTTACCCCCAAAATACAAAAATACTAATTCAAAGAGATACATACACCCCTATGTTTGTTGCAGCATTGTTTACAGTAGACAAACTATGGAAGCAGCCCAAATGTGTCCATCAATAGATGAATGGATAAAGAAGAAGATGTGGTGTATACATATATTGGAACATTATTCAGCCATAAAAAAGAATGAAATCTTGTCATTTGCAACAATGTGGATGGAGCTAGAGACAAAGACAAATACCATATGATCTCATTTATATGTGGAATTTAGGGAGCAAAACAAATGAGCAAAGGGAAAAAAGAGAGGTGGGGGAGAGAGACACCAAGAAACAGACTCTTAACTATAGAGAACAAACTGATGATTACCAGAGGGGAGGTAGGTGGGGGGTGGGATAGGGATGGGATTAAAAAATACACTTAACCAGGATGAAAAAAATTAAATTAATGACTATAAGAACTGCATAGCATGCAAACTGCTATAAGCTGAAGTGCTATACATGTAGGGTTGCCTACATGTCATATTAATTACTTTATAATATTAGCTGTGAAATACAGATGGTAAAGTATAGGGAAAAAAGAAAGAGTACAAAGAAACAAAGGGAAGTACACAAACTGTGGAGGGTATTTAGTGTTAGGCTAAAAGGAATCTGAATTTCATCTCACTGAAAAAGGGAAAATCTGAGGATACAGGCTTTCAAATCTGACTTTGGGTCCTCACTAAATGGCAAAATTTTAAGAAGTCTGTTATAACAACCGAGAAGTTTATTTCCAAGCTATTGATACGTGATTTCTGAGTTAGTGCACTGTAGGAAAAAAAGTATTTCTAAGATTTTTTTTTTTTTTTGACACAGAGAGAGAGGTCACAAGTAGGCAGAGAGGGAGGGGGAAGCAGGCTCCCCGCTGAGCAGAAAGCCCGATGCGGGGCTCAATCCCAGGACACTGAGATCATGACCTGAGCCGAAGGCAGAGGCTTAACCCACTGAGCCACCCAGGTGCCCTATTTCTAAGATTTTTGAACTTAGAGTTTAGGAAATTTCTAATCTTGAAGCACCTATTCTCCAATGTTCCAAAAGATCAATTACAAATTTTCTCCTCCCTTTTTCCCTCCCTCCTTCCTTCCCTCCCTCCTTTCCTTTTTTCCTTTCTTCCTTTCCTCCCTCCCTCCCTTTCTTCTCCCCCTCCCTCCCTCCTCTCCTTCCTCCCTCCTTTCCTCCTCTCCTTCCTTTCTCTTTTCCTTTCTAATGTTTAATCTACAGCACTCAATTTCAAAGCACAGCTTATCAGTGACCACACAAATTCTTATAAGCAGCGCTCATTTTTAGTGGGTAATGAAGTGTAAGGATGAAGCTTAAATGATGCAATATACCCAATGTCTAGCCTTACATAAATAAATAAAGGAGCATTTGTTTCATTTCACTTCAATACACACTTTTGCAAGGGAATGTTCTATTTCTTTTGGCACACACAAAAAATTCTAAGTATACATCAACATCTTTCTAATGTCGAAATATAGCTTTGTTTGTCATTTATTCCAAAATAACTATATAATAAACATACTGGAAATTTTTGGGTGCCTTGTTCAGAAGTGAACGGGATGAATTTCCTCACCGGATGCCTCATGACACTGGCATAAGCATAGCAGGAAATTTACAAACTCGAAGTCATAATCCCATCTGGATGAATCTGCTATGTGTGCTAGCCAGGTCAGCACTCACCTGCAGGTACTGAAACTTAATCCATCTAGGGGCTTCCTAAAGATAGCAACCCACTGGAGGAGAAATTGAAGGACTACTACTCAGGGGACTATCTTAGGTATTTTGGTCTTTGGAGAAGTGGGAAAAAGAAGGAAGATGCTGGGGAAGAAACGAGTATTTTTGAGCACTGATCATATAAGCAGGGACAAAGCTAGGCTTCACCAATTTAATCCATTTACTCTTCAGAGTATGCCCCATGATGTAAGTGTTGTTCAATCTGTTTCCACAGTAGGAAACCAAAGCTCATATGTGTGAAAGCCAATGTTACATAACACGTGGTGGAGGTAAGATTTGAACCTGAAAAATCCTGACTCAAAGTCTAAAGCTTTCAATTACACAATCTTGTCAAGAATATAAAAACAGATAAGTGGATTTTACAGAAGAAAACATGACCCAAAGATTAATATTTGTAAACCTAAACTAATATTTTTGTTAAATTGACTTAATCCTCAGAGAGTATATCCATCCAAAACAAGCGTTTATGTTGTTCTTTTTAAAAATCGTATCTGTTGCCCATACTGACTCTGTTACATTGGTATACACGGCTGCTTAGGATGTCCCAACTGATCCAGAAGCCTGGCAAAGTGGGTAATTGAGAAATTATCCATTGGACTTGTAACAGTAACTAATCAATCTCGATAATTTGCACTATAAAATATGACTTTTCCATATGAAGTTTCAAGGTGAATTGAGATAGATTGACTTTATAGGGCTTAAACACCCTTGGATTTTTTGTTTAAAAAATAATGGAAGGAAGTGTTACTTACTTTTGTTTTTGTTGTTGTCATTTCATTATTGTTATTTTAGGAACTATATGTTTTAACCTGCAACTTCCTCTAAAACGGACTATTTACATGTTTTGAAAAGAAAAGTATGTGGTGAGGAAAGCACAGCTGAAAATTTTACCACACTTAAATATCCAGTGAATATCATATGTATAGCACAAAGCAAACTGCAGATGCCACTGATGTTAGTTATCCTAAGAGAAAAAAGGTGTGTGTGTGCATGTGTGCACATGTATGTATATATGTATACACATGTATGTGTACATCTAAACTGTATATATATATATATATATTAATTCATTCAAGGCCATGTGTAATTCTAGAAATTATTCATATTTTTGTTAGATTTTCCATGTTTACAAACCCTTATAACTTTATTTTTCTTATTTTAATTATAAAAACAATGTTATAAATATTGAGGCCAATGTGTACTTAGTGATGCAGGATGGGAGTGGTCTACCCCGAGAACAAAGGTATTTGATCACTGACATTGTTTAAAATTGCTAATGCCTGGTGATGGTACCATGTAGACCAACTTTTAGTTCGTTTTCTTACTAATTTATCTACTAAAAGGCACCTGGAGTAAACCACCTCAACTGACTTGCCTTGGTATGCCACTGACTGAGGGTCTTCTAGGTGAAAATCACCTTGTTTAAATGTCTTGTTTCCTCATCTTTAAAGTGAAACTAAAAGTGCTTACTGCAGAAAACTGACATGAAAATTAAATCAATTACAATTTGGAAAGTGCTTAGAAGAGTGATTTGTATAGAGTAGCATTATAGCACTGTTTGCTGAAATAAATAATATTTATGAAAAGCATGAGTTCTGAGTCTGCCAATTTTATAGATCAGGAAACTGAGTCTCAGAGGGAGTTAAAACATTTATTCAATATCAAAGTGATGAAAATATGGTTTAAATTCAGGTCTACCAATACTAGACCCATACCCACTCTACCTCTTCCACACACAACAGGTGTTTTCTGTTACTCATGCTTCTACCACCAGATCAGTTCTTTAATTTATCATTGACTACGGCAGATATTTGCATATTTTGCATATTGACTTCCCAAATTATTAATTTGCATACATATTTTTAATCTAAAGTTTCATGTTATTGCAGGAATAGGTGCATTGAGGTATGATAAGGTAAAAGCTGATATTTATTAGGGAAAAGTAAATTTTACTCAACCTTTTAAGCTACTAAAAGCATGCAAATTAGGTTGTTTTTGTTATTTTAAGAAAAAGAACATTTTGTATTGAAAAAGTGTGCCTTTCCAAGAAACCACTAACCAGATGTTGGGTCTTGAGATTTCCCAAAGGGAAACTGGTAAAAAAAAAAAAAAATGATGAAAGAACTCCTTCCACACAAAAATCTAAAAAAGTACACGCATATTTTATAACTATGAATATTGTTTGCAAAAAATTTAGAAAATGTGCTTTCTCATCAAATATCAGAACCCTGGAATACCCTAGTTTTGAAAATATGGTTTAAAAGAGAAGGAAAACACAAATAGCTAAGATAAATTACTAGGACAATGTTAACGCAATAATTAGGTGGAAAATGGAATGCCATTTTCCATGCCAGAGAATGCCAGATAGCTAAAGTCTATTAGACACATGTGCCAGGGACTTAAAGTCTGTATACAGTAATGAAGTGTTCAATCTTTGATTGTATCTGAAAAAGCAGCATTTAAAGGCTATGTGGTATATTCATCAACCAGTTATTTGTCATCAAATGTTTATTGAGTGTTTATTGTGTGTAGAGTACTTTACTATACACAGACGTATTTATTATGCATGTAAGAAAGAATACATACACATACACACAATAGAAACTAGATGCCATTTTAACCATTCTGATTTCGTTTTCACTCAATTTACCTTTTTGTTTTTATTTCATTTATTAAAGTGATTGTTTTTGTTTTTTATTTTCTTTTGTTTGCTGTACATTAGATTTTCAGAATTTATTTGGTAATTGTGTGTTTGTGTGTGTGTGTGTGTGTGTGTGTGTGTGTGTGTGTTTTCTGGTAATTTTTTTAAATAGGTGATTTAGATACAGTCAGTGTGAGTTCACGTTCTATGAACTGTAGCTCCTGTTATTAAGGAGATTATTTTTTTAGCCAACTCATCTGGTGGCATGCCTATCCTTTCTCATTTTATCAAACAGAAAATGTATCTCAAAAATAGACATATCATTATTCTGAAAGAAAAATCTTTTCCACCCTATATTACATCCATCTTATCTACGTATCTCCTCTACTAACCTGGGGCAGAGCCACAGAGTGCCTAAAAATGAATTTTACTCACCATGGTGATCACTGTGTAAGGCAGACTGCCCTAATGGACTCCACCATTCACTCATTCATGTGTAAGGGGTTTTGCTTATGTGTATGTTGGTGTAATACTTTGTCATTGGCAAAAAAAAAAAAAAAAAAAAGCAAGTTGGAAGTGTATTAAGTACTCTTCCAGATGGATTTTGCTAATTCTTGGGAAAGCCTGACGTTTAGATAAGTGGAGACCGTAGAAAAGTTGGATTCTTCCTGTTCCTAGTTTCCTTAGTGTTTTAATTTCATCTCCTAGTGGGCAGCTTTTTGTTTTATGTCACTGGGCAGATGGCCATTGGCTCTCTTTTCTGGTTTTATTGGAACTTTCTTCAAATGGCTGTGGTAAATTTCAATGAACTTTTTTTATCATACTCATTTCATTTAATTTGCTGGTTGGGGAGTTCCAAGTCAAACAGAAATTTCAGGCAAAATACTAAAAGGGAAAAACCTGAATCCAAATCAGCAGGACTTAAAAGCAACACTGTGTGTGCCGGGAACTTGCCCAGAGATCAACCCAGTTGGATAGTGACAGGCAGCTGTGACATTACCTGTCAATGTTTGCTTCTCCAGAGGTTCCCAAGAACCACTTCATGCTTACTGAAGCTCTACTTCATAGCTTGGAGCCTGAGTAATTGGATATCTTTGAAAGAGATTAGGTGCCCTCATGAAGGCGCCTTGCTGGGTCTTGGCAGAAATGTGAGGGCAGCCCTGAAGAGGAATTACACTCAAGAAGTCCCCTGAATTCTCTCTTTGTGAAACCCCATCCCCTTTGTTGCTTGCTTCTGGCAAACTGAGAGCATCCTGAGAATGGGTCAAGGATCTTTCAAAGGAATCCCTGCCAGCAAGATTGAATCACATTTCCAAAAGCAAAAGGTAGCATTTTTCAACATCAGACTGGGGACGTTATGACAACTGGCTACAGACACTGTGAGCATGACAGGAATGGGAGATGGAAGGTATTTTTCCAAAAGACAAAATATGTCCTACAGCGTATTAATCTTTAAAACTAGCAAAAGCTTTTAGGTTGATTAAATAATGCTGCTTCTCTGCTTGTTCCACCATTTATTCCTGCTCTTTTTCTGCTCTACATCTGGGTGGTCAAAAAAATTTTAAGACTTAGAGGATAGACATTTAGGAATCCTCAAGTCTGAGGGACAGACTTAATTTATGTCAGGGATTGTTACTCTTAATGATTGACTCCATTATTTATTTCTGTCTCTGTATTCTGAATTGGCCCAAACAGGTCAGTTATTATTTCAGACAGACAAAGGAACCTCAATTTTTAATTGTATAAAACGTAAGAAATATATCAATAGGCCATAAATCTAAAGAAATAAAAAAATAAAAAGGGATTTTGACATATGCTTATAAAACGTTTACCTCCCTATTGCACTTCATTATTTTCTTTCAACAAAGTAAATTTCAAGAACACAGAATAGATAATTAGGAAAGGGCATCCAAATCAAGCTGAAGTATGTGCAAATCCCATACCTGTTGTAAGATCTTCTGTCATTTTCCATGAGTTGGACACCGTAGCAAGTTCCCAGTTATGCATGTCCCTACAGCACAAGGCTGTTATAGATATGCTCCTATTGTGGCAGATATCAAGCTACTAACTGATGTCACTAAACACAGAGTTCAGAAAAGAACTGACTCTTGTGAGCCTGCACCAGTCAGCAGCAGCACATTATGTATAGATATACTTGGAAATAGGAGGTAACATAGAAATCCTCTACCCCGAACTCCCTAATTTTTTAAAGCAGGAAATGGGCTCCAAGGTGGAGTAATTCATGTTAAACCAAGCAAGAGTGGCTAAATTTAGAATAGATATCCTACAATATTTCCAGTTCAGGGCTCTTTCTACTACACTAAAATTTAATGAATGAAATCTGATGAAATTTGCTTGTGCATCTTTATATTTTGGTCTGAACAATGATAAAAGATAACAACGAGTGGTTATATTTTTAAATATAGAGAAAATAATAGAAGGAAATATACTATGGGAGGCACTGGTGCTTACTAAAAACCATCCTTACTTCTTCCCATGGTACACTCCTCTCACATCTTCTACCCGTGTCATTTGGAAATTTCTGGGTTCAAATCCATACTATACAGGAACTGATTGCTGCTCAGAGAACTAAACTCCAGACTTCTCTTTGTCTAGCCACAGTACTCCACCAGAACTTTTTTTTTTCCCCACCAGTACTTTTGATGTGGCATTTCTCATCTCAGTATGAGGCACTTCTATTTTAGTGACGACAGACATATGGCCCTTTCACACTTGGTCTAGATCAGTGATTCTCAAAACATGTTCTGCAGGTACCTGAAGATTCCTTGAGACACTTTCAAGGAGTCTACAAGATCAAAATTATTTTTATAATAATATTAAAATTTTATTGGGTTTCTCATGATGTTGAGATTGTCCTTGGTGCAAAAGAAGTATGGATGACATTGCTGGTGACCTACAGCAAACCAAAGCAATGTTACCCATCAATATTGGTTATTATGGTATTTTTCACCACCACAAATTTGCATTAAAAAGTTTCCCTTTTCAATGACTCAATGAAGCAGTAAAAAGCATTAATTTCATTAAATCTTAATTTTGAATACACATTTTTAATATTGTCTATGTATACACAGAAATATGCATAAAGTACTTTTTGCTGCACACTTAAGTGTAACAGTTGCCTCCAAGAAAAGACCTCATAAGCTGTGTGATGTTCAGACTGAATCTGCCCTTCTGTTTATGGAGCACCAAGTTCATTTCAGTGACTGACTGACAGACAAGCTATAGTTATTCAGAGTTGGATATCTGGCAGCCATTTTCTCAAAATGAATGAAATGTGTCATTTAAAGGAAAACAACTGGAAGTATTTGTTGTGAAATATAGAATTCAAGCTTGCTTTTTTTTTTAATTCAAGCTTCCAAGAGAAAATAAAAATATTAAAAACATTGTGTTCACCACTGTAAGCCAAACATCTTTCCAATATATACTCTTCTAGTGTGGTAAGTGTTAATATTAATAAAGGTGGTTTTTAAATATTTTATAATGAAATATATCATGTTTAGATGATCTGTTTAATTCAATGAATCAATATCTTCCATATGGCTAATGCCTAATGTTACAAGATCACATGGATGAAAGATCTATTCAAAGTGCGAGACCAATGTGTTTTAATATAATACAGTATAAAAATTTGTTAATATGGATTTAGATTCCACATTCGAATGAACATTAAAGAAACTTCCACAAGTTTGGGGGGTGGTACCAAAGAAGAATATTCATAATTATCTGAAGAAGTTATTAAAATACTCTTCCCTTTTCCAACATACCTCTGTAACCCTGTATTTTCTTCATGTACTTCAGCAAAAACAACACATTGCAGAAGGAGATATGGGAAACCAGCTGTCTTCAATTAAAAAGATTTGCAAAAATGTAAAACAATGCCACTCCTTTCTCTAAAAATTTTTGTTTTATTAATAAGTATAGTTTTTTGTTGAAATATGTTTATGTTAGCAAGTAGTAGGTTTACTGCAGTGATTTTAAAAATAAAGCAATAAATACGTATTTTAAAAATGTCTCCATTTTAATTTCTAATATAATAAACATCAATAGCTAGTATCCATGAAGACAATCGGGCCTCAGTAATTTTTAAGACGTAAAAGAGCTCTGATATCAAAAGGTTTCAAAACCTCTGATCTGTACCTACTGTTCCAAAGAGATATGATTTAGGGGTTAAAAAAAGGGATATATTGACTGTGTGACAGACATTCATTGATGGTTTCCATTAATCCCTTCTCTCCCTTTAAGTGCATGCTGTTTCTAACATCAAGAGGTAGGAGTCTGTTCCCTTTCTCCTTTAATCTGGGGTGGCCTTTTGACCTGGCTTTACCAGTACAATGTGGTAGAAGTGACACTGTGGGATTTCCAAGCCAGGTTTTAAGAAGTCTTACATCTTCTACCTGAGTATCTTGGAATGTTCCTTCTTAGGATACTAGGAAAGCAGCCACATGGAAAGATTGCATGTAGTTTCTCTGGTCATAAGACCTAGGTGAGTCCCTGGCTAATAGCGAGCAATAACTGCCAGTCGTTTAAGGAGGTTCTCTTAAGATGATTATTAATTTTTCACAATCATAATTGTGAAGAATATATGTTGACCCCCAACAACTTTGGCGAAGGTTCTTGAAAGAATATATTATACAAAATGTCTTGATTAATGACCAATAGACCCAAAAAGAGTAAAGTTCCATTTTGCAATCAGAAATTTATTGAAGCTTCCTTTACAAAGCTTCATGGTAGTCTACTATCATTTGAATAAACAAAACTGCCTGATTGTATCATCCTAATGGACTTTATAAAGCACAGTCTCTAGAGTGGATCTCCTTTATTGCAGAATTTTTAATGCACGTTCTTGAATTTGTAAAGAGACTGAGGCTGTGTCCTGGAAGGAGTTGGTGGTACACTTAACTTGACCAGTTGAGAGTGTGAAGCATGCCAAGAACCCTTTCTGCTTCATATGGATCATATTAGTACTAGAAAGTACTTCTGTGGAGTACTAGGAAGAAAACTAGAAAGTTCCTATATAATTTAATAGAGATTATATGAAGAGATATATGATTATATGATAAATACTTCCTCTTTAAATCTTTTAAATGGTGTATAAAATGAGTATTTTTGTGGGAAAGAGGAAGAGATAAAATGGAAAAGTAAAAATTATAATGTGTTACTCTAAGAGGTAGGTTATATAAAAAAAGGAGGAAGAGGAGGAAGAAAAAGAGTGGGGCGAAGAAGAGAATATTCATTGAGCACTTTACTTACATTTATTCTGTTTATAATAGTTTTATGAGATAGGTACTATTATTATTCCCATTTTACAGATAGAAAAACTGAGTGAGCTAAATTAGAGTGGACATGATATATACATGATATATACTCCAGGAACAAAGGGGAAAAAAAAAAAAGAAACTACACCTTTAATTTCTGTGATCTGAAATTGTGAAACATTAGCAGGTAGAACACTTTCAAAGGTCATTACAGACATTGGTTCAGACGAGGCTGCAAAATTCTATTGTTTAATTTGCAGATACAGGTCTAAATGACAGCCCACAGAGTGGCAATACATTCATTCACAGGAGTAAGACAGTCTTTGGATTCAAATAGGTAAAATATGCCTAATATTTAAATTCTCTACAGTTTATAGTCATGATGGCCCAGTATTAATATGACTTTCTAGAATAAAAATGCAGTGACTTAAAAATGGAGAATTATTATGCCTAGAGAGCAAGATTCTAATTACGACTTTGCCACTACCTGGAACTGTGGCTTTGGGTCTTCAGTTTTCTTTTTTTTCTTTTTTTTTTTTTTAAAGATTTTATTTATTTATTTGACAGAGAGAGAGAGATCACAAGTAGGCAGAGAGGCAGGCAGAGAGAGAGGGGGAAGCAGGCTCCCTGCTGAGCAGAGAGCCCAATGCGGGGCTCGATCCCAGGACCCTGAGATCATGACCTGAGCTGAAGGCAGAGGCTTTAACCCACTGAGCCACCCAGGCGCCCCAGTTTTCTTATGTATAAAATGGTGCAAACATGTCTTCTACCTACCTCATGGGTTTGTTCTGAACATGGCTAGGCCTGTATATGCTGTTTGAATGCCCAGCATTAGTTCTTGGTTTTCTTTGGGAATATTTAAATCTACCACGCATAACATTTTGGACTTCAGTTATCCAAAGTCAGGTTAGCCTGGGAATTAAAGAAAAGAATAATTCTGCAGGGGTCTGGTAGAGGTAAATTTGATATTTAAGGCAATTACACTTTATAATAATGGATGTGGCAGAACCTTGACAGGATAGCAAATTAAAGAGGATCCTTAGTCTATGTTAGTTCCATTGCAAATCCTCCTCTGGAGACTCTTCCATGTCCAGATTTGAGAATTGGCTTAATTTTCCTGGACATCTTTTGTCTGTTTTAGCTTACAGTAAGACCAAACAGAGGATAACATATAATAAAAACAATTACATACTGCCAAAGTAAACCTCTGTGCAAAAGAGGAGGTTTGTAGTGCTTTAGAAACATTTAAAATATAATTAGGAATATATATATATATAAATATATATATATATATAACGTACAGAGCAAATCCAAACAACAGAGCTGTAGAAAATAGTTGTGGCTACTCCCTTCATCTAAAAATAATTTCAACCTAGATGTGGTAAGGGTGTTGTAATATTCTCTTGCACATTTTTATATGCCAGAAATATTGAAACATAGTTTCTTTTTCTAAAAAAAATCTTGTTGCAGCAAGGGCTCTGAGAGTACAAAATCAGCATCTCATGCTTCCTACTTCTTTTTCAAAATGTGTTGTAAATTACAATTTTAAAGGCTTATACCTACACTCAATAACTGTGTTCCCTTTAAGGCCAACAGGTCAAATACACCATAAGGTAAACTACCCATAATAATTTTTACCACATCATCTGCTCTTCAATGATTTCAAGAGTTCCTTATTTTAAGTCTCATGCTCAGAAAACTTATTTCCATTATCAATCCATCCATTTAATACATATATGGCTATTGGAAGAGAGACCTGCCAAATGTAGACTTAAGTTTTATGAAACTGAGCACACTGCAACCTAACATTGACCCTATGGTAAACAACAACATACACTTACTTATGATTGGAAAGCAGGACCTAATTCATTATGCCCAAGAAGGTTTGACAATTCAGTTCATTTTGGTTCACAACATCAAACTGAATTCTCTGAAGCTTGTCCTGTGCTTAGTACAGAAGATACTTAGTGGTATCAGCTCCTTACTACCCCTAGGAAGTTCACAAAATGATCAGTATTGTTGTTACTATCCAAAGCAGGGTAACCAAAATCATGATGTGAGATTAAATCATCAGAGAATCTATCGTTTGAAGATCCTGAAAAGAATCCAGAATAAATCCCAAAAGGATTGCTTAAAAAATGGTGCAGAATGATCAGAAGAATAGAAGGAGGTCTTTACTTCTTATTTATTTAATAAACACATGCACAGCAATTCATATTTGGCATTATTTCAAATGTTTTATAGATAATAACTGATGTAATTCTTAGAACAACTTTCTGAGGTAGGCACATTTATTATGCCCATTTTGCAGACTGAGAAACTAAGGCACTGAGAGAGGTTGATGCCTCTGCTATTTATTATCTCCACTATCAAAACAGATGGGCGTAAGAAAGAGCTCTTTTGACTCAGATTCCTAATCTGTAATATTTGCTGTGACTAAACTTTTTTTTAAATGGTCGCATTTTCGTATTGGCATATCAGTTGTCAGGTACCACTGAAATGAAAATTTAATTGAAACATTAACTACTGATCCAAAATTATTTTAACTCATAAATATACTTACCCAAGCCCAAGTGCAAATTTCTGTCCATGACTATGGCTTCAGATGATGTGTGCCTTCACACCTCTGGCTCCCATCGTAATGTGGGCTTGGTCTCCTGAGCACTAGGGAGCAACTTTCACGGTATATACGACAGTCTAATTAATGTCTCTGTCTCTGGCCCCAGTTCATCTAGAAGTCTGGCTTAGTCTTTTTATTTTGTCACTTACTTATCTTTTTATTAATTTAAAAATTTATTTGTTTATTATAATAGGTACAATAGTGTAAAGACATATTTTCTAAAAATAATCATCTCTTCCACTCTGACACTCCTGGGTTAATTGCCTGACATTCTGGTATGCATAACTTCACAGCCTTCTCTAAGTTAGTATATATAAACATATGCATATGTGTTTGCTTTAAAACATACGCACACTGTTTTACAAAAGTGGGGTCACACTATACACATTACTGCGCAATGTACTTTCTCAACAGAAAACCACAAATGGATATTCATCTGAGTCAACCGAGAAATAGAACTCATTTGTTTTAATAGCTACATTATATTTTAAAATGTAGACGTGTTGAAATTTATTCAATTATTTTACTCTTGAAAAACTTCAGCCTCTCTCTAGTCCCCTAGACACTAATACAATAAATATCCTTCAAAACAGTCTTGTATATAATCATATGATTACTGGTACTTTTATTTCAGTAGGAAAAATTCCCAAAATGGTATATAAAATGTCAATTTTGCCATTTCTTTTCAGAATGATGGAAGTAATTTGTTCACTCCAATATGTAAGAATATCTCTTCTCCCACATCTTCAAAAGTATTGGGTATCATTCTGCCTTAAAATTGCGACAATCTAACAGAAGAAAATATTATATTTTATTGTAAATTTAATTTTTATTTTGACTAATGATGAGGATAAACACCTTTTTAATTTAGGAGCCATTGCTGTTACAAATTTACTCATATACTGTTCATTATTTTTTTTATCAGTTTTCAAGCAATTTTTGTAAATCAATCTTTTTCTTATCTAGTTTCTATCACCTTTTGCCACACAAATAGGTCTATGTTTGAAGCATGTGGCCTTCGGGTTTTCCATTTCTCTTACGGCTATTTCCCCTACTCCTATTCTTCTCCAAAATCATTTTATAATATTTTAATAGTATTATTTAAATTTACATTTTTTCAATTTATTTGGAATTAATTTCATGTGTGGCGTGAGGTAATTTTATTCCCTTCCAGAAGGAGAGCTGGTTTTGCCAAACTGTCCACTTAATAAATGATCTTTTTTCTCATTGGAACAAAATGGCACTTTTGCCTTATATTAAGTTCCCATATCTGTGTGGATCTATTTTTGGACTCTTTATTCATTCCACTGAGCTCTTTGTCCATTTCTAAGCCAAACTGTATTGTTGTGATTATGGTGGCAGCATCAGTCTTATTATTCATTGAATAGGGCCTAATACTGGATAATCATTGAATGTTGAACATGACGTGCACAGTGTAGAAGAAAAAAAATTAGTATTCACATCAAAAGTTATATCCTGAAATTTTCACACAAATTACACGTTACTTTTTAATTTTTTCCATCAGAGCTTGCTGATGTCTTAACTTTTTACCTGTGAGTATTTATTACTAGTATTATTTTTTGAACCTGACAGTGAACATTCTATAATAGATCAGTGACTACCCAGGATTTCAAGTGGGGAGAGGGGGCTGCCCGCAAAGGAGCATGAGGGTACTTCTTTGGACTATAGAAATGTTCTATATCTTGACCGTGTTGGTGGTTAAATGACGATACACATTTCTTGGAGCTCAACAAACAGTACACTTTTAAAATGTGCATTTAACTGTATACTGATTTTATCTCAATAAATTTGACTTATTATGTATGAATGGGAAATATATCATTTTTCTATATTTTGGGTACAAAACCCTATCTACTTTCTGCAATTCACAAAGTTGGAATCCAAATGTGACTTTGTTTCAACCCCCTGTAACAAAACAAATGCAGAATCTTAATGAAGTCACTGATGCATTTAGACTTTCTGTCTTTTGAAGAAAGCTACATTTGACCCGTTTTTAACTCCACAACAATTTATGGAGACCATTCATCCTGGGGGAAACAATTCACTCTCTTACATAGGTTCATAGATTTTATTAGAGTTCCCAACAAGCATCCCATGACCTGTGAAAGATACTGACATTTTTCGAATGGTTGGGGTTAGGGCTGGAGGTTTGGTTCTCGGTAGCATCTAAGCAGTAGGTTTCCACTTAAGGAAACTGAGGCAGAATGAGGTTAGGATTGGCAGAGATACAGTGTTCTCATTCCCACTTTCTCTACTTTTGTCAGTGCATTTTAGGGAAAACTCCTCTCCCAGTTGACTCTTACTAGAATACACAAGCAAGAAACTAGATCATCTCTCAGAAACCAGAGGCCAAAAGCAAGAGAAGATTGATGAGCATTTCTGCTGAGAGCTAGCCCCAGTCTCAGTCCCAGACAGAAGGCCAGGAGGTTCAGCATGGTAATCCATTGAAACAGCCCTGATGGTAGCTCCAGATTTAATGTTATCAGGGTTTATCCTAGAGGAGTTAGTTTTCAGAGTCAGAATAAGGAGGAGGGGAGGGGAAGGAGGGTAGGTTTAAGAGATATCGTGACAACGCGCCTGCTTTTTCTCACTTGTGAAAATGTAGGCTATCTGGAGGTAAACTGATAGAAGCCATCTTGAATTAACAGATTACCACTAATACCTTTTAGCCACTTATATAAAACTACAGAGTAAATTTATGTGATTTTTATTCCCAGCACCATTCTACTCTTCAGATGATTTTGCTAAGCCTTCCCTTCTGTGTTTATATTTATATTACATTAATTTTTGTATTCATTATTTGGACAGGATAACTCAGCATATTAAAATCATATGAAATATTAACAGAAATAGAACAAATAGAACAAATAGGGAAGGTAAGCTGATAAGAACATCAGTTAGTAGTAGCAGCTAAGGCTCTTGTCTACTTTGGCAAACGTAACGGGAGGATCAGAGATTGACCAAATATCATGCTGGGAGGTTGAGGACAGGCATTTGTTTATTTCTGGTATGTCTATTTATGCTAAATTAGCTGAATTATTTTTCATTCACATCCACATTTTGCCCCTTGTAGACACTGAAGTCTAGGTTTCAACTACAAAATCATAATTAAAAGTATTTATAATAGGCAAGCCACCATTACCTTTACAAATGGGAGATGATGGAGATATGTCAAGAAAGTAAATTCAAACCAAAAATAGCCCTTTTTAAGATTTTTTTTGAACACTGACTATGCACAGCCATTGCTTACAGCTTTATTTCTTTCAAATATTCTATAAGATAAACTAAAAGGAGGCAGAAGAGGCTGACTGGCAGTTGAGCATCTCTCCTGTTTACTTGGTAGTGAGGACTGTCAGGCAAGGTGACAAATGCTAGTAACAGAGAGAAGGAAGGGACTCTGGCCAGAGAAGTGAACCACAGGCCTTTCCTTGGGAACTACAATGCTGCTCTACCTCAAAGGAGTATTTAAAAGCTCAGTGAGGCAATTTCCATCATTTGCTTTCAACTTCTTCAATAACGACATTAGTTTCTTATAGAAGGAATATGTAACTTTTTTTTTTTTTTTGGTCTTGTTTTGTTTTAATTTAGCAGAAGGGTACTATAAAAGCTTCTCTCCTAGAGGAACTATGTACGCCTGTAGTTGTTGTTCACCTCCCTGTCCTCTGGAAACACCCACAAGGGCAATGGGCCAGTGACATCTGAAAGGCCTATGGCAAGCAATATGAAAATGATGGAAAATTTTAGGCTCAGACAAAATAAAGCCAGATGCTTCTGACCCATACAAACATTTCCTTTGTCTGATGGTGATGTGAGGGGCTCCCCGCCTTAACAAATTTTGCTTAACCCCTCTTTCTATGAGTCACAAGTCTGTGATAACTCACAAAAATACCAGGCGTTTCAGGAACATGACTTTATCATTAACATGGTTCCCAAGGACCACTTCTTTTACTGCTTCCAGATCCCTGAAGCTGTGCTACAAGAGCCAGGCAGCACTCCCCTCTTCCCACCTAAAGTCAGGTCCAGGAACATTGAGCAAGGTTATCAAAGAACGAGTTAGGTCTCAGAACCAACCATTCCCCTTGGAAGTTTCTCATTTGCCCTCATTGTCCCTATCTCATTCCAGTCCTCTATGATCTTGCTTTGTTGAGGTCATACTACCAGTCCTCAAAGGCCATATGGAAGCCCAGTTAGCAGAGTTGTATTTACACTCTCAAAACATTTCATTCTGTTCGACAAACCCACCAAATGCCCTAATTGGCCAACTTGCCCGTGCATGGGAGGGCTTTGGTTTCCTACGATTCAAATACCGAAGTTGGAATGAAACTAAATCGAATTATTATCAGATTATCAGGGTTTGGCTGACTCTTTGCCCTTCATCATGAGACAGATGAATTCTCCTGAACTGGCTTGCTACCAAGTGCTGACAAGAACTCTATTATGGGAGGGATGGGGAAGTGTTAAGCATCCCTGAAGGATTTATATATATTTTAGGCATGCAGCAACCTGAATACCCATAGCTTATTAGTATGTCCAAAGGAACAGAAATAGTTTTCACAAAGTTAGTTCTTATTTTATGCCAGGGCTTTGATTCCATTAAAGATTGTTTAGTTTTACAATTGTTTATTGATAAGACATATACCACATAAAACACAACCTAACATACTAATAAGTTGTGATGATTTTAATAACCCATTTCATTTTCTCATGAACTGCCTGAATTTGAGATGGTAATGGAAAATTTCCTTTATCCAAGTAAATGATTTTAGACTGCCTATGCTTACTGCCTCCAAGTATCACTTTTTAGTTGTAGTTTAGTTTATGAGCTCACATGTAGTTTAGCTCATTTTAACAGTTGTTGAGACTAAGCAATTGGTACATGAAGATTCATTATGCTATGTGTTCTACTTTTGGGTGTGTTTGAAAACTTCCATAAAGTTAAAAATATAATTTAAACTTGTTTTTGTAAATTGTTTTTAAGACCAATTATTTCAAGGGAGGTATTAGAACTTAACTCAAAGATGGACTTGATTGCAAAGGCAAATGACCTATAAGCTTTAAAACACTTTACCAGTTTTAAATTGTGAAAATTCCTTGTGAGTCAAAGAGAAAAAGATTTTATATTTTTTGTAGTATTCACAAGCATGAAAAGTCTTTTGAGGGTCCATATAATCCATTTTCTGATCTCAAAGCAGATATAAATCAAAATTGTTCTGGACAGAGTGGTACCTAGGTTTTGCTTTGTTTTGGTTTTTTTCCCTAGCTTTCAAACTAAAAAAAAAAAAAAAAAAAAAAAAAATTCCAGAGGAAGCTAAATATAATTTGTGTATTATTATAAAAAACAATGTTTCTTAATTTAGGTCCATACCTAGAGGGGTGGGATAGAAAAAGGAGAGGAGAGATTACCATTAGAAAGAAACATAATCTTTATTCCACAAGGAAACAGTCTGAGAAGACACTGGGGCATTTTTACTATTCAATAATGCTAGCTGTTCTGGGAAAATCACGAGAATGATTCTTTCAGAGTTATGTCAGTAGCTGTAGTATTTAACCAAATTAGTAAGTAACAAGATCAGACAATAGGCAATAGAAATTAGAATATATACTTAAAACACACAAATTAAAAAACACACACTTTTCAAAGCCTCCATTGGTGTCCCAAAATACCCGGGTCAATTTTAGTCTGGATGAAATTAATTTCAAAGTTTTGACAAATACGTAATACAATATGTTAATGATATATCAGTGGCTATAAGTAGGGACCAATGTTCACACAGAATAGTAACTACTGGAAAGAGAGGAGGGGACACAACTTTGTGAATGAAGCTTTTATTTCATCTTCTATTCCAGAAGCTTCTCCTCATGTTCTCTGACTTTCTGACCTGTACCTTCTCCATCACCAATAGCAACCTTTTAGAAGATCAATGACAGTAAGAACTGTGATAGGCTTAGGGTAAAATGTTTAAGAGAGGGTAATATTTGACATTCTAAAAATTTTCCCTGAAAACGAGATTCAATTCAAATGATATTGTAATACGTTAGGCAAAGAAGTTATCAAAACAAGTGATCACAACTTTTATTGTTGTAGCAAAAACCACTTGTTGCTTTGCATATTAATCAGCAAGAAGAAATATGCACATCTCTCCCAAAATTACTTGTGCTTATCAGACTCTTAATTCTGTCTCATTAACAAGGTCACCATTTCAAATATAGGTGATGGATTAACACCTAGAGATGAAACAGTAAAAGGCTTTCAAGATCTTTTGTAGACAAAGAGGCTGGCCCAAAAGTCTACAGGGATTGGCTGAATCAGGCTGCAGCCTCACTAAGTCTCTCCCCATGGAGAGTTCCAAACTCTTTCCACTACACCACCATAATAATGTGAATCCTGATCACCTATAAGGTAAAGTCACATGAAAGAGTCAGCACAGTGGTCAGACACACGAGCATATACCACCATAGCTTTGAGATGCGATCTCATAGATAATGTAAGATGACAGGTACCACACTTGTGGGGTAGAAAGGACTCAGGAAATGTTGGGGGAGCTAAGATGTAGCCACACACAGACTGGCCCTCATCAGGGGAGAGTCCAGCATAAAAAGTAGGATTTCAAGTAGAAGGTCTTTTCTCTCCTTCCAGACTCCCAACTTTGCTCAAAACACAGTAGAGCCACCTGTAAATCATTAGAAGAGGGATGGGAGCTTTCTAAAACATGTAAATATTTATTAAATACACACTAACTATTGTTCATCTACTACTCTTATAGTTATCTACACTTCTTTCTAAGTCCTTTTCTGAGGTAGGACACTTGATAGTCTAACCCCCAAAGCAGAATGTCAAACTGGGAAGGAGGGGAGTTTGTTCCTTTCAAATTCATCAAATATATTCCAAAGATTTTATTTATTTATTTGAGAGGAGAGAGAGTGAGAGAGAGAGAGAACAGAAGCTAGTGTGGAGGTGGGGCAGAAGAAGTGGGAGAAGCAGACTCCCTGCTCAGCAGGGAGCCGGACTCAGGGCTCGATCCTGGGACTCCAGGATCATGACCTGAGCCCAAGGCAGACGTTTAACTGACTAAGCCACCCAGGCCCCCCTATGCAAATATATTTCAAAACACATTTAATAAATTAAGTCCCCCTCCCAAAAAGTAGGCCACATGACTACTACTGAACATATTATGATCCTTCAAATTGACAAATTCAATAGTACTTTGTTTTTTGTTTGTTTGTTTGTTTTTTGGTAATGTTCCATGAAAGCAAAATGTTTTGCCTGATCTGTTCCCTGCCATATTCTGAATGCCTTCAACAATGCCTAGTACATACAGGTCCTCAGTAAGCAGTTAATGAATAAATGAATCAAAGTTTTTTTTATAGCACTGGACAACAAGCATCACAGCTGTCTGAAAAACAGTAAATGTCAAATCACAGCTTTGTAAGCAGGGGACAGTATTAATATGCTCTTCTCATTTCAAATTTCTTTTAAAAATAACTTGGCAGTATACACATTTACAGTAGGTCCTCCTAGAAAATGGCTGATCTTCTTAAAAACCCATAAATGTACACTCTACCCGCATCCCCAATACACAGTTGATTTTAGCATCAAATGCCAGTTTCTAGCCTTTAATCCTGCTGTAAAGTGTTGCTTTGAAATTCGTTTCTGGTGCTCCTGCAAATTCTTTTGTGGCTTGCTGACTGGCACAACCTTCTGAGTCCATAAACTGCTTTTTGGGGACCAAGACATAGATAACTTATCCAAAAGAGTCTTTATTTTAAGCTCTTGTGGTTGATATGCAATTGTTCTACTGTTCAGCAGTTCATTCTGGGTAATCCATTAATATTAACTGATCATCTGTCACTATAATAAATGTGAAATATGCATTTCTTTTCCTTTTCTTGTCATTAATTGTATTTTTAAAAAGCTTAATATTCAGATAAAACTTTCCTCTTCCCTTTCTTTTCTTTTTCCAAATAAAACCAATCTCACAAAACCCCTAAAATGCAGGAGTTATCAAAGAACCACTGTAACAATCTTGGCTGTTTCTACAGGTTGGAACAGTCATTTCATTTTGGGAGCCCTACACACTGTTGAGTAGATTAGAGAGATGAGATAATGCACTAAAGATCTGAAGCGACCTGCTTTTAACTCCTCAAAAGGATAATACATAACTGAGGGCAATGAGTGGGTTGATTGATAGTCATTAGCCAAAGGGTAAGATAGTTGGAGTTCACATAAAACTTCCATTAAGTTCAACAGTCCTTTGATGAAGGATTATTTTATGTGTACTTAATAATATGGTGAAATTCATTGTAGAATTCAGATTTGTATAAACACAAAAACTAACATACATGTTTACATAAAATGTCATGTTTATGTTATTATTGTTCATTTTATGGATTCTAGTTCTCCAAAAAATCAGTTTTAAAAGATCTTTAAAAAAAGCAATCTACAATTAATGTTTAAAACTACAATATCCAAGAAATGTGATGTCTTTGCTTTGCCTTAATGCTTATATTGGATAAAACAACATTCTATCAATGGTATCCTAACTTTGCTTCTCCTCCATCCTCTCCACATCTAGGATTTTAAGATAATAATGAAAAGATTCAATCAGACATTGTATGATTATTTACTTGGGATGCAATGGAGATTTCACTACTAAGAATGTATCTCAGGAAAACACTTGGACAGATTTACAAAGTTATATGTTTAACAATGAACATTTCAGTTTTGTTCGAGATGGTGAAAAATTGGAAACAACCCTATATCAGCTGGCTTGCTTTTGGCTGCAAGTAACAGACTACTTGACTAAGGAGGCTTAAACAATAGTTTATTAGTCCCTAAGAATTCCTGGAGAGGGGAAGCTTCCAGCATTAATCAGCAATTTAGGAATGTCATCAAAGATTCAGAATCTTAACCTTTACATCCCATTATCCTTGGAATGGTCTTATTCTTAGTCTTTACTTCTCATGGTGACAAGAAAGCTCCTGCAGCTCTAGGCATCCCACATCACACTATCACATCCAAAGTCAGAGAGAGTAATAGAAAGTCCAGAAATCAACCCACGCTTATACGGTCAATTAATCTACAACAAAGGAGGTAAGAATATAAGATGGGGAAAAGACAGTCTCTTCAATAAATGCTACTGAGAAAAGTAGATGGCTACATAAGAAGAAATCAGAGGAGGAGGAGGAGAGGGAAGAAGGAAGAAGGGGGGAGGAAGAAGAGGAGGAGGAGGAAAAGAGGAGGAGAAAAGAAACTGGGTCACTTCCTCACATTACACACAAAAATAAACTCAAAATGGATTAAGGACTTAAATGTGAGACCTGAACCCATAAAATACCTAAAAGAAAACACAGGCAGTAATCTCTTGGACATTGGTCTTAGCAACATGTTATGGATATGTGTCCTCTGGCAAGGGAAATAAAAGCGAAAATAAATTAATGGGACACCACCAAAATAAAAAGCGTTTGCATAGTAAAGGAAACCATCAACAAAATGAAAAAAAAAACAACCTACTGAATGAGAGAAGATATTTGCAAATGATATATCCAATAAGGGGTTAATATCCAAAATATATAAAGAACTCATATAACTCAACACCAAAAAACAAATAATCTGATTAAAATGGGCAGAGGTCCTGTATAAACATTTTTCAAAAAAAGATATACAAATGGTCTACAGATACAAGAAAAGATGCTCAACACCACTAATCATCAGGGAAATATAAGTCAAAACAATAAGCTATCACCTCATACCAGTCAGAATGGCTACTAGTATCAAAAGGACAAGAAATAACAAGCGTTGGCAGGCATGTGGAGAAAAGAGCAGCCTCATGTACTCTTGGTGGGAAGGCAAATTGGTACAGCCACTGAGGAAAACAGTATGGAGGTTCCTCAAAAAATTAAAAATAGAACTACCATATGATCCAGTAATTTCACTACTGGGTATTTACCCAAAGAAAATAAAACATTAATTCAGAAAGATATATGCACCCCTATGTTCACTGCAGCATGTTGATAGTAGCCAAGACATGGAAGCAACCCACGTGCCATTGATAGGTGAATAAAGAAGATGTGGGGTGTGTGTGTGTGTGTGTGTGTGCGCGTGTGTGTGTGTAATGAAATATTACTCAGCCATAAAAAAAGAGTAAAAGCTTGCCATTTGCGACAACATGGATGGACCTAGAGGGTATTAAGTGAAAGAAGTCAGGCAGAGAAAGACAAATACCATATGACTTCACTTATATGTGGAATCTAAATAACAAAACAAACAAAAACAGAAACAGACTCATAAATTCAGAGAACAAAATTAACGGTTGCCAGAGGAGAGAGGGTGAGGTGAGAGAATGGGTGAAATAGGTGAAGAGGATTAAGAGGTACACACTTGCAATTATAAAATAAGGTCATAGAGATGAAAAGTACAGCATAGAGAATAGGGTCAATGATATTGTATGGTGACAGATGGTAACTACATTTAATATGGTGAGCACTGAATGATGTATCAGGAATCACTATGTTGCACACCTGAAACTAATGTAACATTTTATGTCAACTCTATTTCAATAATTTTTTTTTTAAGTCAGCAAGAGGAAGTTTCTCTACGTATGTCTGTTTTATACCTAGGAAGAAAACCTATTCCAGAAATTTTATTTAGCCTCTTTGACCTGTTTTGGGCCTTGTGTTCTATGCCTTAGCTGAGAGACTAAGAAACTGAGTAACTGGCATTTTCAGTCTCTATAATGGGAGGCAGTATTTGCTAACAAGGAGGAGAGAGAGGCTATTGCATTGGCAACCAGTTGGGCCTGCCAGAAACCTCAATGTCTAAAAATAGAATATCCATCTAGTATAATCCTGTGCTAACATAAATGATAATATAGGTAAAGGGTACATTACCTGAGGGGGAAAAAAAAGGCACAAAAAATTTGATGTACACAAAGAATATACACCAAAATGTTAACTATGGTTATCTCTTTGTAATAGGATTAGAGGGGTATTTTTACCTTCTTTGTATTTTTGTATTATCTAATATTTTTAAATTAACATAAATTGTTTTTATAATAAATGACTTTTCAGTTTTGAAAATGATATAATTCAGAGAAAAATTATTTCCTATCAAAGTATTAATATTCTTTGGCTCAGGTTGGAAGCAGAAAATTGAGCAGTCAAAAAATGAACAAGACATTTTAATCCAAAATTATTTTGCATTACTGTCATAAAGAAGTAAAAAAAAAAGAGAGAGAGAGAGAGACAAAACAGAAATCAAGCAAAATGGTCACTGGAGGACTTTAAACTGGAAAAATAAAAACGTTTTGTTAAGAGATGATGTTACAACCAAAAGCATTAAAGAAAGGGCTGTTGCAACTTAATATATTGGAGGCATTGCTCTATGGATTTCTCCTCTTATGAGAATGCCTTTCACTCTTGCCAAGATCAGCTTTATGCGGGCCACAAAAATTAAAATAGTCTAAGGGAAGAAGGAAAATAGTCTTATTTTGGAGAAAGTAATTCATAGTTTTAACAGCATGCTGATATCTGCCAATATTTTCATGTTTGGTTAAAACAAATGGCTAACAGTTTTCTTGGTTCTTTGAACCTTTTAAATCATTTAATCATATAAGTTTTATACATAAATACTTCTCACTGCAAGAACTTCAAACCACCAAGAATAAAAATAAAAAATGAAATTCCTATTTCATTGCTCCAATAATCCTGCCTTTTTTTCCCTCCAAAGAGATAACCACTGTTAAATTTGGGATTTATCTCTTCAGTTATTTTCTATATATTCAGATTTTTTGAAAACCTCAATTAATTATTTAAAACCTCAATTAAATCATCCTAATACATATTATTGTGCCAGGAGCTTTATAGAACATAATATGTTGATGGACATTTTGATTGTCGCCAATACTTTGCTTTTATAAAAAAAATGCTGCATTGAACATTTTGTATACCCAATTTTGTTCCTGGGTTGGCTGTATAGTAGTATCAATTCGTAGAAGTAAAATTGCTAACTTTAAATGTACATATATTTTAAATTTGAAGATAGTGACACACTGCCCTCCAAAAAGTCTGTACCAATTTCACATTCTAGCCAGTGGGGTTTGAAAATGCCTGTTCTTTCTCATTTTCAGCAGCACTTAACATTAACATATGTAGGAGAATATCATTGTTACTTATTTTAATTCATATTTCTGTGAGTAATAGGTTTAATTTCTCTCATGTGTTTACTCAAATAAACATTTATACTAATAGCAATACCTTGGATTTATATTGGGCTATTATTTCCTGAGAACACATGGGTTGATCCCTAATTATATTAGCCATATTCATCTTTACTTTATAGAAATATGCTCTCTCAGGTATTTTATATTTATATTATATTTATATTTATATTATATACAAGTATATATTCTTTCAAGCCTGAAGTTTAAGTTCCAGAGTAAGGATATTCAAATGATGCTTTGTGAACGTCAACAAGATAGTTAAGTTTTCTGTGCTTCCTTTTCCTCAATCATAATAATACAGATGAGTAATAATGCTACCTATCTTACAGCGTTTTAAAAATAATTAAATTATGTAATTTATTAAAGCACTTAGCATTATGCTAAGTTGGAAGAAAACTGTTACTCCATACGATCATAATAATGACTATTTTAGAATTATTTTTATAACTTACAAAGGAACTCCTCTATCATTAAATTCCACAACAAACAAAAAGCAGTTTTACATAAAGGCTAGCTTCTTTGGGAAACTTGTTTAAGTCAGTTTATGTCTGATGAAAGCCCGCAGTGCATTGGTCTTTCGAGAAAGCCTGAGCATCTTTGAAGTGTTGGTGACTCAGATTGATGTGTTCCTTCCTCTTTGGTGTTCATTCTTAGCCCCTGGACAATTGAAACAGAAAAGACATGGCCTGAGGGCATTCTTTTCCACAATGGTGCTTCCACAGATTTGACCCAGGCCTTGCATATGGCTCCCAGTAGGCGGATTTTATTTAAATGAATGAGATTGTTCTATGTTTAATTCATGACACAAGAATTTAAAAGTACACTGATAGGATAGATCAAAACATAACTCAACGGGGATCATATTTCTATAAACTGAAGTTTGACCCTTATAAAGCTGATATACAAAATACCAAAACGCATAATTTTTAAAAATCCTCATATTTAGAGCTGTATGTAAATACCACAGATTGATGAACTGCTTTTGAATTTCCACCACTATTTTGTAAGTTTCATTTCTGTTTATAACTGACAAGGCTTCATGCACAATTTAAAATCATGTTTTCAGAAGGAAAAGAGAATGGAAGCATCATGCTTGAGAATCCCGAGAATCTGGCAGCCTACCTAGACCTTCAAGTGCTCTGCTTCCCCAGCCCGTTCCATGGAAGAAGGTAGTTAGCTTGAAGAGAGGAAAGAAAACACAACATGAAAGTCTTCTCACAAAAACACATCTGAGAAAGCTTAAATGAGTGAATAATAGAAAACAGCCAACACTCAGAGGCTAGGGGTTGATCACTCGGTTTGTTTTTCTTTCCTCTCCCTCCTACTGCCTGCCTTTTGGTCAGTTCTTTGCTCCTTGGCACCTCTAAGAGAGGGGGTGTGTGTGTAGGGTCAGACAGGGGAAGGGAGAAGATCATCAGTCAATTTTGCATCTTGCTAGTCACTCTAGAGAAAGGTTGCATTAAAACAAAGAAGAAGACAATGAAGATTAGGGATTATCTATGACTTTCAAAGACCATTGTTCCGCCATTATTATGAAAACTCAGCAGTGGGCTGCAGGCTCTCTCTACTTATTCATGCACATGGGGAATGTGAATTCAGTAAGCATTCCCATATAGTCCAGAACTCACAGCTCTGGAAGTAAGAGTAACGTAGAGAAACACTATTCTCTTAAAAACAACAAAAAAACAGCAATATAGGTCAGACACAATTAGGGAAAGCCAAAGTCCAGCTGTTTTCAGGATTTATCCAATATTATTAACATTGTGGTTTTGGAAAGACAATATAAAATGTGCGTTCAGAGGTGTTTTTCCATTTAATTCACTAACTTCTAAATGTTTGCTATGTTATCCATATGTTTCTAGTTTGTGTACATTGAATATTTCAAAACTGCCATTTTGTAAGAGCTATTTGATGTTCAAGAAGGCTTTTTTGTTGTTGTTAGAAAGCAGAAATCATGATTTGTAGAGGGAACTTTTACAAGTTTGAAAAGACTGCTTTTGGGGTTTTGCTTCACTTCCTTCCCCTTGATGTCTTTTAGAGAAAAAACGTATTCCTCTCTCTGATACTAAAAAGATTCTTCATGCTCAAAATAGAAAAACAGAGCAGGAGATAGGGTTGGGAGGTGAGGGCTCTGCTGTCTTTATGAACTGCTACTGTTCAAAATCAACCCATCCAACTCCTTTAAAGCACAGCTTCAGCAATGAAAGATGTTTAAATAGTGATAATGGATTGCAAATAAAGGGACTCTTATCTTTGGAATTTTGAAGTAGACACCAGGAAGCAGTGCAAATTTAGTTTAAGGCTTACCCCCAAAACTGAACTTTCATCTTTTATATGTCAGTCTGTGCTTATGTGTTTCAGGAATATATAACGGAGCTTTAGAAGCCTGGCTAATCACATATAAAAATAAAACTTACAGCATTTTATATAAAAACAAAGACTTTGAAGTAAGATTATCTTTTTTTTTTTTTTTTTTTTTAATTTTCCCAGGAACTCAGTGTCAGGTGAATGAGGGAAAGAGGTGAGAGTAACACATATATGGGTCATGGATCACAGAATAATAAATCTTACTCCATCCATTAATTCATTCATCCACTCACAATTCATTCATTTCTTCATTCACTGTTATTCTACTATCTGTAGTTGCTCCTCAAATTTGGAAAGATAAAGTAGCATGATGATAGATAAAGCTCAGCTTCATTATAATTCATGAAACTCCTCTCTCTGATTAATCCAAAGGCAGCTGATAATAGAAAACTGAATGCCTTTAGAAGTGGCAAGAAAGATTCTAACATGAGCAAGAGAATAATTTCTTTGAACAGGACAGTTGGGGATGGGTGAAATAGATGAAGGGGATTAAGGAGTGTGTTTGTCACGATGAGCACTGGGTGATGTATGGAATTGCTGAATCACTGTATTGTACACCTGAAAGTAATATAACAGTGTATGTTAACTATACTGCAATTAAAATATACATACATATATACATACATACATACGATAAAAAAATAAATAGGCCCACAATTTCCTGTTACTAAACCAGTGAACCAAAGCCAATTCTTTCATCTCTGATTGATATAACATGTCACCTTTCCATAAAAAAAAAAAAAAAAAAATCACTCTCTTATGGAGTTCTCAATATTTTTCACAGTCAGATTTTGTTACTGCAGCTAATCTGTTCAGCTTGGATTCCCAGGATGCAGCATCCCACCAGCTTTGCCAATGGGACTCTGACCAGCTGGTTCTGGACACCATCCTCCAGGCTCCTTGGTCCCCTGACCTGGCTCAGAGACTCTGTCCTGCTCTACTAAGGCCCTCCTGTTCCCATCTACATTCAGCTCAGCACTGCATGGACAGCAATCTGGC
This sequence comes from Potos flavus, assembly GCA_028534135.1. Classification (NCBI taxonomy): domain Eukaryota; kingdom Metazoa; phylum Chordata; class Mammalia; order Carnivora; family Procyonidae; genus Potos; species Potos flavus. Next base: position 23,708,881 of record CM052900.1, on the reverse strand, counting down.
TTTCTCCTTCCTTGAAATGGGTTTCCTCCATCAAAAGTTCCTGATTCTCTTAGTGCCCTACTTTTACTCTTTCATGGGCAAACTCTCTTAACACATAACCAGGGCCAATGAGATTATAATATTTCTTCCTCCTAATATCTCAACCAGGGTCATTTTTCATATAAGAAATGCCTTCTTTTGAAGACCTATTGTCCATTTTCCTTAGCGCTCTATTTATTTACTTCTAAACTTTCAGAACTCTCACTTATAATTGTTGTAATTATTTTTACCTTCTTTGCTGTCTAAATAGACTTTGGGCCTCATGAAAAGTGAGAACATACTGACTGTATTTACTTTTGGATCCTCTGCATTTTGCATAGTACCTGGCATGCAATAACTATTAAATATATATGTGCTAAATAAATCCATTTGTTCATTCAATCAACCATCCATCCATCCATCCATCCATCCATCCAAGAATTATTGAGCCAGATGTTGTGCTAGGTAATAGAGAAGTTATGGCACACCCAGGGGAAAATAATTAGGGCCAAGTGGGCCTCTTGATGTCCTTCAACTCACACTTCACTGGCAGCAGCTTACACCACTTGCGCAGGCCAGCCCTGGATAAAGGTTAGAGGGGTGAAGCACGAGCAAGGACAGAGCTCACAAATCATTGGCTCCTGACACTTGCAACAACTTTGAAAGCCTTTAAAACTGTTACCTTCAATTTCAAGGCTCTAGTACTCACCCTGCTAAGAAGGCTTTTGACACTCTAACCCCATAACTTCCTCCCCCGCTCGACACTCAGAGCAATTGGCAAATCTTAGGATTGATGGTCTAGAAACTGGGGAGAAAGTCCCCAGGTCAGGGTCCTAAGGCTCTGGAATTCCCTCCCAACCAAGCTCTACTTTCTTCTACACAGGGCAACATGCCAAAAGAGCCCCCTCTTCTCTTGCAGTCCACCAGTGACAGATGAATACCCAAAACTTCACTGTTTTCTGGGCTTGTCTTTCACTTTTTCTGCAACTGGGCTGTAACTGCTTTAATAGCTAGACAGTGCCCTGTCTAAAAATCTAGGTGCTAATGTCAACCTTAGGATGAGCTAGAAAAAGGAAATTATAAAAAAAGAGAGAGATTAAGTTAACTAACATCTTCTCATGCTATGTTAATTATACACAACAGTGACTTTCAGATTATGTACCAGAATATCAAATGATTTGACACAGTGAAAAACAGAAAATGTGCTAGTTTCTCCTTCTAGTACAATTGAATACATTCAGCATAAAATAAGTTTAACTGTTACATATTAACCAAGGTGATACCTTATTTTTTCTATACCTTATTTTTTAAATGAAACGTTAGTTATAATTCTCAGAAACTTTGTCAGTTATCATTTATCTCTAATAAAGTATTATTAAGCTTTTCAGTTTCATAAAATGTTATTTAGCTGTTTGTACCACTTAATTCTCATTTTAATTTTTTGTACCCCTATACAACTATTCTCATTTTAGAGATACAATGAGAGAAACAAAACTATTTTAATAGATTTTTTTTCTGTTTTAATAGATTTAAACAAAATTACAGAATATAAAATTGGTAAACAAGGCTTAAGACCCCCAAAACCTGAAGTCTTGATTCAACTATTCGCCAAATATTTAAAGATCTATTTTATAGCATGCATAATACAACAAAACTCACATAATTCTACCATTTGTTTTTGCCCAAAGAGAAAGTGTCTAGACATGTCAGTGGTGACATGTTGTCTCCAAGTTATTTCAAGTGCTGCTATGTGATTTTCAAAAGTCCTAGAAGCCAACTAAATATAAGTCATATTACTATTTAAAAAAGCATTGTTTGGTATGCATTTATTCTAAATTCAACAAGCATCTCTTTAGTTTCTTATGTATTATCTCACCTAAATATTATTCAATTAAATCGATAGGCTTTTAAAAAATATATACTACATATATTCAGTACCAAAAAAAAACTATGTAAAGTATAAAGTATATAAAAATATAAAACAAATGAAAATTAAAAACTATGTAAAAATTTGAATGCAGATATGCAAGTGAAAGAAAAACCTATAGTTATTGGGGAACCTGGGTGGCTCAGTGGGTTAAAGACTCTGCCTTCAGCTCAGGTCATGATCTCAGGGTCCTGGGATCAAGCCCTGCACTGGGCTCTCTGCTCAGCAGGGAGCCTGCTTCCCCCTCTCTCTCTGCCTGCCTCTCTGCCTACTTGTGATCTCTCTCTCTCTATCAAATAAATAAATAAAATCTTTAAAAAAAAAAAAGAAAAACCTATAGTTATTAAGATTGGAACAATCTTTTGAATGAAAACCAAAGCACAATGAAATCAGCAAGTGATTCCTATTGATTAATAAATAAATATGTACTAATTTATAAGGGTTATGATGTTTTTAATGGCTGTTTTAAAATATCCCAGCTCAAACTGGTAAAAGCAATTAGGAAATACATTGGTTCAGATGATTCAAAGTTCAAAGCCAAGACCAACTTCAAAATTACTAGATACAACTACTTGGATATGTAATCAAGAAGCCATAATTATTTTCTCTCTTCTTTCTCATATCTACAGTTAGACTTCATCCTAAAGCTAGTTTTCCTGTGGTTGTCCAGTGGTGAGAGCAACTGGAGAGAACTACATGCTTCCTTGCATATGTTAGATCAGAAATTCCCCACCTTGACATTATTTAGACCAATGACATTTTGGGCCAAATAATTCTTGTGCTGTCCTGTTCCTTGTAGAATGTTTAGCATCATCCTTGGCCTCTGCTCACTAGATGCCAGTAATATTCCCTAAGCCATAACAATCAACGATGTCTCCAGACAACGGTCAATCATCCCTTAGGAGGCAAAATCACCCACAGTTAAGAACCACTGCTATAGAGAAAGGCTCTCTAGGTGATTATAGGGGAAATTTTTCTAGAAGCCCTTGGAAAAAATTGTCTCAGACTAAACTGACATAAATTGCATGGCCATACCTCAGTCAATCATGAAGATCAGGAAAACTTCCATTAGAATTATATCTCAATAAAAGTGGGGGAAAGGAGAAAAAAAAGAAACACTCTCATTGGGACTAATAGGGTCAAATTCCTGGTAATAGAAAAGGGGTCAATTTCCCTTCAATCCTGGGGGCTATGTAAGGGAAGGTGGATTCCTGAACAAAACCAGAATTCCATTAGTAATAAATAAAAGATTCAGAGTAGGCGATCAACAACATTCACAAAACAGTTCCTCAGAACAAACAATATCGACTCTGATATGTATATATAAAAGAAATTATGAGGTAGATCTTCATAGACGAAATATTGAGAACTGTGGTTAATACATTTATTTAAATCTTTATTTAAATGCTAGGCCACCAGGCACTAGTGACAAGATGGATTCCCTGCCTTTATGACACTTACAGAAGACACATTTAAAAGAGGTCATTACAAAAACTATGGTCAGTATTGTCATCAGATACAATGAGATTATAATCTCACCCTGCCTAAGAATTAAAGAAGGCCTCTCTGAGGTTTGCCTGCCTTATTCACTCTATTTCCAGTAGATGGGAAAGTAGATGGCTCATAGCAGATTCTTATAAATATTTATTGAATGAATGAATAAATAGATGCCAAAATATTAAGTTCCTACTATGCATCAGGCACTGTTCTAAGTTTTACAGATAAAGCAGTGAACAAATTAGTGAAAAGAAAGAGATAGCAATCAGATAAATAGATGCGGCCAATGTGTAAAACCAGCTTGGCTTATCAAGAGAAACGAAATCTTGCCATTTGCAATGATGTGGATGGAACTAGAGGGTATTATGCTAAGCAAAATAAGTCAATCAGAGAAAGACAATTATCATATGATCTCTCTGATATGAAGAATTCGAGAGGCAGAGCAGGGGGTTATGGAGGTGGGGGGGAAATGAAACAAGATGGGATAGGGAGGGAGACAAACCATAAGAGACTCTCAATCTCACGAAACAAACTGAAGGTTGTTGGGGGGTAGGTGGGTAGGGATAGGGTGGCTGGGTTATGGACATTGGGGAGGGTATGTGCTATGGTGAGTGCTGTGAAATGTGTAAGCCTGATGATTCACAGACCTGTACCCTTGGGGCAAATAATACATTATATGTTAACAAAATTTAAAAAAAAACCAGCTTGGCTTGTGATCTTACTAAGAATCTAAGTAATTTTCTGTTTCACTCTTTCTCTTTTATTTAGCTGAAGAAGGAAAGTTTAGCCAGCCTGGACGACACAGCATATGACCCTTCCATGTACTCAGGTGATTCAGCCTATGGTGACTTTAAGTTGCAAATATAATTTTAACCCAGACATTGTGGGGTCAGTTCAAGGTAATTACCGAAACTTGAAATTTGACTTAGCATGAAGTCTTCTTCCCTGACTCCCTTGGAACAACTTCAGGCTGGAAGGCAAAGTCCTGATTCCTCTGCTTTCCCTACCTCCCATCCTCTGATCCTTTGTAGCTATCTTGTTTCTGACTCAGGTAAAAGTAAAAACTAACAAAGCCAGGAAATGGGGGTCTGTGGAACATTGTTGGGACTAGAGTGAAGTGAGTGAGGTACTTGCTTCAGGTACAAAATTTAACCAAAAAACTCAGGAAGCAAGATAAATAACATTTAATGAGATATTAAAATATTAATTATAGCATTGTTATTAAATATTATGCTAATATTAATGTGAAGGTATTTTAACAAAATATTTTTAAATCAAAAATAATTTTTAAAAATCAATGATGAACAAAGCATCACGAACAAAGAAAAAATTTTAAATAAAGACAGCACTGGTGACAGTGCCTTGGTGAGCCATGGTGGAGCCTATGGAAAAAAGAAAATTATCAGTAATGTTCAGTCAGGACAATGAGTCTTGAAAAAAGCTGGATGGATTTTAGACGTATCTTGTAGGTAGAATAGTAGTGATTGGGGATTGACTAGATGTGGTGAGATGCATAGTGACTCCAATTATTGGGAAAGGAACATAGGAGGATAAGCAGGTTTGGTAGTGAAAGTTAATTCAGAAAAAAATAATGGTCAAGTTGAAATTATGGCACCTGAAAATGTTCCATCTGATCAGGATGTCCAAAAGAGCCCTGCTACGTGGGTATAGGGCTTATGATAATATCCTTAAAAGCATTAATTGCTCTGTCAGGAACCCTCAATAGACTCTAAAGGGAGAATATTCAATGGGGTCAATTCTTTAGGATCTGGTGGGAAGAAGTAAGTAAGGCCCCAAAACAATGGAATCCAATTACAAAGCTTCTGGCAGTCCACTTTGATTCAGACTAAAAAGCAGATTAAAATTCAGATTAAGAAACAGACTAGGTAAAGAAATGAATGGACTACATGTCCTTACAATTATTTCCCATTCAGACTGTTTCATTCAATCAACCCTTTGACGAAAATTAAACAGGAGACAGGTTGAGGTTATCACCTTTGCAACAGGGTAAGAGTTCAGGCATTTGTGTTGCAGATTACAGGCAAAGGAAAAATCAACTGACTAGACAGTTTTTGTTTTTGTTTTTTTTAAAACATTACAGGAGTCTAAACTTTTTGCCAAGGCTCTCCTATGAATAGATAGTGAGGTAGCTATGTCTGTGAAACATTTTGTTGCAAAAATTTTAAACAAGATTTCTCTCTCATAACTTAAGAAAAATCTCAATTCTCTTAACAACAAAATACCTGGTTATAGACAATGCTGACAGAAGCGCGCCCTTTAGGAGCATTAGTTGCAATATGCTGTAAAGTACTAAATGAACTTACCAAATATATAGACCAGATATGTGATAGTAAATTAAGTTTATTGTAAATAGTGTAAAGAATTCTGTTTTACAGAAATTGATCTTAAAGCGGTTAGGTAACAGAAGCTCTCACTCACTGATGATAAATTAATAACAAAAATTCATGCATAAATCATGAATGAGGGTATACTGGGGAAGAGATACAAATTTTAAAATGTGACAAAATCAACATTTTAAAGCATCAATCGGTTTCAGAAATTATTTGTAGTTTGATTTTTCACTTTGCAATTTTTACAGATTATATAAATTCATGTATAAATGATCACAAATTTACTCTGAGGTGTAATGTGATATCACTGTGTCACAAATAATTAATAACTGTACCAAAAGCTAATCATCATGGCTTCTTTAAAGTCTCATAACTAGGAAGCTGTGACTAACAACTTTTAATTCTTTTCTTTATACCTCTAAGGATATAAACTCTCAAAATAATTAAAACAGTCAAAACTCTTTCAGTATTTTAATTGGTCCTATTAGCATTTAGTGTTGAACCACAGATTTTAATTAACCATACACATTAATTAATGAACCACAGAGATGAATTCACTGATGAATTATTTCCTTGGAAAGTTACTGTTTGCTTAGTTTCAGGCAGGCAATTTTCCAAAAGAACTGTTAGCTCTTTTGAACAATTTCCTTTGTTAATCCCTGTGTCAAATGTTTTTTAGATTATCTTTTCAATATTTAAATATTTTCAGGCTATAAATAATAAGCGATGTGTGAGGCACTTAGAACTGATTCTTGGTGATGAAAGGCAATTTATTTCCTAGTAATACATAAACTATATATTGGAAGGGCACTTTTAGAATGGAAAATTTTCAACTCATAAATGCATATAACTAAGATGAAGTACTGATTATCATAGGATTATAGCAAACCTTTGAACTTGAAAAATCTAACACAGTCACGTAAAATTTACGGAAAAGTATTAGCATTTAGGAAAACATTCAACCCAAACATCAACATTCTCTTCAAAAGGAGAATGTTCTAGAAATCTCTTTTTGTAAGTAGGAAATGAAAACCAAAATCCACACTGACTTAGATATTCTGGCCAGTAAAGTAAGATGTGAAACAGAAATAAGCAGTAAAACTCCTGAATGAGGTAAGATAAAGTTACTGTTTGCAAACTATTCAGAAATTCATTCATTCAATATATTTATACTGACTGTTCCCGGCACTGTTCTAGGTGATGGGAATACAACAATAAATCTGACAGATAAGGCCTGAGATCCTTCCTGTCTTTAAGCTTCTCTATTCTGTGATTCACTATTAGTTCTCCACTAAGTGCCATATTGCTCTGTGGGACCAGAAATAATAGGGGCATAAACAACAAAGGACGTTATTTCTCTTGCATGTAAAAGTCCAGACACAGCTGCTTAGATCACTAAAGGACACTCTTCTCAACAAACTCCTAAGAACCCAGATTGTTTACAGTTTTCTGCCTGGTCATCCTTTTAAATAGCCCTCTTTTTTCATGGTCTTAGAGCTCAAGCTATCACATATAAATTTCAAGGAATAAGATGGAGGAGGAAGGGAAGAAAAAACAGAAAGCACAAGTCTACAGTCTTTAAAAACAATTCACAGAACCTGCTACATCATGTTTCTTGCTAGCTTCCCATTCATCAGAATTTAGCTATATGGTTTGGCTTGTCTGAAAAAGAGATTGAAAAATGTAAGTTTTTCTTTGTTTTGTATTTCTTATAGGGCAGCTAGGAGTCCAGCAAAAAAGAAAAAAATGAAGATTGTAATTCAGAGAAAGTGGGTTACTGGGGTAGAAAACAAGCAGTCTCATTCACATAAGGCAACCATAAGATCATCTTAACATTGACCTCTGAGATGGCATATGATGCTTCCCACCGTATGTGCCCATCTGACCACTAAATTGCAAATGAAGTATAATACAACTGCAAATACAAACTTAAATCTTAGAAAGTTTTTGGCTACCCTATTTGTCTGCTAATAGAAGAGGAGTCTATATAACTAGCCACTGGATACGAGAGGAGATTTGAAGAAAGTAAAGGGTATGATGGTCATCTTCCACAGAGCTGTCATTCTTTAAATTTTATCAAACTGGTTATACTGTTCGTATTATAAACTTCTTTGAACACCCTAAGGAGATAATAATAGAATGCAGGCCTAAAATACATTGCTTATAACCTCTGAGTGGTTGCTAAACTACACGGTTGTCAAATCTAGTTTTCACTGCCTTGATCAGGAATGTGGTTGCATCAGTTCAAACTAGCATAATTTAAAGACATCTTTAGTACTACAAAAGCAGTAGTACTAAAATTAGTTGCTTGTCTGTGATACTGTTTACTATGATTATATGGTAAAGTGTAGGTGGACATGTCCTACAGGAGGGGTTATGTCTAAGTGAAAGGGTTTTCTCAGAGAGTAAAGCTTTGGAACAAAACTATTCATTTTGAATGATCTGGAATGAAAGAACCTAGTAACTTCTAACACTATCTAGGCTTGTGTTTAGAGTCAACTAAGATTTCTTTTAATGACATTCCAGTCTGAGTGAAAACCATTGATTATTTTATAAAATGAACTTGAAACCTCTCAAAGACCATACTCAAATTTCCCATCATAGAGTTTTGTATATCAGATCAAGTGTGTGAGTTTATCAAGGTATTTTCCATTGCCAGAAAAGGTTTACTTTACCCATTAAAACCCCACTCAAATGAGTATCAAATATCCTGTGCGTCCTGTTACATGATATAATTTAAGTCTGAAAATGTCCATGCTTTGCTTTAACCAGAAAGTTAAAATCTTTCTCAATGGAAGCAATAGAGTATATCACTGATAAAGTGAAGGTGATCCAGTAAAGCGTAATGACTTAGCCCTTTCTAGACAATGGGTAGAAAAAGCAAAAAAAAAAAAAACCACCTTGCCTTCTCCCATGATATGTAGAATCAATAATCTAGCCTATTTTATTTTTTTTTAAAGATTTTATTTATTTATTTGACAGAGAGATCACAAGTAGGCAGAGAGGCAGGCAGAGAGAGGGGGAAGCAGGCTCCCTGCTGAGCAGAGAGCCCGATGTGGGGCTCGATCCCAGGACCCTGAGATCATGACCTGAGCTGAAGGCAGAGGTTTTAACCCACTGAGCCATCCAGGTGCCCCTAGCCTATTTTAATTTTAACACATCAAATCCCTTTCAAGCTTTGAAGCCAACCCATCCACATACACAGGGCTGAGTAGCCATGGTGGGTTCCACGTTCAATGTTATCATTAGAGCTATTTAACAATTGTGTGCAACCATGTACTAACCACTGAGGGAGGCAAATAAATGAATAAGATGTAATCCCTATTTTTAAAGAGCTAACAGTTCAGGACGGTCAGGGGTATAAAGAAAAAATACAAGAATTCCAACTCAAAATCCCTATGACCAACATCACAATAAAAAGCTAAACGAGGAAAGATCACATTTTACAATAAGTAAGAAAGCTCATATGATGAAGGCATCATTTGAAAAATATCTTGAATGGTAGGTAGACACAGAAAGAAGGGCTTTAGGGATGTTCTGTGAGATGGGGAAATGAGGGCTCTATTTAAGATATAGTAAGTTGTCAGGTTCTTGGCACATACAGTACGGGTAGGAGCAAAGTGAAGAAAGGATGGACAGGTGAGTTGTTATCATACACGTGAAGGGAACTGATGAGGGAGTGAGGAAAGTTACTTAACTTATAATCATGAGGTAGCCATTATAGATTTTTGCAAAGAGGAAGCCATGACAGATCTGGACTTTTGGGAGAATAATCTGGCATCAGGGTGTCAGGTAGATTGGATAGAAAGGACTTAGGGGCCATGGCTATTGTTAATCACATGCTATGACACCAGGAATATCCTGGTTATTTATGTAGAACTGAGACAAGTGAGAAAAGGGCAGTATTCGCCTTTGCCAAATCTCTTCTCTTTGGAAAGATGGCTTTCAACCTTAGCATTCTAATTCAAGCGTTCTTCAATCTAGAAACCTCTCCAGATCAATCTTTCCTAAACCCCATCATTTCTGCTCCTGGGAAGAAAATTCAGTATCTCCACATTTAAATGTTACATTTCCTCAAACAGATTGTGAATATCCTAGGAGCAACAAAGATAAAGGGGGCTGCTGGCAGCCAGAGTGTATCATCTCATCAAAGAAAAGCTGCAAATCCATTCAGGGGAATCAAGTCTGATCAGGAAATATCTGAAGGACATGTTATTTTCTCTGTTCAACAAAATGAGAAAAGTTAGGAGATGGACCAGATATGGTCTGTGACAGAATTTGATCAAGTGGTTTCAATCCCAAGCTACTTAAACATAAGTTATTTAAACAACGGCAGCATTTTTAAATTATGTAATTCTATAGTGGGAAGAGAGGGCCTTGGTGGGGTGGGGTGTTGAGGAAGACAGAGTTTTCCCCAGAATCTTGTAAAAATTATAAATACATTCAGCAAAGTGAATAAAATTTCTGTCTCTGCAAAGTGGGATGTAGAGGTTTACCTTCTGACCTCAGGTCATTTACTAGCAATTACAACTTCATAGCATCTTCAAGAGACTGAAACACCATAACACACTTTTCCTTTTTTTTAATATTTTATTTTTAACTAATCTCCACACTCAACAAGGGACTCGAACTTACAACCCCGAGATCAAGAGTCGCATGTTCTACCAAATGAGCCAGCCAGGCACCCTCACACTTTTCCTTTTTATGTGAGATGTGAATGAAGCAGATACTTGTTTTCGATATAAGAAGGAAGGTTTAGAATTTTTTTTTAAAGTCAGAGAACAGAAAGCAAAATATGCAGCAAGGATTATTAAATCAAATCTGATGGAAAATAGTAATTTATTTTATCTTCTCTAGACAACCCCCTTTCCACAATTTTATCACTTTCTATGACAACTGTATTTAGCTGAGCATAATGTAAGCTTTTCAAGCTAAAAGAATTGCAGCTGCTTTTCCTTAGACAACATCAACAAAATCTGATGGAAGAACTAGAAAAAAATGGGCACATGAGTGTCTGTGCTCTCTTGTTTGTGATGATACCAAGTTGCTTAGTAATTACATGACATTCAACTGAATTTGGTATTGGCCTGGGATGAACCAATGGATTTGATGACACACTGAGCCAATCTGGAGTGGCAATTTCCATGCTTCTCTATTTAGTGACTTGAAGAAAATAATAAAAATATAGTGCAATATTTACTGATACATAACAAAATAACTTAAAAATTCAGTGCAAAAGATAAAATTAAAAAGACTAAAGGCTTTTGAAGGTATAAATAAAATAGCAGTTCATATGTACATGACACTGGAAGAAAAGATGAAATGACATGTGGCTCATGCAAACTAGGAACTTGGGATCCAGTCTAGAAGCTTGCTTTCTGTTCACATAATGACAGTCAGCTGAGGCCAGGCAAGGATAAAATACTGGACTCTGTCACTAACCATAAAGCTTTTCCTTTGGAGCTCTAGCTCTTCCTTCAGAGTTCCTGAATTATTAGAGCTTTGTTTCTATTCAGACAAAGTTGTAAAACTGCCTGAAGATAACAGTTCTCTCAAAATGAAGGGAAAAGAATCCTGCTTCTGGAATTACTTGATGTATTCAATTCTTTGTACAAAAGGCAAATACATATCTTTTACTTCTCTTCTAATATGGAAGGTTTAGTAAGTATCGTAAGCCAAGAACTAATTCATAAATTTATTACTAATATATTTTCTAAGTCTAAAATCAATCACCCCCCCCATTCATTCTGCCATGCACAATAGTGAAAAAAGAGAGAGAGAGAGAGAAAATATGCAAACTGACCCTGAAAGAGAACTTTAACATAACCAAAGTTTTGGGTTACTTCAAACCTTTTCTTGGGAGTGGAAAAGATCAAATATCTAGGTTTAATTAATTTCAGAAGGTTCATAGGGAAATGTTTCTTAGTTGCCATTTTAAGCATGCCAGGCATTCCACTCCTATTCTATGTCAACCACAATACTAAGTACTTCACAAGCATGACTATGTTTATTTTCTGCAATAAACTATAAACTAATATGTACCCATCTTACAGATGAAGAAGAATCTTAGGCTTAGGATAAAACAGGAGCCAAAATTTCAACTTGGGTTTGTTTGACTCATATTCCAAATGCCATTAACCATGAAGCTTTTACAGAATCCATATATTAGTCAGTTTTGCACACTGATTATTGCTCATGGCTTCTAGTAGTTTATTTCATAAGCGATTATTCACCTGACTTGCCATCTGAACTTATTTGTCTATAATTATTCACAGGCAAAAAAAGGACTTTTTCCTCTGATTGCTAACATTGGACATAATGCCTGTAATCAGCAGTCAAAGGAAAACACCTGGGCTTTGCTTAGTCCCAGTCCAAATGCATAAAAAGTTTTTAATCACATTAGTCATATTAGAATTAGTCACAAACTATAAATGGCATAGCCCATGAGTTCTTAATGAATGAATGGCAGGTAGAGAAAGAAAAAAAAAAAAAAGGAAGCAAGCAAGGAAGGAAGCAGGTTGCCAATGTTTTGTTTGGGGAAGAAATCAGCAAGTTTTAATATTATGATTGCCTCTGTCCAAGCAAACATCACAAATTCACTGTTAGTAATTAGTGTCTCCTCCATTTATTTGACTTTCCATTCATAAACTGGGTACACGGTACATTGTTAAAGTAGTGTACAATCAGGTGGAGAAGAAAAGCCTCAGTTTCACACCCTCTAGATGCATAAAACTCTTCTTGTCAACTCTGGAGGAACTGGGAATTGGCCCAAAACTTTTGTTATCAATCTGTCACTTATATCATCATTCATACATGGTCCATGGGAAATGAATCACTAGATATTTGGTTTAGAAATGTCCTTTCATTACATAAGAACACACAAGTAGTTCACAGTTTAAGTTTCTTTGTCTTAATACTTTTTATGCCCATCAATGTAAAAACATACAGTTATGCATCAAGTCCCTAGGGAACCAATCATTTAAAAAACAGATCTAAAATAGAAATTATATTTATTCATTCATATTCCTTCTAACATTTATACTTATTAATATATAAATTAGAACATGTGTAAAAAATAATACTTGAATGTTTAATTCTTTATATCCCACCAGAATATTTCTTCCATTTGGAGTTTTTCTAAAGATAGTCATAAATTCTGACGTTTCTATTTTGTTAGTGCTTATAGAAATAGCAAGACAATATTTTATTTTGACAGGGACAATACAACATTACATACTATTGGATATAATTTTTAAAATTTTTCCATTATATATTAAGAACCTTAGAAATGTATGGAAAGGTAAAGAGTATATCCTTTACCTTAAACCTCTAGTAGCTGCCAGCATTTCTCATTGTGAGTAACAAATTGTCTTTTCTTCTCGTGTCAAACAACAATGGAAGCAGTATTAGTCACAGTTTGCATGGAAATCTGCCAATAAAAGAAAGCTAAGTAACATTTCTCTCCAAGTCTAATAAAAATGTCCTGCAGCCTTTTGTGAGGACATAAAGTATGACTCAAATACCAGCCAAAACAAAGTAAAATTGGAGGAAAGCAAAGAAACAGAGAGTAGAGTCTCACTTTGTTTGTACCGCTTATTACAAGTATCCTAAATTCATGTTGAAGAATAAGAGAAATGCGACTTCGGTGTCTCTGTCAATCCTCTCTTGAGCTACGAAAAGGAAAGAAACCTCCTTCCCCATCATAAGTGTACAAAAGAGGAGTCTTGCTGGTAAGGTTAGCATCTGTCAATATCAGGCATGGTACAATAGCAAAGCTGCTCTTTGAATTGTTTGCTTAATGAGATCTCCCAGTGAATAGAGTGTATCTGCAGCTTGGTGTTTCACAAGGAACACGATATTGCATCTGGATTATTTTAGATAGGAAGGAGGTTAGTTTCAGTAAGCAAGAAATGGAAAGTATGAAATAGAAGCTTCATTATTATATTTTGAGTGTTTACATTGAAAATGATTGAGATAGTTTTCTATACATTGTCCATAGGCTTGATAATTCATATATTTTATTCCAGCCATCCGATTTTTCTTTGGGACATTCTTATTTGTGCTGGCTTCCATTCATTGTTTGTGTTCCATTTGTGGGCCACCACTATAGAATTTTAATGAGTTCCACGTTAAACACCTATTAAAATTCATTCTTTCAGAGTCATTCTGTAGGGAGCAAGCCCATACATACTCTTGGAGTTTACTAATATTCCCTACTACAAATGAAAATAATTTATTCTAGTTTTTAAGAGTAATTCCAAGAAACATAAAACAACTACTTTGTTCTACTGAAAACTCCACATTCAGTTTCAAACACTCGACTTCCAACATTTATTCCAACTGTTATAATTTATTGTGCACTTGCATGACAGGCAATCTGATGTGCACCATTTAAACTTGTCAAGAACCTGAAAGAGAGGTATTACTTTCTCTTTTACGGATGGGAAAACTGGGGACCAGAGAATTTGAGCACTTGCCCAAGGATGTGTAGTTATAATTCCAACATGAATCTCTTTTTCTGTAAAACTCAGGCTCTCTCATTATATCATAGTTGCTTCACAATGTACATAAAATAGCTTTTTTCTTCAAATATTTTATTTTATACAACAGTTTTAGGTTCACAGCAAAATGGAAAGGAAGGTATAAAGATTTCCCATGTATCCTTTATCCCTCTACTCCTAGACATTCGTAACTTCTCCCATTATCAATATCCCCCAGCAGACTGGTGTATTTGTTACAACTGATGGACACATATTGACACGTCATCAATACCCAAAGTCCATAGTTTACATTCGGGATCGCTTTTGATGTTTACATAAGCTTGGACGAATGTATAATGACATGCATCTATCATTGCAGTATCACACAAAATGTTTCATTGCCCTAAAACCCAACCTCAGATTTTTAAAATAACCTTGCACAAAAGAATAGACATATTTCTAAGAACCATTAAACCTATTATGGCTAAATTCAGAGAATAGCTCATGGTAATCTTGTTTTCTTGGTCAGGCCTCAGAAATCTTGATTCGCCACTCTAGAATGCCTTCCAGGAGCTTATTATAAAAGTTTTTAACATGATTACCTACATTTGTTAATTTGTTTTCAGTCTCAAACATTCAGAAGCCTCTAAATGTCACACTTGGAATTAGAAACACTTGGATTTTATGACATAAATTTTACATCTAGAGTTTCCTTAGTCCCTTAGTCTAATTTAATTTAGACTTTTTACTTAACCCAAAGAAATCACTAAATTACCTCCTTATAATCAGCATTTAGCTATTACTTGGAAACCTTTGAAAGCATGGTTTTATTCAAATATACATACTTAAGAAACTGAATATGCAGGCAGTTCTAAATGTCATGGTGAAAAATTCTGCAGTAAATACTTTTGTAGGGAAGCTTGTGGGCTGTATACATGTACAGAAGAATTGAGCCATGCATTTCTCATATGCTCTTCCCATTTCACAAATGGAAATAATATTATTTTTACCAAAGGCTTAACACAATGCTTAAAGTGGATGTTCTGGAGGCTGCTTGTACTTCTGTGAGCCGGTTGTGCACTCCTCTTTTCAAGTCTGTGTCACTACCATCAAGTTGATTACTTGAAACTGGCCATGCTGGGAGTATTTACCCCATGGAAAACGACAAAGACTTCAAATATAGCCAGCCTTGTCCTGTCCCCTACTACAAGCCAGTGGGAAACATTTATCAGCACAACACTGATGAAGTGAGATAATATGTAACAGTCAATATGAAGTGTGCCTCATTCCTCCAGGTGCAGGGAGTATTGGCTGTTGATGGCTCTCAGCTGTACCCCTCTGTGAACTGCCCTTAGCTGAAAGGAGTTGTCCCACACAAGACCATACCCCTTTTTCACTGGATAGCCTGGTTGATGTGGGGGTACAGAGACCTGAGCCTCAAAAAGCCATTCCAACTCCAGAACCTTTTGTGGGATCTGCTAAGGTCACTGTTTCAACTGCATCACAGTTGAACTTCTCCCTTTGCCCAGGCATGCTGCTCTCTCTCCTTTACATGTGTTGCTTCTGAGAGCAAGGCCCCCAAAACGGCACAAAAATCTCCTAGTGACTATTTCCCAGGGAATCTGACCTGAAACATAAATGTAACATTACCTGGCACATAGGAAGTGTTCAATAAACGTCGGTTGTTAATAATACATTTGTAACCATTCTTTAATTATACCTTAGGTCCTAATCTAGTTGGCAGAGATAGGGGAAAATGGCTGTCTCCCTCATTTTCAGTTTTGTAAAAAAGAATCTGCTATGGACAAAAATAAAGCCTCAACAAAATAGTGGTTGCCTATAATCTTAGTTAACTCTTCAAAATGATGGATCTGAATGAAGTATATACATTTGAACACCTACATTTATAGGTCAACACCTACAAATTGAATGGATTCTTTAGGGATTGTATATAGTAAAAATCTCTTTAAGAGTCAGAAAAAATGGCAAAATTTGACTAAACTAATAAAATAATTTTAGAAGTTCATCAAATTTAGGTTGCTGAATCTTAAGCATATGGAATTTCTAAGATAATCAGACTCAGGAGTCTTTAATTGTAATAAAAATGCAAATTTCATAACAACACAGTTCCGAGAAGGATGACTAAGGAGCTGTTTCTTCAGTAATCTGATAAGCTGATAAAACTCTTCTTTGGTCAATTTCAAAGAAAAAATTCAATGTGATGACCACATTATTCCCCTCCTGAGACTGCACAGGACCAAAGCATAATGAATCCCTAGGGAGAATTCAATGCAAACCACAGCTCAAAAACACTGGGCAGCCATTCACAGCCATCCAGGAAAATAATATTCTGTGTACATTCTTGGTTATGCATGAATATCACGATGACCACTAAGGGATTAATTATTTTATTTAAAATCATAATATTTCTTAGAACTCTGTGAGGAACTTAACAAAATTAAGTCATAATAATTCACATATTGGTCATATATTAAAATAAAAATAAAACTGACACATTAGAAAGACCATTTTTAAAAATTTCCATGCATTGAGAAATTGCATTAAATGAATATTGTTTGGTATCTGAATTCTAGTATGGAATTCAGGCTCAGTTAACAATATAATGGCTACCTGCTTTTATAGGAGGATACACTTGATCTTAGCCAAAAGGCCGAGAAGTGATTATTATAGGAGGATACAATCTTTATTTTTTCCTATTTATTTGCTGATTTATTAGTTTACTCAGACAACTCTGGACAAAAATTACAGAAGGCACTGAGGATAATGAGATAAATGAGAAAGGTTATGTCTTACAGATCCCATAGTTTTAAAGAAGAGACACACATGGAAGAAATAAATTCAATTCCAAGTACAGGTAATTTACTAGATGTTTTACTTGCTTTTATAGATATTATCACACTGCTCCCCTAGAACCTTTATCTCCATTAGCCATCCCAGCCTCCTCTGTTGAGAGTTGCCAGTCACAGATCTAAATCCCTGGACACATCAGTCTCAAGCTGAATCTATGAGACGTCTATCATGGATTATCCCAACCAAGGTTTCCTACCTTTCAGATCTGGAGGGATGTGATTGGGAGGCTAGAGGCAGTTTTTTCCTAGTACGTGAATAATAAAGCCAAGGCAAAAAGAGATGAAATCAGTCCCATGCTTTCGTCCCTAAGATGCCAAGAATTGGCTTCTATCACTGATCCTGGAAGCAATCTGGGTATCTTTTCGGAATAAACCTGGATCAAGTTTCTCCAAATCTCAACAAAAAGTGCTCACTATGCAGGTACCAGGAGTGGCTCCAGGTTTTATGGTGTCTAAAGCTTACACCATTTGGGAGTTCTCTTAGAAAATGTGGAATTTAAGAAACAAAACAGAGGATCATAGGGTAAGGGAGGGAAAAATAAAACAAGATGAACTCAGAGAGGGAGACAAACCAATAAAAGACTCTTAACTCTAGGAAACAAACTGACGGTTGCTGGAGGGGAAGGGTTTTGGGGTTGGGGCAACTGAGTGATGGGCATTAAGGAGGGCACGTGATGTGATGAGCACTGGGTGTTATACACAACTGATGAATCACTAAACTCTACCTCCGAAATTAATAATATACTATATGTTAATTAATGGAATTAAATAAAAATTAATAAATAAGAAAATAATAGCAACAACAAAAAGGAAATAAAACTTTCAGCTTGAATTAACCATATTGGCTATTAGAAACGAATTCCTTACTGAAAGTATTGGTTTACAAATTACATCATATCCTCAAACCTCATTAATTTTACCTTACAGATATTGAGCTTCATAACAAGTTAAGAGGTGTCCAGAAGAGTTACTAAAATAATATCTTATAAGTAAGAAAGCAGGAGCACAGAACTGTTGACTTGTCTAGTGCTACTGCAGTATCCATGTTTTCTAGCTCAAATCATAATAATCTTTTTTTAATCTTTAAAATAAATTTATTCAAACTAAAAAAGAAAAAGAATACAAAATTATAAATGTACAACCAGGGGAAAACATGATTATTTCAAATGAGAAAGAAAATACAAGTTACTGTAGTCTTAGAAAGCTACCTCTTTGATAATTTATCAGACATTGCTTACACAGAATTTCTTCCTACTTGCAAACTGGCCTCCCTTCCTACAAAGAATTCTCTACAACATCCAGCAACTACTAGTGCAAGCGAGGGGCCCTAATGCTCAGGCTTCACTAGCTTCAAGGTAAATCTGCCTCCAGTGGCACGTGTGTCTAAAGCACAGTGGGACGATAAAGAGAGAAAGGGTAACCCTGGTTACTGAGAAAGCTTTCTCACAGAGGTGAGCACTAACAGGATGGTTAATCAGCTTTCTAGAGCAATGGAAGTGGGTGGGGTAAAGGCTATATGAGCTCTTCGTCCTACGTTACGGTGTCAAGGAATAATATGTTAAAGAAAGCTTATTTAAATGTGAAGAAAAGGTGATGTGGGGGTGGCAAGTTGGAGAATCCCCTATATATAATCCTAGAATGTGCCTATTATGTGGTTTTCCTTCCATCTCTGCTCTTCCTCTTCCTTTTTACTTCCTTGGCTTCCGAGCTTCTAGGAGGCAGGATACAAAGGCCAGCTTCCAGATTTTTTACATATAGTATATGTTTTCTACTTGGGGAACATTTCACCAAATCACAATATTTTGTCCTTGCCTTCAAAGTACACATAACACCATGGGGCGCCTGGGTGGCCCAGTCGGTTAAGCATCTGCCTTCAGCTCAGGTCATGATCCCAGGGTCCTAGGTTTGAGTCCCACATCAGGCTCCCTGCTCAGCAGGGAGTCTGCTTCTCCCTCTGCCCTTCACCCTGCTTGTGCTGCTCTCTCTCCCTCTCTCTCTCTCAAATAAACAAATCTTTTTAAAAAAATAAAATAAAATAAAATAAACATAACACCCAAAAAAGGAGAGGAAAAAAAGGAGCAGAATAGTAAATGGCAAGTTTTTTCTCCTTTACACCAAGACCCTTAAGACATTAAGAAACTCAACAAGAATAACAAATGTTACCTTTTCCATATGGTATCTATGTCACCAAAATTTCACCAACATGGTGCTGGATAGAGTGCAGTGAGAAACCAGAGAAAAACTTTTAAGAGGAGGAGAATGACACTCCATATTTTTTAAAAAATTAAAAAATTAAAATCAAGTAAGCTCAACTTTTCACAGAATTTACACAAGAATTCTAATATTGGAAAGGAATGTGAATCCAAACTCTGCTGCCCATCCACTCTCTTTTCCTGATTCACGAAAATGAAGCAAAACAAAACAAAAAATGTGGATATGGTGATTCCTGGTAACTAAAGTCAGAATCAGTCTGCTTTAGTCAATAATACAGTTAAAACTAAAGAAAAAAGGTTGGTCCCTGGTTCCCAGAACTGTGAAGGGCACTCTCTGTGTATTCTGGAGGAATGGGGGTTTGGGGAGGTAGTCTGTATAAGTTTCAGGGTTGAATTTTGATTTGAAATTTCTACAGCAGGAGGATTTAGGATCCTGTAACAATTCCCACAACATCTCATTGTTAGACTGTAAGTACCCTACCAGATGTCCTGCCCAATCAAACTGTGATCTCAATTCAAGTATCAGAGAGCCAGCTGTGAGCCATTTGTGAAGCAGAAGTTGATGTCTGCAGAACCTCCTCATCCATTCTGTACTATACTAAATATCTGCTGATGGACTTCTTCCTCCTTCACTTGTAGACACCATCCTGAAAGTGCTCCTGTCTACTCAGGATGTATGGTCACACCTGGCTGGCCTATCCTTAGGTCAATGTCCAGTGTTCTGTTTCCTCATCCCCTGGTCCAAAACATTTTTCTGTTTGATACTCCCCTTGCTGAGGTAAGATTTTCTAGAATAACTGTAATCGCCAATGAAGATCTCTCTGCTACTGAATTTTTGAAACTGTATGAATGTTGACTTATTTCAGACTCTCTGCTGGTATTGTGCCCTGTTGTGGCCTATAGTAAGGGCAAATCCCTGTGTGGAGGAGTCAGCATCTTCTCCCAACAGGACGGCAAGGGGAAATGGGTTCTTATCCCCAATGTCATATATTGAGAAGATGCAGTTCCCAAGACAGGACACTGGAACTGGGAAGACAGATATAAAAGTAGGCATTAAGGTTAAGCTGCCTAAAGAGGTCTACCCAGCAAATAGATCCAAACAAAGAGATCCTCACATTGCCATTCAAGAAGCCACAGTTTGAAAGCCAACTTGTCCAGTAGGCGAATTTTCAAGGACCAGGCGGGACTATACTTTCCATTTGTTTTTGTTTTTGTTTTTCCTGTGGCCTTGCTCCACTTATTACCATGAGACTTTTAAATGCAGCAATAAGCTTTGCATAGTGTAATATCCCATATTAAAAAACCAGTCAAAACAAAAACAAACAAAATGGTGCTATTATCACATATGTCAGGGAAAACACAGGTTTTTCCCAAGATTCCACCTTCAGCTCCTCTTCTTTGGTCATTCCACCCTTCTTTTCTTAATGATATCATAGTTTCTAGTTCAGGTCTCTCATGGACTTTTTCACTGTGGTGACGCTGGAAGTTGTTTTCCTTTGCTTTTTCTAGTGCTGACACTGAATAAGAACAATTACAGCACCTGCCAGATGCATTTCTAAGCAAGGGCACACATTCTGACAGTGACTGACAATAGCCACGTTGCTAGTAATAACTAACCCTTATAAGAATCACATTTGTCATTTTGATCTTTTAGCTGATTCTCTAAACAAGTTGGCAAAATTCTGAACCCACACAGAGGCATTTTAGAAAGTATTCATCATATTATTAAGTGTCTGCCTTTAAATCCTCAGGTAAAGCTAAAGAAAAGTTATTCATTCAATGTTGCCTTTCGTGTACTTTTTTTTGTTTTGTTTTTTATGTACTTTGGAAATCTGAATTCATTTCCAAATATGCCAGAAAAAAATTCTGATATAATAGAACTTTTCCATTTTAAATCATACACAGCAGGTCATGTTACATGGTCTTAGAGTTATTAGAAACAAAAACAAAAGGCAAAAAAATAATTTTAATATTGAAGCTGTTTCAAGAATGGATAATCAGTTTAGTTAAGGATAACTAGCTGTTTATTACTCTAATTAATAGATGCTTATATGTCACAACTTCAAGCTGTGAGATGCTATGGTATCCCTGACATGGCCATGAGGGAATGTAGGGGAAGAATCATGTAAAGTGTGAAGGAACACAGTGAGCTGCATATAAGGCGCAAGTAGTTACTGCCATGAGTGAAACCAGCATCTAATCAGCATCTCATCACTTAACAGTTCAGTTAACAAATTTGGACCAAAAAGCAACTGAAAACTTCATCTTTAATTATCAACCCCCCTTGAAGCTTAAGTTCCCAAAGGCTTTGCTAAGAGAATGGGTGTCACTAATCAATAATGACACTGAGTGAGACACTCCCAAGGAGCTCTCTTTCTTAGAGATGTTTGTTAACCCAGCAGGAAGAGTCTGCAATGAAATGCTTCTTACTTCAGGGTTAATTATTTGTCTTTTCCCCCCAAAACCAATGGGAACTGGAAGAAAGTATGAAAGCCTATTGCTGAATTCCAAGAGGGCAAAAAGAATCAACTCTGCTGGATTCCCAGCAACTAGTTGGTTTTGGATTGCTTTTGTCTTGGTAGGAGAAAAATTGCTGGGGTATGGTCAAAGGATAGTCATTGTTTTATAGTGTAAAGGAGTTTTCTATAGATTATATTATTTTTAAAATGCAGGCCTTCACAAATCTTTTGTTTCAGGACACTCGGACAATATACTGATTTGTTAAGATCTACATAAAAGTACAAACAATAAAGAGGCAACAAAAATATAAACCACACGCCTGGGTCAATAACTGGGTTACATTTCATTTCTGAGAAAAAAATCCATTTGGCATGTGGATTATTTTTCAGTTAAAGTAATACACTAGGGCGCCTGGGTGGCTTAGTCGTTAAGCGTCTGCCTTTGGCTCAAGTCATGATCCCAGGACCAGTCTTGGGATCAAGCCCTATGTCAGGCTCCCTGCTCGGCGGAAAGCCTGCTTCTCCCTTTCCCACTTCCCCTGCTTGTGTTCCCTCTCTCACTGTTTCTCTCTCTGTCAATGAATAAAAAATTCTTTAAAAATAATAAATAAATAAATACATAAATAAATACATAAATAAAGTAATATGCTAGGTAGTGGCACACATATAAATCGACTTCTTGGGTTGGACTCTTGCTGCAGGAATGTACTGAAATAATTTGTGTCCCTTTTTTGGTTTGTTTTAGAATTAAAATTTTTAACTTTAATATATAGAAATTTTAACTCTTAAGGTAATAATTCATGTTTTGGGGATTTCACAAAAGTCATTAATGTGATAATTAGTTAAAATTAAGTTTACTATTTTCTCAATAGAAAATCAATTTGAGACAATGGTCTTTATGGGGTTCTGATAATATTTCAAAGAATGCTATGTGCTCTTCTCTGTAACATCCTCAGGTTAATTGTTAAGAATTAACTGTGCATTTTGTAGCACCATCCCCATTTTATTATCATTTTTGACATGTCTCAGGTTGACATGTCTCAGTTTCCACTAGACTTCGTGCCCCTTGAGGGCAGAGCTCATGCTTATTCGCCCTTCCTTGTCTAGAACTTAAATATTTTTCCCAGATTGCATCATTCTTTGTGGCAGGCTAAATAATGGTCTCTCCAAAGATGTCCACATCTTAAACTTCAGGATCTATGTTACCTTACACAGTAGAATGAATTTTGAAAATGTAATTAAATTAAGGATCTTGGGATGGAGTCTTTTATTCTGGATTATCAGGGTGGGCCCAGTGTAATCACAAGGACCTAAGAAGAGGGAGGCAGGAAGCACAGAATCAGTAGGAAAAGATGTAACCATGGAAGCAAGAGGTTGGAGTGATAAGAGGAAGTAGTAAACAAGACAAGAACTGCAGGCCTCTAGAAGCTGAAAAAGGCAAGAGAATGGATTCTCACCTTAGGGCCTCAAGAAGAAACCAGACTGGCCAAAATCTTGACTAGGTTTCAAGTATTTTGATACAGTAGCAATATGAAACTAATCTGTTATTATTTGGTATATTAAAACTGTCTTTCCTCCTTGAGTTCCCCTTTGATGAAACTTGTGCTGTCACATGTTCTTAGAAGAGGCAGAATGTGAGAGGTGAAAACTATTGGGCTCTTAGCTTAAACTTCCTGGGTTCAAATCTCAGCTCTGTACTAATTAGCTGTCTGACCTCAATTTCCTTTAACTCTCAAAATTTCAGTCTCCTCATTGGTAAAATGGAGATAATAGTAGTTCTTACAACTCATTGGTAAAATGGGGATAATAGTAGCTCTACACAGGCATAGATTTCCACAGAGAAATACGGGTGTGTGTGTGTGTGTGTGTGTGTGTGTGTGTGTGTGTGTGTGTGTGTGTGTGTGTTTGTAGCACATTATTAGTAATTGGTCAGTGATTTTGTTTTTCAGTAGAAAATATAAGTATATAAATACTGACTGCCTAAATAACGTCAGAAAAACAGAGATTCTAGTTAGAAGTCACTTGTTGCTTTGTCTACAAAGTATATGTGAGAATTTTCTGAGTGTTCAATTTTCTGATGGCCTTAGTAACTGAGGACATATGCAGGAAATAGGTAAGGTAGGGCAAGATGAATGCAGCTTTATTGTGGCTATGTCCAAGTATCTGCGGTTTTCTTCCACATGGCATTTTCTCCCAGGCCCCTGGAGCCTTGTGCATGCCACATGCCCTCTGCCAGGAATGTCCTCCTCCATCTTACAGCTACCAACCTCTTTATCCCTTAGCAAGAATCTACAGTCTCTATGAAGTCTTCCCTGACTCCTCAAGCTCCTAGCTTTGACCTCTTAATTTTCCCAATATATTTTCATAAGAATCCCCTTAAAGTATGCATCCACTTCCCTACCAATTCTTCAAGGAAACTGCTCTTTCTTTTTTATCTCAGAGTATCATGCTAGGCAGGGATATAATTCAAGAAAGTCAAAGACTAGAATATCTAATAAGTTAGTCTTTGAAGGTGATCTAGTGATTTAAGTTACTTTAAATATAATACCCCTCCCCAATTACAATGATCTCATAATAAATTTGTCTTAAAATAAACTTTCTCGGCCCCAATATTTTAACTCAGAAGAGGAATTATATGGTACATATTTCTGCAAACTCTGGCAAATCAATTGAGCATAGATGTTGACTTGAGGAAAAAAAATCACAGTACCTCTCAAATAACACAATGAATTACAATAACAGCATAGTACTAAAAACTTCTTACTGCATGATATATGTGATGATGTTTAAGATTTTGTCTTTTTTTAAATTTACAGTAAGGTTATGTAATTAAAACAATAAGTAAACTATGAAATCCTTTAAAATCAGAAATCAATTTCACTTTCCCCAAGGAGGTTATAAGATATAAATAAACCTAATTCTAAATAAATTATTTGGGAGTATGCCCATTCTATAATGATGCTATAATGGAAGTCAGGGGAGGCAACAGGATTTACTTGCCTGCCAAATTTTCTGAATATAGCTTTCTAAGGAAAGCAAAGGGTGTCTGCACAAGTGTTTAACTCACCTGTCAGATTTTAAATAAAGTGTTTAATATGCACTAGACATCTCATAATACTGTTAATGACAACTATTTATTTCAAAGGAGATATATGTCTATATAGAGAGAAAGATGAGAATTGCTATGTTTCACTATCTACGTGCTTTATGGAATCTCCTGCTTTACCTGTACTTTTTATGTAGGCATTTATTTCCATATGCATCCCTTACACTTTGTAATTTATAATTCTTGTCCTTACAAAGAGAGGTCTTACAAAAACAATAATGTATTTATTTGCTTACAAAACATTCCATTTAATAAATATTAATATTTCACATTCATGTGGAATAGCTCTATTTTTCTCTCCATTTTTTAAGATACCTTTAAAAAAGCATTGGACGTTCTTAAGTAGTGTTGAGTACTGCCCAGTTTATGGGGGTGAGGGGGAAATTAAAGGTTTTTTTTCTTAATGATTTCCAAAATACAGAGTTGATACATAGAGGAAAAAATAGCCAAAAGTGACCTTCCATTTAGTGCCACATGATTTTTTTTTTCATTACACACAAAGTCCAATGGCTACCAAGTGGCAAATAAATGTTGGGGAAGGAATATTCTATTACAAGTGGGTTGGAATGGTGAACTCTTTCCTGCATTCTTCCCCAAGAAACCAGATCTGCCTTATGAAATAGTTCTGTGGCTTTCAAAATCCTGTGCAAAGAAAGGACATATTCTAGGCACAGAATTTAACTAGGTTATTAATAAAGAGATATAGAGTAAAGGATTAAAAATGAAAAGATTGCCTCAATTCCCTGTCATGTGAGATGAAAAAGAAAATTGTACAAATAAACACACTGGGCAATATTTTCCTGATCTGGAAAACCAGTAGATTGAAAAAAGTATCTTTTAATTCCTTTCAGCTATTAGAGTTTATATTTTAAATGGATGAACAGTATATTAACTTCCATCATAAGCCAGTCTTCTAGAACCAAGTCTATAAAAAAAATCTCATCTTGTTAATGCTTTTATCTCAAACAGGAAGCTTAAAAGTTTCAATGTATACCTTTGTACAAAAGAAACACACACACACACACACACACACATACACACACACACACACACACACACACACACACACAAATACCAAGTACTGGTGACTGGAGAGCTGGAAGTGTATGTTTCATCTAGATGCCAGAGCTATTCCAGGTCCAACAATCTTCAAAGGCAGGATTTAAAGATCCCCTTAATCATTCATAAACTTAATATATATTCTTATTAAGCTCCTACTATATCACAGATACAGTGAAAGGTGATAGGAACATATAATCAACTATGACAGAGTCCTCATCCTTCTATATAATCAATCTGAATAAAAAATGAACTATTAAATGGGTACAAATGGAAAAAAAGGAAATCTGACTGAGGAAAGAGGTGAATAATGGAGAAGGGGTCATAGAAGCATTTAAGTTATTGTCCAAATAATAAGATTTCATCTCTAAGTAGGAGAAGATGGAATAGCATTACACAGGGAAGGAACAGCCTTAGCAAAGACAAGGATGTGTGATGTGCCTGGCAGGTTTTGAGAATAGTGAGAAGTATAGCATGTCTCACACGCCAGGTGAGAATGTGAGAGGGACAAGCAATAAGACAGAAAAAATAGGCTGGACTAAATTCATGCTACAGAGTTTAGACTTCATTACATGGGCAATTTGAAATCATGGAAGGTTTTTAAGCAGAGGATTTGAAATAACTCCTCTTGGAGTTGGGAAGAGAGAATGCAGGGGATAAGGCTATACTCTGATTGAGACCAATGAGATTATTTATTGGTCTACTCAGAAAGTCCAAGTGAAAGTCAATTCAGCTAACACAAAATTCTAAGGGAATACAAAACCTCAAAGAGCAATCAAAATTAAAGGTTGTAGGCTAGCCTAGGATTGGCCCAGATTAGATGGAAATGATTTGTAATTAGTGTACTAAAGTTAAAGACTAAACCCTTATGGCTTCTGTTCTTATTAGACTGATAATGTTTACTTGTAAATGTGTGCCCAGTTAGTTTAGAAAATAAACTATCTGAAAATGTTTTGCTCCCCCAAAGTTGTAAACATTTCCCTTGAATCATATTTGAACTCTCAGTTGTTTAGCAAATCCATTTAGTTGTGGTGAATGCCAAGTTAAACCACAATGAAATTCATTCAAGAATCACTTTTATTTACCGAAGTGTGTATGAAAGAGATATATTTGTTCGTCCTTTAGTTACTCTCTATCTACAATGGGAAATGGCAGGCACATAACTATATAATGTTATTAAAATAACATTATAGTGACTGGGGTTGAAAATATGGAATGACTGCAAATGGGCACAGGGATCTTTTTGGAATGATGGAAATATTCTGAAATTAAATTGTGGTGCTGGTTGCACAACTCTGCAAATTTACTGAAAGTCATTGAACTGTACATTTAAAATGGGTGAATTTTATGGTATCTAAGTTATACTTCATTAAATCGGTTAAAAACATTATTGCAGTACATTTATTAAGGATTTTAAATTTGCTAAATGTGATGGTAAAACTTGTAGTCATTTATTTGATAACACTCACAGAGAAATTACTAGGAACAAGTATGTTCTAGACAAGTGTTTCTCAAAATTTAACGTGTTTAAGAATTATCAGTGAATAGTAAATAGGGATTTTAATTCAGTAGGTCTGGATCTGGGTCCATAATTCTACCATTTTAACAAACTTTCAGGTGATGCCATAAGTTGGCAGAAAAATACATCATAGTGCCACAGCTCCAGGTGCTGGGAATACAGTTCTTGGGAACAGGAAGGTGATTTCTTGTTTCCAGGGAGCTGGCTTCCTAGGCTGATAGTAAGGAAAACAAATAAAAGCTCGAGATAGTTTCTCATATATATTACATAACATTGAAAACAACTCTATGATTCAACATCCTTTCAAAATATTTGTATTTGCTGCCTAACGTGTCAGGCGTCATGATAAGCAATGGAGACACAGTTGTGAACAAACCATTCGCGTATCAGTACTTGGTCTCAAAACCAAAACTTTGTCTCAACACTATGCTAAACTATATTCTCCTTAATTTCACTGTTATATTTAAGAAATGATAAATTTAGATTGCATTTACTATCATAGAATGCTATGTTTGTTTGAGCTTTGGTGCCCTTGGCAAGTTGGGCTATTTGTACAATCTATTAGCTTGGCTCTTTCCTCTTTATGGGCCTCACATTATTAAAGCACTCTTGTGGTTATATGGAAGATTGTTATTTAGGTTCACATTTCTTTCTCTTCTTTGCTACCAATTTCAGTAACCTTCTGGGAATCTATTTATACCCTCCCTCCTCTCCTGAGAATTTGAAGTTCATCATCATTTATCATCTGCAGATGTACTTCTCATGCTACTTACTTCCTTTTTTCAGTCTACTAATGATATTGTTAAACAAAATAGTACCCAAAACTGACCCACTGAGGACAGCTCCTCAGATTCAGAGCTCATTTAATGTCAATCATCCAGTCCTTCAACGAAATGTCT
Source organism: Potos flavus (assembly GCA_028534135.1). NCBI lineage: Eukaryota > Metazoa > Chordata > Mammalia > Carnivora > Procyonidae > Potos > Potos flavus. The sequence goes on along the minus strand of CM052900.1, from coordinate 23,680,483 downwards.
TAGCTTAACGTGCTCATACCAGGACAAGAACAAATCAGTGTCATTTACAGGGGATATAAATTCCTAGAGAAATATTTGAAATTCAACAACTTATTTGCATGAATATGAATAATGATGAAAATATAAAATTATAGGCTAGTATATATTTGAACAATTAATAATAGTCAACATTTATTGAAGATGAATAAGTCTATCATTTATATTATTAGTATCTCTAATTTAAAAAAGCATCTTCCAGTACAGCTACATTTCCCACCCCAATCATCACCACCACCACTATTTTGCAGGCCTTAAACTGAGAGCCACTGAGGTGAGATGGTACCTCTAGGACTTTCTCTCCAAAGCTCATATTTTTCTAATATTATATACTGCTATTATACATTGCTTTAATTGATACTTTTATTTTTTGGTTGTCATCTTAACTGGCCTATTAAGAAACTAACCATGCTACCCTTCTAATTTGAGAAATGAAACTTCTCGGTAGTCTCCCAGAGAATACTTGATTTGGAGAATGTTAACAAGATTATGTCTACCCAAGGAACAGCTGACTCCATAGGAACCAGTAATTTGATCTGGCTTATTATAAAGAGAGATATTAGTAGCTACCTTGAAATAAGTTTTGTGAAACAAATTCCAGCTTCTATAAAGCTGAAGGAGAATAAAAAAAGAATTAAAAAAAAAAAAAAACCTAAGTATGTAAATAGTCTATAGTATTTGAACATACTAGTATGGTTTCAAGACAATTATATTAAATACACAAATCTGGTTTTAATGGCCATGCTTAGAAGATGGGCAGAGTGCTAAATGTGTAAATAATTATGAACTTGGCACAGTAGCTCTGTTTATTTTAAGCTCTCTTTTGCTGCTTTGATTGAGGATGTTTACTTAACCAGACTCTATTAAACATGCTAAAAACATTATTGCAGATTTTGTCTTTGTGAGCACTTTTAATTGACAAGCTACAGAGCAATAAATCACCAGGAATAGTAGATGGTGGCAAATGCGCTAGAGCAGATAGAAAGAGGACAGGCAGGTATCTTTTTATCTCAGACAAAAAACAAAACAAAACAAAACTCAGTTGAATTAAGTGTTTCTGAAAAGCAAAGGACTGATAGTACTGGAGACTGGCGTCTTCTATTTGCCAGACACCAGGCCCTGTGTAGAGAACTGCTGAAAGCAGACCCTCTCCAGCATGCTTCCACCACTGGAACTAGATGATTAGCCCTCTTTGCTGTCAGGAAAATCCCATGCTGGTAACTACTGTATGAAATTCAGCCTCTAAATCTCTACTTAACTCGGTTGCTCTAAAAGCTTGAAAAGCTCGTAACACCTTAACCATCCACAATGCTATCTAAGGATAGGAAAGCAAGAAGTTCTTAGGTGTATTTTACAATGAAGGGACAAAGAACTGAGAAATCACAGAAACTTCTGTCAATAATGACCCATGTGGAAACCTAATTTTTAGCTTTACTACCATTTCTTTTCCTTCTTCTCCTTCTCCTCTCTCTACTCCTTCCTCCTTTCCCTCTCTGTCACCATCTTCCTCTTCTTTGTTGTCTCTATGTCATCTATTTGGGGGAGGCGGGGTACCTTCATTTCATTTTAAATAATTTCGGTGGTATTTCCTGATAAAGATTGTGTTGCCATGTACAAACATATTTAAAATACTTATTGAAAATAATTTGATCATTTTATATAAAATGTTAAAATATCAGGTTCTCACAATTGTGAATTGTGTGAATTAAGTTCACAACAGTAGAGAGGCAGTGATTTTACTCTAAACATGGGAACTGAAGAATTCTTACCATACATTAATTACTTATTAAAATAATTTTGAAAGAGAGTGAATTGGCAGGCCAGGGAAAAAACATGTTTATCTTTACTATTTACATAATTCTCAACCTGATAGAGATTTTAGGCCATGGCTATCACAGAAATGATCTAATATGTTCTTTTGAAGTTTGTTGACAAAAACCACTCTAGACATAAATCTATTTGATGTGGTGTGTGGTCTTGGAGGGAAAAAAGAGGTCTTATTTAGCTGAAAAATGGGCATCCTAAAATAGCCCTACCAAGTTCATAGCAGGACAGGATGGATAAATAAAATAATTAACATGAGAGAATTGTTAGGAGATATATCCTTTTAAAAAGGCAGCATATGGTATTTAACAAAATATACATCTTTAACATTTCTTTTTATTTGAAGACACATTACACTAGTTTCAGATGTACAACGAAGTGATTTGACAAGGCTATACGTTATGCTACATTCACCACAAGTGTAGCTACATAAGTGTAGCTACCATCTGTCACCATACAAAAGGGCAGATTTTTAAATGAATTTTAAAATGAAATGATTTTTGGGGGGTCCAAATAAAATATATTATTATATAAGGTTTTTATTATATATGGAGTCTCTCATGTACCACCGAATACTGTTTACGACAGAGCTTAAGATCTAAATAATAAATGTTTATGTCAGTAACCAAAGCATCATTATTTATGAGAAATAAAGGAAAGTCCAGATGCATATTAATCAATTGGACTTATAGAAAATTTAGAAATTTTTAGAAAATTTAGAAAGATTTTAGAAAACTTCTAGACTACTGGAATACCAGAATTAATGCCATTAATTTAGCAAGTGTTAAATATAGATTTCACAACAGAACAATGGAACTAAGAACTAGGGTTTCAGAGCCATCCAGTCCTTGGGCTAGGATACTTCACCTCTTTTAACTTCAGCTCTTCACCTGTAAAACGGAGATAGTAATTTCATTGAACAAAGTTTTAAGACTACAGTTAACAATACTGTATTGTATATGCGAGAGTTGCTAACAGAGTACATCTTAAAAGTTCACCACACACACAAAATTGTAACTATGTGAAGTGATGAATGCGTTAACTGACCTTATTGTAGTAATCATTTTACAATATATACATATATCAAATCATTATGTTGTATAAACTTACACAATGTGATATGTCAATAATATCCCAATAGAGATGGAAAAAGAAAGTTTTCAATACTTAAATGAGAAAATTTATGTCATGGCCTGGCCTGGCACCTAAATGTACTCAACAAATGTTAGTTTCTTTACTTTAGGAAGTGAGAGTATTCTTCCCAAAGGTAAGAGTCAAGTTCCATCTATGTTTATGGCTGTCAAAATGCTTGATAGAGCATCTTATACAAGTAAATATTCAACAAAATCTGTAGAAAGAAGGAAGAAGAGAGGAAAAGACCTGGTCCCAATCCTAAACCAACTCCTGATCTAGGATGAGAGAGACAAAACTTACATAAGTAAACATTTACATTTGAAATTTACATACAAAAATAAATACCACCCTAAATGCACATACCACTACTAAATTACTTGAATCAGAAAAGGAGTTTGTCTTGCTGCTCAAAAGGCATTTGAATAAAGGATTCTATGGCTCTTCAGAGTGTCCATGAAAATAAGCAACGAGTACAGGAAGGCAGGTTCATCAGGAAGCACTTAAAATAGTCTGGGTGTACAGGGCATGGACAAGACTAAGGCTAGAGGACTAAAAAAAAAATAACAACAACAAAACATTGAGTAGGAACCAGCAGAATTTGGGACCAGCCTGGAGATAGGTAAGTAAAAAGGAATGGGCAGGGAACACCCAGGGTTTCTGCTTGGAAATGATACAGGGAAAGAAGAATAGATAGGCTAAGGGGAGAACATGAATTCCTGTCTTTTTTTTTTTTTTTTTTAAACATGTTTAGATTTAAGTGATGGCAGGACATCTAAGTAAAGATGTTCCATAAACAGAAAGAAATCTTGACTGGGAAGAATATAAAAGGTCAGGGCAGAAGAGGAAGATCTGGAAATTGTCTGCATAGAGGTGGGTGGTAAATAAAATTGAGTGCTCAAGCATCCTGACTTGCTCTGAGGACATAAACTGCAAACCGCAGATTTTTAAAAACAATTCCTATTTTAATTACACTTGTTTTTAAGTATTTCTGGATTCTCCCTGGTGGTTAATATATTACCAAATTTAAAGCTAAAAGACCCTTACCATTTAGAGCTAAAAGACTCTTGAGAGATTTCTGATCCAACTCCTTCATTCTATAGGCAGGCAGAAGCCCAAAGATGTGAAGTGACATGCTCGAGGTTATTAAGCAAGTAAGTTTCCATTTGTTCATTCATTAAGTAAAAATATGCAGATATAGATGACTGCAAATATGGGATGATTTAAAATTCTATACTGACATGCATTTCTATTTATAAATCGTCAATCCTTTGTGACTATAATTCAGTCATACTTGTGCTAAGTTAAAGTATATAAGTATAAAGTATATTTTAAATGACTGACCTAAAGCCATGTGTGATATCATAATTGGGAAACCAAAGGTTTTTAAAAAATATTAATATGTCTTTTTAAAAACAATAGGCTAATGATATTGAAACATAATCACATTCAGAAACACTTCCTCATTCTGTGTGGAGTCAGAATAACCCACAGGAATGCAAGATGCTTTCTAAACTTCTATTTGAGGACATAGGAAATTCCCAGTTTTTAAAATTGATCCCAGCCATGTTATATGCTTAATTTGACATGTATAATGTAGACACTTAAAACTAGAGAAAAAAGGCAAACATTGCAAGTCACTTTTTATACAATGGATAAAACCAAAGGGGAAAAATTGAGTAAGTCTAGCAGAAACCCAGCATGTCTATAATCTAAGCTGTTGGCTTTCAGTCACTTAATCAGAAAATCACTCAATTTCTTGGTAGTTATATTAACTGTACCCTTTACTCAACTGAGTAATCAGAATTAAAAAAAAAAAGGCAGGGGTAGAGGCAAAGAATTCATTAAACTACAAGTTTACATTTGATTTTTTTTTTTGGTAATAGACTATCAAAGGCTTATATAGCCTATGATTGAATCTGTCCAATGACAAAAAACTGATTAGCTTTGAAGCAGGTGTAGTCCATCTTTATCTCTTTAGAAAATTCCTTCATATAATGATGTTACCCTGCAATTTTAAACATACAGATCAGTTCATATTCTAGCCCTAAAGATCATTCAAAGCAACTGTCATAGCTCCTGTGCCCTGATCATCTTGTCAATATTTGAAGAAAGCTACCCAATTCCATGAGTTTCTTTGTACCCTGGTCATTCTTCCTATGAATTATCCTAAGCATACTGTTCTGTAGTTTTTTCTCTGCAGAATCTGCTCCTTTCACTCTGCGCTTTCTTTAATATAGTATAGCATAGTAGAGTAGACAGGAAGTCATCTCAGGAGTTGGACAGACCTTTATTTAAATCTCTTCTTGTTCATAAACAGTCTGTTTGATCTTACACAACTTACTTAACCTCTGAGCCTCAGTTTTCTCATCTGTCAGATTTGAAATAAGAATAATAACCTCAGAGTCCTGTTGTGATGACAAGACGAGATCATACATGGTCCAGTGTCTGGCCCAGCTCTCACCAAATCCACACCCCTAACAGGAGTCAGATCTTTGCAGGTAAAAAGAGGAGCCCCATCACCTCGTAGGCCCATGTATTGGTTGGAAACCAAGGAGAATTGAAAGTTTCTTTAAATATTTGCATGTTTCACATGTGTGTATACACATACATCCTCCATAAAGAGATCTTCGGTACACTTCACAAAATATATTCACATCAAATACCCTTACGATATAAATTGGCAAAAATGCAAAAAGAAAAATAATATATTCCGGCAAAAGGTAGTATAGACCAATAAAAACAAATTGCTATTGGTTATATTGTACTCCTATTTTTTTTAATGTTGCCATCTAACCTAGTTTCAGGTTGTACTGCTCTTTCTATTCTAATTTATGTTTATTTTAAAGGTTTTATAAGTGCCACATCTGCCATTGTGTATATTATTACCAGGTAACATATCTGTCAAGAAAGAAGTATAAGAATAAGCAAACCAAACCTCTTAAAATATTGTCAGAGTATGAGCTGCTTCTCTTCTGAAAAGATTTCCTTCTGCAAGACAACGATAACTCTTGGGTAAATTTGATATTTCTTCTATGATAACCCTTGCTCTATATCTTTTAGCTTCCTTAGTTCTCTTATCGCCAAATATAGTCATTTCAACCTACTGCTTTGAAAGGTGGCAATGATAGAATTTCAACACACACACACACACATACACACACACACACACACCCCCGTTTGGTATAGAAGTACTGCTGAAACTGTGCCTAAATTTCACTATGTCCCATGAGCCTTAGTAATTGAGTCTGTTAAGCATCTGCCTGTAAGAAGGTGCCACATTTTTTCTGCATAGGGCAAATAAGAAAACATTCTTTCAGCTACACTCATATTTCTGGTAACATCTGCACAATGTCTTCATGTCAGAGACCAGGATTAAACATTCTTTCCCTAATGCAGAATGCACAGCCCATTCTTTATTTCAAAATCCTCTAGACTCATTCTCTATTAAGCATCTTCCAACCACTGACCGACATAATAGATGATTTCTTTTTTGTGCTCCCATTTTCTACTTTATATACTTCTATGAGAGCATCTATACAACTTAAAAGCTCTAATTTATTAATCTAGCTCCTTAGACCATAAGCTTTCTGAGGCAGAGAAAATGTTCTAGTCATCACAAAGGTCTGGAACAGTACTGGCTCAACATATTTTTCCCTCTCTAGCGAATATCTTTGGTTCAATCATTATGGTAAAATTATATGATGGAAAGACTGGGACTAGAATTTAGGAGGCATGGGTTTCAGTCCTGTTCTAGCTCTTAATTAGTTATTAATCAATATCTTTAAGAAAGTTAATTAACTTCTAGAGGCACCTAAAATAAGGAAGTTGAGCTAAGTCATCTTTAACATTTTCCTTGGATTGAAAATTCTGAGTCTAAGTAATTACATGTTATAATTTATAATGTGTGGGAGTAATAAAAAATCTTTGACAGTATATTAATATACCATTCTAATCAAAAAGATAAAATGAGATTAGGTCACCAGTATTACTGAACATGAAGCTACTATACAGGTGAACACAAAATGAACTCTGGTTAAAGTCTTAAATTTTAAGTATAGATACAGACTATTTGGGTACAATTTACTATGTTTGATGGCAATAATATTAGGACTGCCCAAGAAGAGTCAGTATTCTATTCTCGATATGTTTAAATTGCTCTCAGAATATCTCCCATGAAGAGAGAATCTGGCTCAGCATGTCCATGGGTTATGTGTGGGTATACCATGTCTGAATCACTGGCACTAGGGCCTAATGCCAAACAGAAAACCCCGAAACCTCAAACTATTAAGTGTTGAGCAAGATATTCAGCAACACTAGGAGTTCTGAAAGTACATATTATTTTGGCTTAGGATACCGAGGGGAAAGAAGAGGTTTTTTAGAATTAAACTGAACCTTGAGCATCATTATCTTTCACATGGAAGCTAGACACAGTTAATGAGGAAAAAGCAAATCACTCACTTTTCAAGGATATATTTTTGGTTTGCGATAATAAGCCAACCTTCTTCTGTTTCTGTCAGTTGGCCCAAGTGTTTGTAGAACGATATTACTGAGCACTTGAATAGGGTCAACATTCTAGCATTAGGTCTTATCCCTTGTTCTCAGTGAAATGAAATAGCTCTATAAACATATATGAATATTTTATATATAGAGAGAAAATTTTATGAGTTTGTCATTAGTAATATCTAAAAGAAACCTTAAAATTTGGTTAAGTGAAGCCTATATGGAATAGAAAGAGACATACAAAGTGACAGACTATGCTTATGTAGGGTTTCCTTAATATTTATGAGTTTAACAGAAATACCCCTTAGTCTCAGATTCAGGCATTATTCTTGTTACTTTACAACATCTATGAGAGTGAAAAATCATTTAGCCCAACCAAGCACATAGAACAGTGATTTGCAGATCAGATGATGGCTATTAATTTATCATGGAAGATAAATTGTGCCTCTACTCCTTTTCTGAAGGCAGAGCACTCCTGAGACCAAACAACAAACCAAAACCCTGTTGAATGAACCATAAAGGGGAAATTCAGCTTGTCAAAGGGAGATTTACATCAAATTAACATATCTTGAGATGTTATTCTTCTTCCCTGCAGGGGTATTTCTGTCTAGACACCTAGGACTGGTCATTAGAATCAATGTACTTCACCCTGAACAGAACTGACAGTACATACTAATTTGCAATCTCTAACTTTGTGTTTTCTGCAGCAGCACTCTCCCTGCACATGTTCTCTATAACGAATTACATCATGTCCCCTAACATATCAGAGTCTTGTTTCTCACAGGCAGAAAGCTTCAAGAAGCATTTTATTGTCTTCTCCATTGGATTACCCATTTTGACGAATCATCAAATCTTACAAATCCTACTTGCTTACAAATCTTACTGCTCAGTGGGTATTTTTCATTTTAATTTTCTTTCCAAAATCAAGAGTATTTGGACACAATGAGGTGAGAAAAAATTAAAGTGAAAGAGAAAAAGCTTACATTCTTACTCATCCTTATTTTTATCCCTTGCAGATGTGTCTGGATCCTCAGAATTCCTTCAAAACTTATAATTCTTAATTTATATAAGTTATGTGTTACTATATTTTATTTATTTCATAATAGATTAAGAATAATTAAACGTGATTCTCTTTAATAGGGAAATGTCATTAAAATAAAATCAGTGTAGTAAGAATTCACTTACAAATTTGAAGTCATAAAAAACTATAATCCTTGGGGTGCCTGAGTGGTTAAGTCAGTTAAGCATCTGCCTGTGGCTCAGGTCATGATCCCAAAGTCCAGGATAGAACCCTGTATCCAAGGCTCCCTGCTCAGTGGGGAGTCTCCTTCTCCCTGTGTTCCTCATCCCTCTCTTACTCACTCTCTCTTTCAAATAAGTAAAATCTTAAAAAAAACCCAAAACTATAATCCAAACGTCTTTCTAAAAGTTAAATTGAAAATTTTACTTATAAAAATATGTGATACTATCAATCTTTACTACAAATAACACAAAATTTTAATTTATAATTTGATCATGAATATGCTACCTTTAGGAAGCAGGCTGAAATAATGATATAAATAATGTGATTAGCTAAAATTTTGGGTGACTTTGGCAAGTACTTGGGTTTCTTAAATATATACTATGGGCCTCCTATAGTTGATTTTTTCTCAAATTCTACTTATGTTCATATTATAAGCAATCTATATGCAGATCAGGGTCTGAGGACAAGCATCAATTAGAAATCAATAAACTTTCAATGAACTTTTATTGAGCATGTTGTCAAAATCCTACCAAGTCTTGGAAAGAGGAATCAAACATAATTTCTATTTTCAAAAATTCAGAATCTTTAAAAAAATACAGATATGCAGCATACAGTGGTATGCATGTTCTAAGGCATCACTGTCCAATGAAAGTCATTTGTAAAACATAAATGAGAATTCACATTAATCTTTCTAGCAGGCCACATTTAAAAAGTAAAAACTAAAGAAGTGAAATTAATTTTAATGATATATTTTGCTTAACCTAACATATCAAAAATATTACCATTTTACAAGTATGTAAAATTATCGATGGTATATTTTATATATTTTTGTAAGTCTTGGAGTAAGATGTGGATTTTACATTGGTAGCACATCTCAATTTGAACTAGCCACATTTTAAGTGTACATATAGCTAGTAACTACCATATTGGACAATGCAGGAAAAAGCATACAAGTTCTGAGGGAACACCGAGGGAAAAAAGAATAATTCTCCCTGGGTTATCAGGAAAATTGAACAAAAGAGCTGACATTTGAGTTTGGCTGGTAAAGATGGATAGGATTTTATTAGGTAAAGTGGGAATATTATGACCAGATTGTGAAGCTCTATATAAAGTTTGGATTTTGTCTTTAAGCTATGGCTAAGCTTTTAAGGCAAAGAGTAACGGAATCAGAATTTTACTTTCAAAGCATAAATGTGGCAGAATGGAAGATCCACTGGAAAATGGGAAGAGTAGAACCAAACAGTCGAAGTATGTGGCAACTGCAAAGAATATGAGACATGGATTTAAATATCATCTATATGTTTAAGTGTTCCTAACGTAACTCTTCAGCCCAGATTTCCTAACTAAACTCCAGACCTGACAATTTCATACTTGACCTCTCCATTTGGATACATAAAAGATAACTATGACATAAAATAACAAAAACTCAGCTCCTGCTCTACTACTAAGACCTGCTCTACACACAGCCTTCCCGTCTCAATTGATGCCCCTCTTTCCTTCTAATTGCCCTTTTAGGTTGAAAACTTTAAACTTACCTCTCATTCCTCTTTTTCTTGTTGTCTTCCATATCCAATCCCTCAGGAAATCCTATTGATAACCGTCAAAACATATCCACAATCTGACCACTTCTCTCTACTTCTACTGATACCAACTGCCTCTGAACCATCATCATCCCTCACTGAATTGTTGTGGTAGCTCCTACCTAGTCTCTTTGCTCCTACTCTTGTCCCTGAGAACATATTTTCAGCACAAAAACCAGACTGGCACTTTTGAAATTTAAATTCAATTATCTTCTGAAACTCTTCAAGGGTTCCACATGTTACTCAGAGGCAAAGTAACCATATGGCAGATTAGATTGTCCCCAACTCTCATTGGCTCTCTGTAATAGATTTATGCATTCATGCTTTTTGCCATGTGAATTTTTAGTATCTTTCACAAGAGTAGACAGAATTCACATTCCTGTGCCACTGACTTTGGGCTTGAACAAATGGCTTTCTTTGGTCAATGAACTAAGTAAAGGACATATTTCAGTTCTGAACAACGTCTTCAAGAGACGTCCTGTATTTTCACTCACTCCTCTTGTTCTATGCTATTCACTACAAGAAGAGCATAGCCCAGATGGCTATGGACCCAGAATGAGGAGATATAAGGGACAGACTTGATCCCAACTTGCAACTTGAACCCAAGCCCAATCAATCCAAGCCAAGCTTAGCAGAGTCACAACTGACCTGCTAACCCAAGTGAGAAATAAACGCTTGTTGAAGGTACTGAGTTCGGGGTTGCTGTTATACATCATAATTACGGTGATAACTGCCTAATATACCCAACAAGACCTATAAGACCCTTATGATCTATACACATCCCCTCATCCCTTCATCTCTCTTCTCTCTTTCTGGGGTATGCAAATGTTCCATTCAGGGTTGCATGTTTTATAAGTATTTGCATATGTGATAAAATTAATCAGTTTGTACATTTAAGATACGTATATATCACTGTATACAAACTAACGACAAAGAGGAAAACAATAAACAAATATTGAAAATATTGAACTCTAGTAGGTTTGCTTTTTACAGTGTTAATTCTGAAACTATCTTTTTTAATACTTGAGTCATAATCAAATTAATAAATATGTAAATAATGAAAACTAAGTTTCTTCTTTTGAAGAAGACAGATATATACTTGGAAAGAAGGAAGAATAGATGGAAATTACCCTCCAGTATCATAAAGGAATTGGGAGATAGAAGTGTGAACTAATGGTTTACACACACACATTATATAGATAGGTGTAGATACAGAAATAAAAGCAAAAAGATATAGAATATATAAATTAGCTATAGAATGAGCCCATTTGATAAAGATAAATGAATGAAAAAATAAAGAAATGAAGAAGTATGTAAAATTATATAAAATTACGTAAAAATTCTCCTTAAAGGAAAATGCCAATCAATAAATGCAGACATAATAATGAATTTAGAAAATCATCAGTGGATGTAAAAGCAGTAAAGTGTAATGAGGAACAGATACATAAATATTCTCAGAGTATCTCCTTACAAATATTTACTAATTACAAACTGAAAATGTTGCCTTTACAGCAAAGAAACCTGATGAATTACCATCAGGAGATCAAAGCTAACATCACCAACATTGGAACATGCTAACATCTTTTGACACCTGATATAAAGTATTGAGGAAGACTATTGTTTTAGTAGTTTTCCTATAAAAAATGCATAATCTTATTTAATTCAAGAAGAAATAAAGTAAATCTAAAATTAAATGCCATTAGTCTGAACTCCAAAAACGTCAAGATCAAGGATCAAGAAACACAGGAAAAATCTGACATTACATTCAACACATGGATAGAGAACAAACTGAGGGTTTCTGGAGGGGAGGTGGGCAGGGGATGGGCTAAATAGGTGATGGGTATTAAGGTGGGCACTTGTTGTGATGAGCACTGGGTGTTATATGCAAATGATGAATCACTAAATTCTATTCCTGAAACTAATATTACACTACATGTTAACTAAAACTTAAATAAAAACCTGAAACATAAAAAAAATAAAACATGAATAAATTCAATACATGGTGCTGGACTGAATTTTGGACCAAGAAAAAGAAAAGCTATAAAGGACATAATAATGGGACAATGGATGAACTCTGAGTAGGAATTCTGGACTAGATAACAGTACAATATCAATATTAAATATCCTGGTTTTGATAACTGTAATGCAATTATGTTTAAAAATGTCTGTATTCTTAGGAAATACACATTGAAATATTTAGAAGTTATAGGGCACAATGTCTTCAACGTTCTTCCAAAGTTCAGGGAAAAATCTTATACATGTATATATTTATAGGTAAGCAGAAAGGAAGGAGGGAAGGAAGGAAGGAAGAAAAAGAAAGAAGGAAAAAGAGAAAGAAATAAAGAAAAAAGAAAGGAAAGGAAAGGAAAGGAAAGGAAAGGAAAGGAAAGGAAAGGAAAGGAAAGAAAGAAAAGAAAAGAAAAGAAAAGAAAAGAAAAGAAAAGAAAAGAAAAGAAAAGAAAAGAAAAGAGAAAAGAAAAGAAAAGAAAAAAGAAAAGAAAAGAAAAGAAAAGAAAAGAAAAGGAAGGAAGGAAAATGGAGGGGGGATGGAGGGAGGGAATAAGAAAGGGAGGGAAAAGAAAAGAGAAAAGAAAAGAAGGAAGAAAAGAGAAAGAGAGGAAAAGGGAGGGAAAAAGGGAGAGAGGGAAGGAGGAAGGAGGGAGGAAAAGAGAAGGGAGGGAGCAAGGGAAGGGAAGAAGGGAGGAATGGAGGAAGGAAGGAAGACTAGGGACTTCTAGAGGGACTGTATGAATGGAGAATAAAAACAAAGTCGTATTTCTTCCCTGCTGTGAGTTGTAAATGGAGAAGAGTAGGAGGAATGGAGATGTCTAATGAATATGCTGTAATTTTATGAAATATTTTTATTTAATATTAGTGCTGCTCAGTGTGACAATGTAAATGTCAATAATGATTATTGTTCTACTTAAGGTGTCACCACACTTCCTCCTTGGTGATATTTTTGGTCTATTATTTGCATATATGACATAAAATAATTACCTATTTAGTAAATTACTATATATTTCAATCTGGAATATAGGTAGAGTTTTTTTGTTGTCTTCATAAATCCCTTATTTTTTTTTAAGACTTTTTTTTATTTATCTATTTGACAGAGAGAGATCACCAGTAGGCAGAGAGGCAGGCAGAGAGAGGGGGAAAGCAGGCCCCACGCTGAGCAGAGAGCCTGATATGGGCTCTCCCAGGACCCTGAGATCATGACCTGAGCCGAAGGCAGAGGCTTTAACCCACTGAGCCACCCAGGCGCCCCATAAATCCCTTATTAATAAAACAAAAAATCGTAAAACTTCTGATATTCTCAAATAAAATGTATTGAAAGAACAAGACCATGAATCTGTACTTTCACTTGAAATGCTGGGGCCCAAAGATGACATAACAGGTAAGCAACACTGTTTAGAGACTGATGCCTGAACAGAATTTACTCATATGGGGATATACTTTGCTTAGTCCATAATTTAAATGAGTTCTATTCCTCTACCTCTGCATCAAGCCATGTAACCAGATATACCTTAGTTTGGCATCAACATATTTTCAACTCATAGAAGATTTCTTGGATTAAGCAAAAAGCATTTTGAATTTAGGCCACATTGTAATATTTATTGATGTTTTTAGTTTGTATAAAGAACTTTCTGCAGTTCTTTATATGTATTAGCTCACATAATTCTAGTGAAATTAGGTATAATTCTTTGCATATTTATCCTAGATGATGAGTAGATATTATATGAAACTTATTCATAAAATAGTTTTCTTTGGGTGAAACAAGACTCCTTTATTTCAATTAGTTCTAATGTGGATACACTCACAAAGTCTGATTTTAAAATTCAGGCTTTAAGGGTGAATCTAGAAATCAGTAATTGTTAAACTTTTTAAAATATAAAAATGCATTAGATTAATCAGTGTTTTGATTAAAAACAAAATTAAATGAGTATGGCAAAAGAGTCCTATCTGAATCCAAGTAAAGTTGATACAGAACTAAAAATGACAAGTTCTTAGAGGAACCATATGGTATATTAGATACTGTTTAAAAGACTTCAGTTTTTCAAAAGTGATTTTTAAAGCCATTGTACTAGATAAACTATCTGCCTTACTTCTTGTTAGTATCCACATTTCATGGTTTCTACAGCTAGTTACACATTCTAAGCATCTGCTAAAGCTCAAATTCTGCTCTAGCTTCCTGTAGAGGAGTTAAGGATTATTTGCTTTTATATGGTTCATTTATGTCTATGGTATGTGATAAAGGTGGTGATTTCTTGACACAGCAATATAGATGGGTTTTCCCCATTAAAAGCTCTAAAGGGGGGGGTGGGAGGAAACCCTTATAAATCACTGTGTGGTCTTGGAAATCATGCAGTGTTGTGATATATTTTCCTCCCAGGTTTGAATCAGAATAACAAGCACACACGAAATTGCCAAGAGCATCCAAAAGAAAGCAAAATCACCCAAAACAAACAAAACAAAGTCTAATATTATTTTAAGAAAAAAATCCTGAAAAATTGCTTGACCCAAATGAAACATTTCCAAGGGTGTTGCCAAGAATATGAAAATGGGAATAGGTATATGTGTATTCCTATTTTAAAGCAGGAAATTATAGAAAGATACTAAAGCTATGGTAAAACCAGTAACAATAGAATAAATCATACTTATTGAGCTCTAACTCTGCTTGACATTATGCTAATTGTTTTCCTTTGATTTACTTTGTTTAATCCCCATAATTACACCATGAAGTTAGCATCATGCTACAGATGAGGAAATTTTTGACTGCCTTCTGCATATTTACTAGAATACCCTGAAAACGCACCTTTATTTCAAGTCACATCTCACTTAAGTAAAAATTATTTGACATTCTATAACTCCCCTCCTCACTTTTTTTTTTTTTTTTTTTTTTGGTCATGCCTCCAACTAGGGCTAGAGAAAGTGTCTTCATATGTGCATTTCTTAAATAAAACAATACACTTTGGGGCACCTGGGTGGCTCAGTAGGTCTGACTTTGGCTCCGGTAATGATCTCAGGATCCTGGGATTGAGCCCAAAGTCCGCTTGTCCCTCTCCCTCTCCTTCTTCCCCTCCTCTTCCTTGTGCTCTCTTTGTATCTCTCTCATATAAATAAGTCTTTAAAAAATATAAAGTAAAAATAAAAAAGAGATTAAAAATGAGAGAAACTGTTCTACCCAAATTTATATACAAATACACACATACTACACACACACACACACACATTTTTTTTTAACCTTATGATACTAGGCACAGTATCTTCCAAAGAATACCCTGGTCCTAAAAGAGTTCAGCTTTTACAGATATTGACCTCTATTTATAATGAGGGGAGAGCTTTTATCAATAGAAGATTCTGGCTTATTGTTAATAATGTTTTAGATACCTTAGTACTATAGAAAAAGATCTATATCTATATGGTAACATTAATTCATTTCACATTTTCTTAAAATGACTGAAATTGGTGACTCCTTTACATATGGACCTGGTTATTTTACAAATCATGTGGACAGTAATTTGAGAGAGGTTCTGACTACAACAGTCTAGTGGGGAAAAAGACAAGAAAATCTCATTATAACAGGGATGCTATGGTGGAAGTCAACCTGTGCCTATGATGATCATTTGTTGAGCAACAAAGTAAGATCTTTCTTTTTAAACCACTGATCTAGGAGTATCAAGAAAAATGTATTTCTCCTGAATTCCTAAATTCTTGTATCTGATATGTTTACCTTTTCCTTTGTTAGAAAATTTAGTCTAAGTTTTGATTCACCACTATCAATTTTAAAGTACTATATAGTGTATATTTCACCACAGTGATTCTGTTTTCCTATCTTTATTTTCTGTTAATCTAATTCCCAAATGTTTATTTTATACTTCATATGTGTATGTATATGCTTATATATGTACATGTATGTATGTGTATGGGTGTGAGTCTGAGAGTGTGTGTTCCTTATCTACATCAAGTTCCTTATACAATGAACAGAGTAAGACAGGGACCATTCAGGAAAATAAAACCAACAATCATTCTGATACAATACCTACAAATAATAAATGATATTTAAAAAAAATTTGTATCCTACTATTTTCCATAGATAGAGATATATACCAAATTTTCTTGTGTCTAAGTAAAAAAATGAAATTAAAGACAACATAAGCAATGAAATTTACTCCTATCTTTCACAATTAAAGTCTTATGGATAGAACATGGACAATCAAGCCAAATAGATGTGAATTCCCATTCCATTTTAGCTTTGGCTACCTGTGTGAATTTTCATGAACTACCCGATCTCCAAGAGCTCTAGCTCCCTCATCTCAAAACTGAAGAAATATTTTCTATTTAAATTTGTCACATAGTACAGACTTAAGAAATGCTGGTTCTGTTCTTAGTCTTCCTCACAGAAATCTCCACTTACTAGATTTTCACTAAACACACACTAGACATTCTGAAAATGTTTAATATATAAATTACAACAAACTTATGGGGGCCCATTTTCCCTTACTGGAGTTGGCTATACAGGGAAAAATTTACTATAACTTGACATCCAAAATGGATAAACGTTCAGTGAATTTTTTAAATGATTGTGCCCAATGCTTGTAAAAATATACATACGTGTGTGTTTCTGCTTGTTGAGGCATGGTTACTCTCACGTAATGCAAATGGGAGTATATATAAATTTGCCACAGACTGTCTGAAGAGGTCTTGAACTTCTGTATATCACCTTTGATCTAGAAATTTGACTTCCAAGAATTTTGATGAAAAATAATTAAGAATAGGTACAGAAATTTATTTACAAAGATGCTCATTACAATACTATATATCATATAAAAATTGGTTTAAAATCTATGTTCAATAGGAGATGACTGGGTAAAGTAGAATACATTTAGGTAATTGAATTCTGACTATTATATAATGAGATGGTAAAAAATATTTCTTGACATGGAAAGATGTACTTAGTCTATCACTGAGACTAAAAAAAAATAGCTCTTGAAATATTATGTATAGAATGACCCCATTTTTGGAATGAATTCATACTTCTGTAAAGGAAAAAAACCTGTGAGAGTTTACCAAAAGGATGTGAAAAATGGCTATGGTTGTTTCTGCAACATTGCAGGTGACTTTTATTTCTTTTAGCCTCTCTGTATTCTCTCATTTTTCAGTGATGAACACCTGCCACTTATGGTAATAAGAGGCATTAACTGAAAAACAAAGAACTGCCTAAAGTCTGACTCAACTTCTGTTCTGTTTTATGCTTCACTGGTGGTACATTCCAAGGCAAATGGTTTAGAAAAGAAATGAGCATAGCATGCTACTCATATGGTGTGGTCTACAATCCTGCCTTTTTGTTGTTTTTTTTTATAGATGTACTTGAGTGACCTTTAACAACCTAAATATACAATAGTTGAGAAGTTTTGTGGAGAGGGTGACTAGGCTAGTGAGATGATACCAGCACCACTTAAGATTTTATCTCTTTTCTGACTCAAGATGTGCCGCTATTGGACAAGACTATTCTGTTTGTTACAACAGAAATGAATGTCCAGGCAAGTCATTTAGATCAAGTTCTGAGCCAATTTTCTCTCACTTTTGAGTATCTAGGAGTGTTAACAGGCACCTTGCTACAAACCTTCAACTTTTTTTTTCTTTAGTCATTAGTGTAAACGGGTATCTACACGTCTTGCTACATAGATATACACTGTAAAAGTATACTCTAAATAGGAACTAGTACATTTTCTACTCAAAAAAAGTATCACATATTTTGTTAGCCAACCTAAACAATATGCGAATGGATTGAGTTATAATGTATAACCCTGGGTATCTAATTTACTACTCTGAAGGAGTTTGAATTCAGGATGGGAATGTCAGGTTTCTCTTACAAAACTCACCTGCACTGAGTGTTACATGCAAACAGTGAATCATGGAACACTACATCAAAAACTAATGATGTACTGTATGGTGACTAACATAATAATAAAAAAAATTTTACCTGCTTAACATTGTTTCTGACTCTTTAACTGAATGTAATATTTTCCTGCCTTTAAAAAATAATAAATAAATCTACACTAGTGTTAATGTGCTCTATAAAATAATTTGTATGTCCTGTTGAGAAGGCAAAGAGCATACAATACGAGGACCATCTAAGAGGTTAAAATGTCTATGGTATAATGCCCCAAAATGTTCCCTGTGCTTGTAAAATGAAGTGACTTGGAAATAGGTTGAACTCTTTTCCATGACCTTTGGTCCCCATATGTCTTCTTTTCTACCCACCTTCTCAAAATACTCCCTCAGAACCCGGTTATTCAAGCTAAAAATAGCTCCCAGATGTCTTGCTACCTCACTATGTAGCCTCTTTCCCCTTTACTGAGATTGTATGATTAGGAAAGATAGCAGGGATGGTTTAACAGGACCCTTTTTTGGTTCAAAATAAGTTCATGCATAGGAGGTCTGTTTCTTTATCTCTGTGTGAATAGTACAGAAATGTAGAACACTGTTTTCTATAACTTTACTTACAAATACAATTTGGAAGTTGTAGCACACTTCTTTGGTTTATAGTTTAAACTTACAAGTCAGTATTTTTCTAATTTTTGATGGAGCTGTCTCATATATTAAACTAATAAGTGACTTAAACTCGACATATCAAGTCATTTGCTAAATGTCTTAATAGATGTCTCTGCTTACATTTCCAGCAAGTGTCTCCTGTTTTCCCACATTCTATGATTAATAATTATCACTGAATTCCCTGGCAATGTGGTTTAACTCTGGCCTTCCATTGTAAGAATACAAGAGCCTTTGCATCGTGCTTTTGGTGAACCAACTTATGTTTTGAATAGGGCACAATGTTTCAAAAGGAGAGTTTATAAATAAGAAAATAGATATTTATGGTAATTGCTGCCCTTTCTTCATGAGTCATCGTGGGTAAAGTTTGCAATTTTGCTGTGGCTGTTGTTAAATATCCCTTACCTATTGCCAAACTTACAATAAAATATCTCCAATAAGAGAGGCATCAAGACCTAACTAAACTCACAATCAAGGCTTTCGTCTTTAAGAAAGAATCTGGTTGGAGAACCTCCCTTCTCATTAGTCTCTTTTGTCAACATCTTTGAGCATGGAAACAGCCATGACTTTGGGATTGGAATGAAGCTGTAAAAAACATGTTTTTATAAGAACAAGAAGTCAGAAAGTTGATCTTCATTGGTTTTCTGCCTACCATGTGGAATGTACCCCTGAGACCTGGTGTGTGCACGAGTACATCAGCTGATGCGAGAACAGACATCATCATATTAAAAACAAGGTTCACTGTGCCTTTCTTTCAAGTGAACAAAAATTTTTAAAAAATCTTATTACAGGTTCAAAAATATTCTATGTGCTGTTATAATTAGGTCAACCAAACATTACTTGGTCAACATTAAAACAGAAAGCTGGGTAGCAGTTGAAGTCACAAATAGTTTTCTGTGAACTTGGATGTCTTGAGCAAAGCAGAGATGTTTGCATAATCTTTTCTGTAGCAACAACATTCCACATGCATATTTCTCTTTAAAAAGAAACTCCATGCTCAGTGGTATTCTGGGTTCAAGGTCTGAATAAAAAGCATCTCAAGTCAAAAGTCTTCTTCTAAAAACTGAGATGTAGAGAAGGTCATAAGCTTTTTACTTCTCTTTTAAATCACTTATGGATGACTAAAAACCACATTGATTCAAATACAAATTTACTTAAATCCCTGAACTTGAACTTTTAGTTATCTAGCCCAATTTCTTCCCCAAAATCTCACCAAATGTTTGAGGTTTATACAAACAAGATAAATCTACTATATACAACACTGAGCAGAGGAAAAGGTGCCACAGTGGATGCCACTGTTTGCCACAATAAAATTGCATGCATAATTTTTCTCAAGGCCTAGAAATAAAGTGTTAAATGTAGTCTACCGTTTTTGTGGCATTCTTCCAAAATATGAGTCTCAAAGTGTATATGATATAACATTTATATTTTAAAAAATGCAAATACAAAACTAGAGATCCCAGCCTAAAAATAAAAAGCAAATCTCTGAATATAATTATTTTGAACATCTTACTTTCCCAGGAGACTGCTCAAGCCAGCATTTAATAAAGCAATATTTTTAGGATAAAAACTAATTTGCTTTCTGCTTTCAACAAATGGGAGATGTGTCCAAGATTCATTTTTCTTCAATACAGCAAAGCTGTATCATATACTCTTCTAATTTTATAAATCCAACTATGTGGTTAGTATCATAACTTTACCAGTATGACAGACAATAAAAAATTCTACACAATAATATTGTCACACATTTTTATTATACATTGTACACTGAATTACACTAATACATACATATCACTGCATAGAGTTATATAAACATGTCTGAAACCCCTGAGTAAGATACTCCTAATAATCTAGAGACAGCAGAAGAAAATAATTGCTACATGCTTATGCCTCATTCATGTATGGAAATAATGATATTAATCATAATAATGATTATGCTATAATAGTAATAGACAATAAAGTTACGCTAAGGCGTAAGGCA
Organism: Potos flavus; assembly: GCA_028534135.1. NCBI lineage: Eukaryota > Metazoa > Chordata > Mammalia > Carnivora > Procyonidae > Potos > Potos flavus. Next base: position 23,659,632 of record CM052900.1, on the reverse strand, counting down.
GTCAACCAACTAACCAGGCTACATTTTTAAGGGGAATTAAACATCACCCGAATAAATTATAATATGATTATTGGCTAATTTAGGTTTCCACATAAGACTTCTTTGTAGCTGCTGAAGTAAAAACTGATCCTAATCACTCCAAATTAGTGCCAGTAAGCAAAATTTAAAATAACAATAGCTCTTTGTCAATCCTAATCTCTTTTTTTGAGAGGTAAATTTCAAAGTATACAACTGCCAGTTCTACTGATAAATCTAAAACCAGCCAGATGAACTGTTTATATCTCAGTCTTAGTCAAGTGAAACTATTAATGTGTGGATAAGGCTCTTTACAAGAAGCGAGTAATCTATTTCATTGTCTGAAGTTTAAACCATTCACTATGCCTCCCAGGAATTTTGTGATTTAGGAAATCACACACACATAATGCACATATACACAAAACATATATACACCAAAGTGGGGGGGGGAGGGTGGATATCTAAGGGTATTGTTTTAGGACAATGACTGCAGAAGTAAGTGAATTAGTAAGTAAATCTATTTAGCTCCTTCCTCATATATCAAAGCTTGTTTTACAGAAAATTATGTTCATGCTAAATGTGAAACCAAAAATAAAATAGAAGATCATTTGATTTGTTTTGACCAATAATAATTTCAAGTTTCTCCAATTAAAGGCCAAGCTAGGATTAGAAGCATTCTTGTCCATGTGTAGCTAAATTTCCAGTATATACTGATAAACAAGATGTGATTAATATTTTTGACATTAATTATAATGGTCTGCTAACTGGGATTTTGAACTTAATTGAGATTTTTATGACTATTGTAACGTGCAGAATGTATACAAAGATAAACAATGAGTTTATTCCAATAACTGCTGTTTCTCCATCTCAATGGATTACAAAAAAACTGTTAACAGAAAATCTGACTTGTGAATTTTGCTTGTGACTTTAATAAACTTTAGCTCATCAAAAGTTCTTAGAAAGTCTGAGCTGGTTACAGGTTGGAAATGCTTCCAATCAAAAAGTAGAAGTATCATAAAATATAAAATATTTTCTAAACTGAAACAAAGAAAAAACAATTTTTAAACATTTGAACAAGTATCCCTATCCTATCCCTAGTAGATAATTTTTTTTCTGGTGAGAGAAAAGGACTAATTGTAACTAAGGAATGAGAAAGTATTAAAACAATTCAAATGCATCAAAATGTTATATTATGTTTGGTGAAGCAAGATATCCCTTACTATAAAGAAAGACAGAAATTTTTTTCTATAAAATACTAGTTTCCCTTCCCTCTCACTAAATAAATATTGCTCACATTGAACATGGGTCCAGGTTTAATTTCATGTTAATTGCTTTGTATATATTATCTCATTTAATCTTCCCAATAAGCTCATCAAATAAATTCTATTATCTTTTCTTTACACATGACATATGACAAAATTAAGGCCCCAAAGGGTTAAGTAGCTAGCGAAAAATTACATGATTAGCAAGTTCAAACCCAAGACTTCAAAGCTAGTACTCATAACTCCGTCTAAGACAATTTGAGCTCTGTTCAGTAAGTTCCTGTACTTTGCAATCCTTAGTTGATCTAAGACCTCTAGATATGCACAACTCTGCATCCCAGTTTTTTGCTCTTTTCTTAAATCTCATACGGAATAATCTTTGGCTTCATTTTATATTCAAAGAGAAAATCTGTCCATGTGCCCAATAACTATAGGAGGATACAATATGAAATACTTCAACTAAATAGAAAATTTTTAGTCAATAAGACAAAATGAGAAGTTGAGAAGAATTCAACCCATAGTATGTGGGAACCAGGCAGGAGTAAGAAATTCCACTGCACGCTACCAATGTTTGCAACAGTTTCAGTGTTCATAACTCAAAGATGCCTGCTTTCGATTTACATTAACCAATACAAGCTTTAAGTTACTTGGTTGCATGGTCAAACCAGTTTACATAAAATAAGTTACTTCATGTGTCTAGTCTTAGACCTTCTAATACATGCTTGATCACCTCTGCAGAATGTCATTGTAGTAGGAAAAAAATGGCAGGCTCCAAAGATACATCAAATAAACAATACAGGGAATTGAATAAAAATGGAAATTTACCCTAAAATTCATTTTTAATTTTCGGCCCTCTGCTTTTGAAATAAGTGAAAAGAGAACAAAGGACTGATTGGTAACTAAGTGCTAAAAACTGTCATAAATTTCATGGACTCCAAGTGATTTTCAGCAGATTTGACCTGCCCTATGAAAACATGCAGAAAGCATCACCATAATTTCACTCCTTGTTTTGAATATTCATGTCTCTGTGTTACGCGTCCATTGAAGGGACAAGGATGCATCGGAGTCTTTTACAGTCTGGTCTGTAAATGAAATGCTCCAGGTATCCTTCAAGCAGAGCTGTTCAACAATTCCACAATGTGGTGGAGTGTGAAGTGCTCATTTTTAAATCAGTACATATAAGCATATTCTATATAGCATGAATGGATTCCCAATCCCTCCTTTTGGGCTGAGGAGTGGGGATGAGGTAGGATCAGGGGTGGGAGAGTTTAAGCAGGAGATGTCTGTATAGATAAGTCTTTGGACATATAAAAAAGGGCTACTAGCTGCCTATTTGGATTTTGTGAATAAAACTAAAGATAAAATTGGATTAACATCTCATAAAATAGATTGAGCCAGTGAATTATAACTCAAACATTTGTGCAGACATGAGTAAGCACTTCTCTGCTGTTGAACAAATGAACAAATACAGATCTTAATGTAAGATCTTACTGTTTTCCCCTGAGGTTGGTTTAAATCCTTGCTAGAACATTAAAGACTTTCTAATAGAATATTTCTGCAACACACACACACACACACACACACACACACACAGAATTTAAAGAGAATACTATGTGCTAGTCAACTTGTTACCTGATGAATATACATGGGAGTAGGGAAGAAAACTAACATTCAGGTTAATTATAGTATATTTTTATGATCAAGGGAGGCAATTTCAGTTTTCTCTCATTTAGATATAATTTTCAGCTAAATCCTAACAGACATAACTCTCCACAAGAAGGTAATGCCTGGATAGAGCCCAATGCAAAAAATTTATATTAGTACACATGAATGAGACTAAGTTATTTATTTTTAGCCTCATCATATTTTGGGGAGCACTCAAAAATCATGAAGATCCTTTGCTAAGTGTACATAGTGCCTCTAGTTGCCTGAGTCTCCAAGGATACCTGAAACCTCAGGCATACTGCAGTATGTCTACAATACAGAACCACAGGAAAAATATGAAACATCTTTTTGAAGGTTAATTTTATTTAAAAAAGTGTAAATAAGGTAAGTATTTTATATTAAAAATTGATAAATTGATAATTCAGCATACTTATTGCTCTCTTATTAATATTTATAAATTTTGTATTGGGCTGGATCATTTAAGGCTATACTTGCAAACTCTTGGGTTTTCATTTTTCTCTCTACCTAGGAGCCTAGTAGCATCTCAGTGGGAAAGTTTGAGAAACTCAAGTGGTTAATTACAATAAGACAAACCTCAATCAAATTTTAGTGAAAGGCGTCATACTATTAAAAACCCTAAGCAGCAGGCCACTTGTCAGTATTTGCAATGGGTTCTTAAAACAATTCAGTGTCTCTTCCTCTCTTGAATTAATTAGCTATTGATCAGTTTGAGATGCAGTCCTACTGCATTTTAACTTCTCCAAGTCAGGATACATATTACAATCAAAGTGATAAAAAATTATAGAGTCATGTTTGAATTGGCAGTATTTTATTCCTTTATCTAAAATAATAATGCCACTTACAATCACTGGTATCTTAGAGTCAATACAATGCATTAAAAAAATCATTGGACAATCCCACTATACAGTGGGTTTAATGTTACAAAGCCTATCCTTCAAAATCCAGTTACCTTTAACTTACATTCGTATAAGATATATTTTGTGGCCAAAGTATACCGCAAACAATCAATAAATTCCAGATGCTATTATATTTAGTTTGTTGACGGTTCTGTTTTCTTGAATAAATGAATGAATAAATACATAAATAAATTTTTATTGGTGATAAATAGGGCTTTCTCTACACACTAAAACACACAAAATGTTTTAGAGGCCATTCTATGTTCAAAACAAGTCAATAGATGTCTTACTGATACTCATTTTTTATTGAAGAACACAGCAAACAAGTACAGGAAGAGTCAGTTTATGAAACAAACCACCAGTTAAGAACACTTATGTGGTCAACATTTTATTTATGAACTGTATAATGAATATGAGAACTTTACCTTGGATAATAAACCTTCAGAAAGACATAGTGCAAGACTTGTCTTAGTTCCATATTCTTAGGGGTTAAGTGAAGTATCGGTCCTTCACGGCTTATTTGAAAAGTAAGTACATGCTTTTAGATGATAACAACAGCAATAACCTTGGCAATGATAATGTGAAGAAAGAGGAAACAGCACCAAAGCTGAAGGCCAAATCTGAAATAGGTCCCATTAGGACTCCTGAAAGCATCTCTTAAGCAGCACAGGTTGGCTCTAGGTAGCATGAACATTACTTAAGTTTCCCTTGGAAATCAACATGACTAGATAATTGGTTCAGCCACATAAAAAATACTAAGTTTTAGTGTTTAGTGTTAGTATAAAAATATGGACTTGTTAGAGCAGAGAGCTGAAAGGACTTTAGAAATTGAGGAATTAAATGTGTGAGATCTTTTACACCTGAGGTTGTTGGCACACATGCCCCCAATCTCATAAGACTTTCACAGCTAGGGCTCCATATGTAAAGGAATAAAATGTGACTCTTGGGTTTGGAGGGTTATTTAAGAGTAAAAGGCTTATGAATCACAAATCAGGACACACAAACATGATTTCTTGCTGCTATTCAACTATTCAATACAATCCCAATAGAAGGGAAAAACTTAATGAAGCTTTTTTTTTTACAATCCATAAGTTAATAAGCATAAAACAACCAACTAACCAATTAATCCCCCCCAAAAAATAACTTTAATAAAGAAGGAAATTATAAATTGAGGACTGAAAAATAAACTTAAAAAACAAGCTATATTTCCCTCTTATTCTCTTATTCTAATAAAAGAAAGTTTGCATTTCTGCCCCTGTGGTTGGCAGTCTTCTAAGATGGACCTCAATCTTCTCTGCATCCTAAAACTCTCAAACATCTGTAATTTCTTCCCCTAGAACATGGGCTGGATTGAGTGATTTGTTTCTAATCAATAAACTATGGCAAAATTAATGGGATGTCACTCATGCAATCAGTTTGCAAGGCTGTGACTTCTAGCTTCCTAACAGTTTCTCTCTATTGCCTTTTCAGCAAGCATGCTTTGATGAATTAAGTTGCATGTTGGAGAGGTCCATGTGGCAATGAACTACGGCCCCCAGTTCAACCACTCACAAGGAACTGAATCCAGGTAAGTTCAGAAGTGAATTCCCAATCTAACATTCAGATGAGACAACAGCCATGGCCAATATCTTGATTATAACCTCATGGGGAACCATGAAGAAGAGGACTCATCTGACTACTGAAAACAAAAACTATGAGACAATAAATATTATATATATATATATACACACACACACACACACATATATGTATATGTGTGTATACACACACACACACACACACACACACACACACACACACACAAATGGAATACTATGCAGCCATCAAAAATGAAATCTTGCCATTGGCAACAACGTAGATGGAACTAGAGGGTATTATGTTAAGCAAAATAAGTCAGTCAGAGAAAGAAAATTATCGTATGATCTCTCTGATATGAGGAATTTGAGAGGCAGGGTGGAGGTTCATGGGGGGAAGGGAGGGAAAAATGAAACAAGATGGGACCAGGGAGGAAGACAAACCATAAGAGACTCTTAATCTCAGGAAACAAACTGAGGGCTGCTGGGTCGGGGGGGAGGGATGGGGTGGCTAGGTGATAGACATTGGGGAAGGTATGCTTTATGGTGAGTGCTGTGAATTGTGTAAGACTGATGATTCACAGACCTGTATCCCTGGGGCAAATAATACATTACATGTTAATTTAAGAAAGCTCAAATAAAATAAACTATTAAATTTATTATAAAATTTAGGTAAAGATTCAGATAAACTTTTTTTTTTAAAGATTATTTATTTATTTATTTGACAGAGAGAGAGAGAGATCACAAGTAGGCAGAGAGGCAGGCAGAGAGAGAGGCAGAGAGCCCAATGCAGGGCTCAATCCCAGGACCCTGAGATCATGACCTGAGCCGAAGGTAGAGGCTTTAACCCACTGAGCCACCCAGGCACTCCATCAGATAAACTTTAAAATAGGTGTTTTTTTTTTAAATATGCAGAACAATATGGAAAGACTGAGAGTTAGCATTCACTTGGGGCTACATCTGGTAGTAATTAGCTATGCTAATTTAGTGCGGTAGGTAACAGCATGAATTCGGAAGCCAGTCAACTTGGATTCTTTTTCTTACTCTGCTACCTAACATATCTGAGACATTGGATAATCTCTTTATGCCTCAGTTTACTCATTTCTAAAATGGAATAATAAGACTATCCACTTAGATGAGGATTAGACAGGATAATACATGTAAAGCATCTGAAATTGTTTCTAGCATACAGTGGGAGTTTAAAAAGATGTCAGCTAAACTACGAGTGATCTTATGCATATGTCCTACCTCTATGTGTCATGGTTTTTCCAGGTACAAAATAAAAGCTTACATAAAATAAGTTTGTAAAGTCCTCTACAGTCTTAAAATCTTGATGATCTTTGTCTTCTATCACTCAAAATACTTAAAATAAGTAGAAAATAGGTAGTCATTCCTTTATTCATTTATTTCAGACTTATTTATTAAGTCCCTACACGTACTAGACAGTATAATAGATGTTGATAATACCAAGATAGAAGCTTGCTCTTGACTTCCAGCTGCTGATCTAGAGAAGCAGTCTAAGATAATGGTTAATTTGTCAGATAAGAGACTAAAGATTCTTAAAGTTCTTACCAAGCTAAAACAATAAGAATACCCAAAGGAAAATACGATTTAATATAGGTAAATTCAAGGTCCTGCCTTTAGTTTAAAATGAAAAAAAAAAAAAAGGATAGATGAAGAAGGACATGTTTAAAAGCTATTCATGTAAATTAACTTGGGGACTTATTTGGGATAGTGTTATTCAATGGTACAATAAAGCTACTAAAAATGGATAATGTCTAGGTTGAAACAAAAGAAAATGAATGTCCAGACCAATGAACCAAATAGTCCCATGCTTTTCTGCACTGTTAGGACCAAGTGTGGATATTGTGTTCAGGGCTACAAGTTAAGGTAAAATTGACTTAAGTCTATTAAGAACAGATGAAGAGCCAAATAATGCATACGTAGGCAAAAAGAAATGTTAGGGACGTAAAATAGCCATAAAACAACAATGATACTATAATAATCACAACATTGATAATGTAGTGCTTTCTATGTGCTGGAGTGTGTTGGAGACACTTTAAACAGGTTGTTTGCTTTGACTCCTTCATAAATCCCAGGAGGTCATAGTGTTAGTTCCCTTTTTTCAAATAAAAAATCTGATGCTCAGAAAAAGTAAGTTGTCTAAGATTACTTTTCATATCAAATATTTGAAGGCATTTGTGTAGACGAAAAAGACATGTTTTTTTTCCACAGGAAAATTAATGGAGGCTACAACTTGACAGAAAAGAAAAATTCTTAGTATTCATAATTGCATTAAAGTTGAATTATCTACCTGCCTAGTAGCAAGGTCTTTGCTACCCATGATCAAGCTAAAGTGAACTGTCAGTGCTGTGTGGGAGGTGAGCTCAGGTAACCTTCAGGTTCCCTTGCAACATTAAAGTCCATGACTGGGATTCTGAGAAATGTTTTTTTTTTTTTTCCCCCTTGGTCAAATCAAAACAAAAAATCATTCAAAGCAGTTGTTATGCTGAACTGACAAGTCTCTTCAATAAAAATAGTTATTCCAATTAATTTGTGTAGACATATCCTTTAATATATTTCTGTCAGTGGTCATGTTTCATTCGGATTTACTAATTTTTAAAAGCAATTGTATGACTATCACCTATATATAATATTAGTAGCAAAAATAACAACAGGACCTTTATCCACAAAGTTTTAGAATACAGTTACTTCAAAATCTCTCACTGCCCTTACTAGACATTGTAGAAGCTTGATGCTGATAAACCTCTAACAAGTTACATCTAAATAAATATTAATGCCATAACTGAAAGAAAATTCAGCCAAAGTTTGGCAATGGAATACAAGAGTCCTTTACTATTTCTTGAACGTACATTCTCCCTGAAATGTAGACTCCTCAAATATATGAGGCCTGTTTTAAGTGGAAGGAAACCCTCCAACTGAGATCAAATTACAAAGTATATGCATGAGAGAATGTTATGTATCAAACTGGCAAGTGTGGGCTATGTGTGCATAACCAGTTTCCATCCTTTGTCTTAAGTTCTTGATAGCTGAGTCAGATTCAGGGGGTGGGGAAAAAAGTAACTATGGATTGTATGCATGAAGCAGCAATAGAGAAACTGGGAGAACCCAGAGCAAAATATTTGTTACTCATGGGACTAGAACCACAAAACTCTAGGGCTTCCCTTACGTAAATACACAGAGAGACACAGAATAAAGACAAATTGGGTTCATTTATTTAGTTCTTTGCTTTCTTTATGTCCTTATTCCACCCTCCCTTTTTTTGGTAAATTTTTATAGTGTCTCTAGCATGTTAGTAGCTAAACAGTTCAAATCTTAAGTCCCATCCTTTAATGTTATACCTTCACTGACCCATGTAGTGCTTCGTATTGTGTTAAAATTATCTGTGTGACTATTTGATTAATATCCATTTCTTCACTAGATTGTACACTCTATGAGTGTAGGAATAATGTCTGTTTTTGCTCACCTTTGTCCCCAGTGTTTCAGCACTATGTGTCATACACACAGATGCCAGTGAACGAACAAACTAATAAATGCAACCTTGGAGAGAAAATTTTGATTAACCGCAGGGTTTATAAGCTATCTGCACAAGCTCCAGGATAGACACTATTATACACAAAGAATGTCTTTGCAGAAAAGTTTAAGGTAAAACCACTCTCACACTGTTGGAGAACACTACCATAAATTGTATCATCTCCGAAAACTAAAAAGCACAGTAAACACAGCCCACAAGTTAGCCTTAAATTGACCAAAGTCTAGGATGTTTTTCCATCCCTAATTTATGCGATTTTATCACTGCCATCTATTTTTTTTCTGGAAAGCCAAGCCAGATTTCTGGCTTTTCAAATTGTACTTCATAAGCTCCTAGCTAACACACAACAGGTTTGTCATGAGTTACCAAGCAATGAGATTTGACATCAGGCAATATGGATAACACCATACCACATCTTAAAAATACCTTTTCGTGAGGCATACAAAAGGATAACGTGATGCAGGTTTTGTTGGCTTGCTTGAGTGGTGTCTTTAACCACTTTCTGTAAGCTAAAATAAATGGAGAATATTTCACAATTGATCTGTGTACAATCTGTGTAATGCTCATTACAGTTACTTCAGAATAGAGAAGTCAAAACCATATCCATATTCAGAAACTAGAATACTTTATAGATCTGATGTAATATAATAAAAATTTGCGAATATTTTGTTTTATAATAAATATTTCAATTAAGTGATATAGTTTTGATTACTTGTTCTGTTACAACTTGTAGCTTTTTTGATGATAGGCAAAAAAATTAATATACACTTTGGAAGAAAAATTATAAACAAAGTGTTCTAACTCAAAAAATAAGTTGTAGCCTCAAGGGACTGGAATAAAACATTTATAGAGGCTATAACGTTATGTGCTATTTAGCAAATTTACTAATTTTTTTCATTTGCATTATTGTAGGAGGGTAATAAAATACATCAGGTTGCACTTAATGCAGCCTTAGTGACCTGGCAAATTCATGTTTATATTCTCATGTAGGACTTTGTTTCTCAAAAGTACAATCTCTCCTGCATATAACTATCACTCACCCATAAACATTAGAATGTGTACCAGGTTTTTAGGAAAAGCCTTATTTCTCTTATTTCAGGAAGCTTTTAAAGAAAGGATTCTTCATGTCTGAGAAGTTGAAATCTATTATTTTGTACATCTTTTTGTTTTCAAATAGCTTTCTGTAAGGATCCAGCACTGCCAAGAGAGCTGTTCAGATTCTTTTTTTTTTTTTTAAAGATTTTATTTATTTATTTGACAGAGAGAGAGATCACAAGTAGGCAGAGAGGCAGGCAGAGAGAGAGGGAAGCAGGTTCCCCGCCGAGCAGAGAGCCTGATGCGGGGCTCGATCCCAGGACCCTGAGATCATGACCTGAGCCGAAGGCAGAGGCTTTAACCCACTGAGCCACCCAGGTGCCCCTGTTCTCAGATTCTTATTTAGAAAATTATTCACGTTACAACAGAATTAGCTAGTATGTCTTCTTAACTTCTAGAGAAATCCATTGCATAACATAATCAAGCATGTCTATCAAATCTAAGGCAGTATACATTTTCACCAGAATTTGTCTGTGTTTGTTTATTCATTTTATTAACTAAAGTCCATACTTCGTTCAGATTCCTTAGTTTTACCTAATGTTCTTTTTCTTTTTCTTTTTTTTTTTTTTTTTTGGTCTAGAATCCCATCCCATAACATATACTAACCATATATCCTTAGGCTACTCTTGTTTTTTTTTTTTTTTTTGATGACCTTGATATTTTTGAGGACTGCTTGTCAAACAGTTTGTAGAATACCCCTATACTTAGATTTTTCTGGTATTTTTGACATGATTAGACAGGAGTTATATGCTTCAAGGAGGTAGAGTTACTCTCTTTTCTCCCTTTCAATACTGCACTCCTTAAAAAGAAGACACTCTATGCAGCCTATGCTTAAGGAGTTGGGAGTTATACTCCCTGTCCTCTAGGGCTGAGCATCTATATAAATTATTTTAAATTCTTCTGCACAGGAGACTTGTTCACTGGGACTTGAACAAGGGAATCTTAAACCAATCCTCATTTGATTACTAACAAACCATGTAGCCCTTAGAAAATCACTTAGTTTTATTGGGTACAGTTTATTAAAAAAAAAAAAACACTTTAAAAATTTAAAGAATAGTTGTAGTTTGTTAAACATATGCTATATGCCAGACTTTATTAGGTGCTTAGTGAATTTTGTCTCATATCATCACCATAACAACCTTACAAAGAAAGCATTACTATTCTTATTTCAAAGATGCAGAAGTTTGAAGCTCAGTGAGGTAAAATACCCTGCCCAATTCACACCCACAATCCATCAAATACTGAAAGCTAAACTATGTACATGTATAAGCACTCACACACTCACTCACACACACACACACACACACACACACACACACATACATAGGCATTAAGCATTATGAACTAACACCTTCCCATATATAACAAAAGCAGGAAGCATGTCAAAGACTCTGGTTTGTCTTTTAAAGAAGAGAAGACTTGGCTAATTGGAGATTTCCAATTCTAATTTTTCCCCATTAACATTTTTCATCATAAAAAATATAAATGACTTCCATATCCACTACCACTAGAACTGGTCATCTACCTGGTTTGAGGTGTCCAATTCTCTAAGGGTTTCACTCATTTGAGTGAATAAGATGCCATGATATAAAGTCATACAATTATAAGAGGAGCATGTGTTTTTAAGAGGATGTCAATTTCCCAGTGAGCATATTTTATTTCTAGGCATAAATATGCATTTGCTTAACTATCCACATGTTCCATCTTACAAGACCATTATTCTTGCTCAGCAAACATGGAATATTCTATGTTTTTACGAAACCAGATTTCTATTCAAACATTTTATCTGAAACTTGCATGACCATCAGGGCACACATATTCCTAATATTAACCAGGAATCTCTCTGTATTGTACAATGTTATGAAATACATCATAAGGCACAATCTACTTGGTAAATGCTGAAGAGCATTTCACACTTCATTATTACAAAATGCACATGCTTATAAATATATAATGACCCACTTGAAAACACAAAGTTCGGGTCAGGTCCATTAGGAGAAAACAAACACAGTTCAGCAAATATCTCTTAATATACCTTAATATCTCTCAGAATGGATTCTTCACTGAAATGGTTAATGCCTTTACTTTCAAAATGGAACAATAAAGTTTTATTTTTTCAGTGGGATTCACTTAATTTGCAAGGATCAAACAGATTTAAAAGAATTCAATCATTCCTTTATGTAACTTTGTATATAACACAAATAGAACAGTGCAGTATATACCTACCCAGCCTGATAGTATAAATGTATTTTTAAGTGGTTAGAAGCTTCAATGTAAAGCTCATTAATTAGACCTAATGAGTAATTCGACTCAACTCCCTAACACATTCCGTACTATAAAACCTGTAAATGCGTGGGGTACACCAAGGAATGGAAGACAGATTGAGGTTCTTTACCTCTAC
>CM052900.1:23565655-23646650 GCA_028534135.1 Potos flavus | reverse complement strand
TTATGGACATTGAGGAGGGTATGTGCTATGGTAAGTGCTGTGAAATGTGTAAGCCTGAGGATCCACAGACATGTACCCTGGGGCAAATAATACATTATGTGTTAATTAAAAAATAAAAAATTAATAAAAAATTTAAAAAAAAAGCTCCATATGACACAAATACGGAAACATTTCGGTCATAATTTAACACTATTTCCACAATACTTAATGCCTGAATAAAAGCATCCTTGTAATGTCCTCAGTTCTAAAATAATCAGTGTTATATTTGATGATGACTTCTGTTTTATTTTTATTTCCCTAGTGCTATTGTGATTTTCCCCTCCCAGTTTCACCTGTTACCTAATTCTCCAGCTGCTTTCCTCAGTCTTTCATCTGTTTACCTTATTGCCCTATTATTTTAGACAAGTATAAGAGTTGTGCAGGCCACTTTCCCTGCAAACCCAACTCTGGTCATTCATCCTTTGATAAAGCAAGGGCAGAATCCAACATCATTTTCTCACCATTATTACGGTTTATTTCCTTTAAAAATTTGGCAGTAAGTTTCTATTACTTTGTTAATCACCCTTCCTATCAAATTCCATTGCTTAAGGGGTGAGTCCCAGTGTCACAATACTTATCACACTTACTTATTAATAAGTATCACACCTACTTATTAATTTATCCCTTCAACCATCCATCTTAACATCCATCCATTTTTTTAATACTATATGGAGTATGGGGCAGGAGAGATGCAGGAATTTGCTGCAGCATAGAATGCACGAAGTTAAGGAAGAAGAATAAATCATGATAGTGTAATACAACTTTTAGAATTTAGATATGGCTAGAACATAGTGAACTATGAGAAAAAGTGAGAGATGATACTAAAGGCTAGTTTAAGTAAGGTATGGTATTTGAACCTCAATATGAGGGTACTTTGGGGCCACCAACGCATTTTAACTAGAAGAATGGCATGATTGGGTTTTGACTTTTAAAAAAGCTCTGGTTTCCCAATGAAGTCTGCACCAGGACAGATATTAAGATCTTGCCAAGTAATTTCATATATACTGTGCCATATAATTATAACTTCTTTAATCTCTCTTTCATATGCCTTCTTGCTCTCATTGCTATATCAAATCCTGGAGCATTTAATCCTGAGTCTATATTCTACAAACCTAGATCATCCATTCACCTTCTGCTTTATAACTTACCTTTCTCTAAATAAGATTCTTTAAAATATATTTCTTCCTTTGAATAAAAAAAGGACTACCCCAACCCAATTTCTACATATAATTCACTATTTTCAAAGCTTTTAATGACATCGATTCATTTACAAAAATGGAGAAAAGGGAAGAAAGAAGAGGAACTGATAAGAAATGAATAAATGACCACTATATGATGAAAGTGGATCCAGAACTGGTCTTATAGAAAGGTAGCTGCTTGGTGGAGAGCAGCGGAGAAGATGGTAGAAAATACTTCTTCTTTACCTACTGATTCTGTTACTATTTCTAAAGGCTCATCCATATTTATCTTGCTCTGAGAACAGTTATTTTGAAAATTGATGTGAATTTTAACATGGTTAATTTCCCATCATCTCTACTTCACTTGGCCTCAGTCTAGATATACCCACATTTCTTTAAAAATAAAGCTTAAATTACTTTGATTATAAAACTGGCACATGTTCATACTGTTCAATAAATACAATGGGCATAAAGGAGAAAACAAAAAATATTCAATTGCACCACTAAAGAGGAATCATTGTGAATGTTTTAGATGTGTTTCCTGTCAATGGTTTTATGCATATACTTACAAATACACAGCTACCTCTCTACTACCCATTCTCATTACACAAAGTCAGAGCTGTAATAGATGTAGTTTTTCTAAAATTAGAACAATGACAGTATCTAGGTACAGAGTTGCAAAGACCAAATTAACTAATACCTTTAAATTGTCTGTGCCAGGTGTGGTACATACTACATGCTCAAAATATTAGCTAATATTTTTCATTGTTATAATTACTCAGGTATACATACATATTCATTCAACATTTTGTGGGAATTTTCTCTTGTCAAAATACGATTTTTAACAGATGCAGTGGTGGTGTCACTGAAGACATGGTTTTTCATCAGAGAATCCTATGTTGAAGTGTCTGTTGGTTCTACTATTTACTGCTTGTGGGAGATTATGCATGGTTTCCTCATTTGAAGTTGTGGATAATATTGTGTATCTTTCAGAATTTTTTTATGGTTAGAGACCATGGGTGCAAGGTATCATACTAAATATCAAATAAATAATAATATTTGTTTCCAGTGTTCCTGCTATGATAGCTGCAATGAATATGTTCATATATATTGCTTTTTACAACTTTTGAATTATTTCCTTGGGAATGATTCCCAGAAGTAGGATTATTGAGTCAAAGGTTATAAAAAAAATAGTTATATTCTTTATATTTATTGTTAACGTTGTTTTCCAATAAGTTTCAACCAATATATAATGTAATAAGCAAAGCACTTCATATATTTAAGAATGTTCCTATACCTATTTCATTCAAGTCCACATCCTTTGCTCATCAGTTAAGAAGGGGAGAATATGGGATGGATTTTATTGCAGGAATTCCAAACCACTGGGAATTGAACAGATGCCGCTAACTCATTTTACATTTGGGAGACCACCAGTCAGCCGTGCTCAATAACAGCTTTCAGAAACATCTGGATTTAAACTTACAGCCTAAACATGACAGGTTAAGTAGTAAATAGTCATAAAATAGCTTCATGTCTTGATTCTCAAAAATCTGAATTCACTGAGATTTTTATAATTTTTAGATGATAGAAAATTGCAAATAATGTAAGCATTAAGGCTCACATAAACTATACAGTATATCATTTTGGTATTATGGACGTCTGGTCGATGTGGAGTTTAGGAAGGCTCAGAGGATTTTTACAAATTCTGTTTCGAAGGTACAAAGGAGCACAAAGATATATGCGGTCTTCAAGTTATATTTATTGAATCTTAATTTATGTGAACCTGAAATAGCTTATAAGAATAGAGAAAGGTAGTAAAAATTTTGGCTTAAAAACCAGCACTTATGATATTCTACCCATATTGTGAGCCTCACTGAAATGCTAGCTTCTGGAAGGCAGAGTTCATGTCTAATGTATTGTTCTTCAAGGATTACCATAGTAATAAGTACCACAGTAAACCCTTGCATGTATGCCTATGAAAATGGGGGCTATTCCAGTCACTATTGTTGCATTATTCCCCCAATTGAGTGGCTTATAACAACCATGCCATTATGCTCATTAGGCTCACAGCCTCTGTGGGTCAGGATTTCAGAAAACGCACACGGGGAATGGGCTGTTTCTTCTCCATGATGCCCAGGACTTTAACTCCGTATCTGTAAATAATGCGAGTGAATGGGGGTTGGAATCATCTGAAGGCTCATTCGCTCATTGTCTACAGCCTGAGCTGGAATGACTCAAAAATGGGGATTTGTTAACCAGAGCACCTACACATGGCCTCTCTATGTGGCTTCACTTCCTCACAACATGGTGACCTCAAGGTAGGTAGACTTCTAATATGGCAGCTCAGGGCTCCAAGCATGAGTACTGTAATAAACAACATGGAAAATTAATTGCCTTTTATAACACAGCCAGATTCAAAGAGAAGGGAATTCTTTATGGCATAATGACATGCAGACACGGTACTATTTATGACATAATACTACACATACATATAATGTTATTATAACCATCTTTGGAAAATACAACCAATAATTACCCTCTAGTCTTGTTTTAACTTTAACTTCTACTCTTTCTACCATGTTAAATTTAAAAATTGTATTTTCTTTATATAGTTTTAGTACCCAAACATGGTGGGGATTTTTTTGTTTCTAATTTAAAAATTGTATGTGATTTTTTCAAGCTACACCTTCCTAAAAGATTCTGATACACCCCACTGGGTGGGCAGGTAGAACTGGTATGTCCTCCTGATAAAAAATTACTTCCCTCTCATTGATTTCTCAATTGCCCAGTAATCAGAAAAGAACTAAGCACACATTAATATCCTTTCCAGAGAGGGTATTTTGTATTTGAACAGAAGAGAAATTCTCAAAATAGTTGGTGAATTATTGCCTTCTAGAGTTTGTTTGAATAGCCTTCTAGAGTTTGTTTGAATTTTTTAGTTACCTCTGATAAATTTTTGGCCATGACTTGCAAAGTTCGATACAATGGAAGGCATTTCAAAGAGTAGAAGAATATATAGGGATATTTTATGCTTAAGATAATTTCCATAGTGATCTTTTCCCCTGTAAACTGCATAAGTTTAATTTGTAAACTCCAAGTATGTAAGTTTGAGTCCCATATGAAACATGATGATCACAAAATACAGAATTTCCCTTTCTCTCTGACATGGAGCCCTCTCAGCTCCTATGCACACTCAATCCTCAGTTAAGAGCTTTTTTGAGTGCTGTGCGTGGGATTTCCACTTCCACTTTCAACTTAATTATTTATTTGAATCAAAGTCTTTTTAAGTTCCTTAGTTTATCTTCACTGTCAGGAAGAGATAATGACAGTTCTACTTTGACGGTGTTTATTAATTTTCTGTTCTTTTTTTCTAAACATAAACCTGGGATCAATGCTTACTTCTATATACTGAACAACTAAACTAAAATAAAGACACATATGACAGATGGTCATTTTCCCAAAAATATTACAAACAGGACCTAACTCATTAATATTGAAGTATTAAACAATCTCTTTTATTGACTGTATTTTATTTGTACTTGGTCTTTCTTTTTTTTTAAGATTTATTTATTTGACTGAGAGAGACACAGCAGGACAGGGGACACAAGCAGGGGGAGTGGGAGAGGGAGAAGCAGGCTTCCCGCTGAGCAGGGAGCCCAATGCAGGGCTCGATGCAGGGCTCGATCTGAGGACCATGGGATCATGACCGGAGCTGAAAGCAGAGGCTTAAAGACTGAGCCACCAAGGTTCCCCTCCTATTTGATCTTTAACTGAAAGAAATATAGCCTAGCCCTACAATGTAGTGTTTATAAGCAAAAATGCAGATAAACTAGTTTAAGATATTTTTAAAAGATTTTATTTATTTGTCAGAGAGCAAGAAAGAGCCCAAGCAGGGGAACAGCAGGCAGAGGGAGAAGCAGGCTCCCTTCTGAGCAAAGAGCCTGATATGGGGCTCTATCCCAGGGTCCTGGGATCATGACCTGAGCAGAAGGCAGGTGCTTAATCAATTGAGCCAAGGGAGCCTGCTTCTCCATCTGCCTGCTGCTCCCCCTGCTTAGGCATTCTCTCTCTCTGGCAAATAAATAAATAAAATCTTTAAAAAATAAATAGATAAAATATTACCTTTACTTGTATACTCATACCTGGGTAACATCAGTTAAGGCAGTTTGTGTAAGCAAGTCGCTTATTTGAAAAAAAAAAAGTAAAAACAACAATTATTTGCATATTTTTTAGATTTAAATAAAATTTTGTATCTGGTCAGGAATAGTGCTAGGAAGTAGTTTTCCTAAGAACAACAACTTTCTTAAAGCAATTCTTATACATGTTTGGCAAATTATTCCCATCTCTAAAGAAGGTTATTTATTCTGAATATATTCTCCAAAAACTTAGAGGAAAATATCATTCATTTGGGGGCACCTGGGTGGCTCAGTGGGTTAAGCCTCTGCCTTCGGCTCAGGTCATGATCTCAGGGTCGTGGTATGGAGCCCCGAATCAGGCTCTCTGCTCAGCAGGGAGCCTGCTTCCCCCTCTCTCTCTGCCTGCCTCTCTGCCCACTTGTAATCTCTCTCTGTCAAATAAATAAATAAAATCTTTTAATAAAAAAAATATCATTTATTTGAACCTCTTCCCTACTCTCTGTTGATCAAAATTTGTTTTAAATTTGTGAAGGAAAAGTAAAAGAGGCATGAACAATAAAGAGCTTTAGATTTAGCTACTCAGAATGACTGGGTTCAAATTCTACATCTGTTTCAAAGTAAATGTATAATCTTTTAAAAATCATTTTATTTCATTGGCCGTCTGTTTTTCTACAAAATGGATATGATAATACCTACTATTTATAAAAATGTGCTTATCTGTTTGGATGATGATACTGCTTAACAAAGGTAGACTTATTTATACCCTATTTGTTACTAAGCATCTTTCTTAAAATAGAATGTCATTTTCATACTTGCTTTGCTGACAGAATATCTGATATCCATTGTCCTCTTTACAGATAAATTGATTAATTCCATACACAAAGCAATAGTAATTTCATTGGCAGGAAATGTGATTGTGCTAAATGGATGAGATAAATTGCATCCTAATCATGTGTCCATATAAAGTACATACATATAAAGTAAATATAGGAGGTCAATTCCCAACTTCTATTAATATTTATTTATTTTGTCAATGAACTTTTTTTCTTTTCTTTTCTTTTTTTGTCAGCTAACTCTTGAGAGGAAATGAAAAGTATCAGACATGGTAGATATCATAAAGAAAGAAACCCTTAAAATTAAGATAGTTGTACTCCTTAATAATTTCCTGAACATTGGGAAAAGGTCCTGGTTACTCAGCATTAACACTAATCTTTCAGATCACTTCACTGGCTGAAAATTGCCCCTAAATAATCTGAGCACCATGATACGCATTTATTTATGTAAATATCCTACCAGTAGCTATGGGGTACCTAGAACATTGATTTGCCACTGTTGGCTGATCGTCAATATTCCATGGAAAACTCAGGTCAAGCAAGTAGATATACACTTTTCCCCTCCTTAATGTGTTTTAATCAATCCTACTACATGAAGGTGGATGAAAAGCATGCCTGAATTCTACTCTGCCCCCATTCTATTTTTTTCTTTTTTCTTTTCCTTTTTTAAAAATTGAAATTCAGTTAGCCAACATATAGTACATCATTAGTTTCAGATGAAGAATTCAGTAAGTAATTCATCAGTTGCATATAACACCCAGTGCTCATCACATCACATGCCCTCCTTAAAGCCCATCACCCAATCACCTCGCTCCCCCATCCACCTCCCCTCCAGCGACCCTCAGTTTGTTTCCTATACTTAAGAGTCTCTCACGGTTTTTTGCCCTCTCTGATGATTTTCCATCCAGTTTTTCCTCCCTTCCTCTATGATCCTCTGTCCTTCTTATATTCCACACATGAGTGAAACCATATGATAACTGTCTTTCTCTGACTGACTTATTTCACTCAGCATAATACCCTCCAGTTGCATTCACATCGATGTAAATGGTAAGTATTCATCCTTTCTGATTAATATTCCATTGTATATATATACCACATCTTCTTTATCCATTCATCTGTTGATTGACATCTGGGCTCTTTCCACAGTTTGGCTATTGTGAACATTGCTGCTATAAACACTGCGGTGCACGTGCCCCTTGGGATTACCACACTTGTAGTAGTACAATTACTGGTCTTGGATAGCTCTGTTTTCAACTTCTTGAGGAACCTCCATACTGTTATCCAGAGTGGCTGTACCAGCTTGCATTCCCACCAATACTGTAAGAAAGTTCCCCTTTCTCCACATCCTTGCAAACATTTGTTGTTTCCTGACTTGTTAATTTTAGCCATCCTACCTGGTGTGAGGTGGTATCTCATTGTGGTTTTGATTTGTATTTCTCTGATGCCAAGTGATGTGGAGCATTTTTTTCATGCGTCTGTTGTCCATTTGGACGTCTTCTCTGAAGAAATGGCTGTTCATGTCTTCTGCCCATTTTTTTTTAAAGATTTTATTTATTTATTTGACAGAGAGAGAGAGATCACAAGTAGGCAGAGAGGCAGGCAGAGAGAGAGGGGGAAGCAGGTTCCCCACCGAGCAGAGAGCCTGATGCGGGGCTCGATCCCAGGACCCTGAGATCATGACCTGAGCAGAAGGCAGAGGCTTTAACCCACTGAGCCACCCAGGTGCCCCATTGTGCCCATTTCTTGACTGGATTATTTGGTTTTTGGGTGTTGAGATTTGTAAGTTCTTTATACAACTTGGATATTAGCCCTTTATCTGATATGTCATTTGTAAATATCTTCTCCCATTCCATAGGCTGCCTTTTAGTTTTGTTGACTGTTTCCTTTGCTGTGCAGAAGCTTTTTATCTTAATGAAGTCCCAACAGTTAATTTTTGCTTTTGTTTCCCTTGCCTTTGGAGACATGTATATCAACAGGTTGCTGTGGCCGAGGTCAAAGAGGTTACTGCCTGTGTTCTCCACTAAAATTCTGATGGATTCCCATCTTACAATTAGGTCTTTCATCCATTTTGAGTTTATCTTTGTGTGTGGTGTAAGAAAATGGCGCAGTTTCATTCTTCTACATGTGGCTGTCCAATTTTCCCAGCACCATTTGTTGAAAGACTGTCCTTTTCCATTGTATATTCTTTCCTGCTTTGTCGAAGATGATTTGATCACAGATTTCAGGGTGCATTTCTTGGGTCTCTATTCTGTTCCATTGATCTATGTGTCTGTTTTTGTGCCAGTACCATACTATCTTGAGGATTACAGCTTTGTAATATAGCTTGAAGTCCCATTCTGATGCCATCAGCTTTGGTTTTCTTTTTCAACACTCCTGTTGTTACTTGGGTTTTTTTCTGGCTCATATAAATTTTAGGATTATTTGTTCCAGCTCTGTGAAAAATGTCAATGGTATTTTGATAGGAATTGCATTGAATGTGTAGATTGCTCTGGGTAGCATAGATATTTTAACTATATTTATTCTCCAATCCATGAGCATGGAATGTTTTTCCATTTCTTTGTGTCTTCTTCAATATCTTTCATAAGTATTCTGTAGTTTTTAGAGTACAGATCCTTTCTTTACCTCTTTGGTTAGGTTTATTCCTAGGTATTTTATGGGTTTTGGTGCCGCTGTCAATGGGATTGATTCCTTAATTTCTCTTTCTTCTGTCTCATTGTTTGCATATGGAAATGCAATGGATTTCTGTGCATTGATTTTATATCCTGTCGTTTTGCTGAATTCTTGTATGCTTCTTGTATGCATTCTAACAATTTTGGGGTGGAGTCTTTTGGGTTTTCCACATAAAGTAACATGTCATCTGTGAGGAGTGAGAGTTTGATGACTTATTTACTAATATGAACGCCTTTTTTTTCTTTCTGTTGTCTGATTGCTGAAGTTAGGACTTCTTGTACTATCTTGAACAACAGTGGTGAGAGTGGGCATCCCTGTTGTACTCCTGACCTTAGGAGAAAAGCTCTGTTTTTCCCTATAGAGACTGATAGTCACTGTGGGCTTTTCATATATGGCTTTTATGACATTGACGTCTCTTCCCTCTATCCCTACACTTTGGAGAGTTTTAATCAGGAAAGGATGCTGCACTTTGTCAAATGCTTTTTCTGAATCAATTGAGAGGGTCATATGGTTCTTGTCCTTTCTTTTATTAATGTGATGTATCACGTTGATTGATTTGTGAATATTGAACCATTCTTGCACCCCAGGAATAAATCCCACTTGGTCGTGGTGAATAATCCTTCTAATGTACTGTTGGATCCTATTTGCTAGTATCTTTGTGACAATTTTGATATCCATGTTCATCAGGGATATTGGTCTGTAATTCTCCTTTTTGGGGGAGTCTTTGTCTAGTTTCAGGATCAAGGTAATGCTGCCCTCATAAAACGAGTTTGGAAGTTTTCCTTCCATTTCTGTGTTTTAGCTTTCGAAGAATAGGTATCATTTCTTCTTTAAATGTTTCGTAGAATTCACCTGGGAAGCCATCCAGCCCTGAAGTCTTATTTGTTGGGAGACTTTTGATAACTGCTTCAATTTCCTCACTGGTTATGGGTCTGCTCACGTTTTTTTCTAGTTTCAGTTTTAGTAGGTTGTAAGTTTCTAGGAATGCATCCATTTCTTAGATTGCCTAATTTGTTGCCATACAGTAGCTCATAATATGTTCTTAAAATTGTTTGTATTTCCTTGGTTTTGGTCATGATCTCTCCTCTTTCATTCATGATTTTATTAATTTGGGTCCTGTCTCTTTTCTTTTTGATAAGTCTGGTTACGGGTTTATTGATCTTGTTAATTATTTCAAAGAATCAGCTTCTAGTTTCATTGATCTTTTCTACTGTTCTTGTGGTTTCTATTTCATTAATTTCTGCTGTATTGTTATTATTTCTCTTCTCATGCTTGGTTTAGGCTTTATTCACTATTCTTTCTCCAGTTCCTTAAGGTGTAAGGTTAGCTTGTGTATTTGAGACTTTTCTAATTTTTTGAGAAAGGCTTGTATTGCTATGTACTTCTCTCTTAGGGCCACCTTTGCTGTATCCCAAAGATTTTGAACTGTTGTGTTTTCATTTTCATTTGTTTCCATGAATTTTTTTTTAAATTCTTCTTTAATTTCCTGGTTGACCCATTCATTTTTTAGTAGGATGCTCTTTAGCCTCCATGTATTTAAGTTCTTTTCAAATTTCCTCTTGTGATTGAGTTCCAGTTTCAAACCATCGTGGTCCAAAAATATGCAGAAAATGATCCCAATCTTTTGGTACCTGTTGAGACCTGACTTGTGACCCCGTATGTGATCTATTCTGGAGAATGTTCCATGTGCACTTGAGAAGAATGTGTATTTTTTTTGTTTTAGGATGGAATGCTCTGTATTTGTCTGTGAAGTCCATCTGGTCCAGTGTGTCATTCAAAACCTTGTTTCCTTATTGATCTGCTTAGATAATCTGTCCATTGCTGTGAGTGGGGTGTTCAAGTTCCCTTCTATTACTATATTATTATCAATGTGCTTCTTTAATTTCATTATTAATTGGTTTATATAATTGGCTGCTCCCACAGATATTTATAATTGTTAGATCTTCTTGTTGGATAGACCCTTAAAGAATGATGTAGTGTCCCTCTTCATCCCTTACTGCAGTCTTTGGTTTAAAATCTAATTTGTCTGATATAAGGATTGCTACCACAGCTTTCTTTTGAGGTCCATTAGTAGGATAAATGGTTCTCCATCCCCTCACTTGCAATCTGGAGGTGTCTTTGGGTCTAAAATGAGTCTCCTGTAGACAGCATATGGATGGGTCTTGCTTTTTTATCCAATCTGATACCCTGTGTCTTTTGATTGGAGCATTTAGCCCATTTACATTCATAGTAACTATTGAAAGATATGAATTTAGTGCCATTGTATTACCCGTAAAGTACCTGTTTCTGTATATTGTCTATGTTTCTCTCTGGTCTATGTCACTTCTGGTCTCTCTCTTAGTTTACAGGATCCCCTTTAATATTTTTTGCAGGGCTAGTTTAGTGATCACAAATTCTTTCAGTTTTTGTTTGTCCTGGAAGCTCTTTATTTCTCCTTCCATTCTGAATGACAGCCTTGCTCGATAAACCATTCTCGGCTGTGTGTTTTTCTCATTAAGTACACTGAATATATCATGCCAGCCCTTTCTGACCTGCCAGGTCTCTGTGGATAAGTCTGCTGCCAGTCTAATGTTCCTACCCTTTTAGGTTAAGGAGTTCTTGTCTAGAGCTGCTTTCGGGATTTTCTCTTTATCTCTGAAATTGGTAAGCTTCACTATTATATGTCAGTGTGTTGATCCATGTTTATTGATTTTGAAAGGGGTTCTCTCTACCTCCTGGACTTGAATCCTTGTTTCCTTCTCCAGATTAGGTAAGTTCTTATCTGTGATTTGCTCAAATATACCTTCTCCCCACCCTTTCTTCTTCCTCTGGGACCCCAATAATTATACTGTTGTTTTACTTTATAGTATCATTGATTTCTCAAAGCCTCCCCTCATGGTCCATTAGTTGTTTTTCTCATTTCCTCAGCTTCCTTCCTTTCCATCGTCTTGTCTTCGATGTCACTGACTCTCTTCTGCGTCATTTACCCTAGCTGTTAGAGCATCCATTTTAGATCACATTTCAGTTAAAGCATTTTTAATTTTGGTGTGATTAAATTTTCTTTCTGCACTAAGATTCTCTAGTGTCTTTTATGCTTTTTTCAACCCCAGCTAGTAACTTTATAATCATTTTCCTGAATTCCAGCTCTGAAATTTTACTTATGTCCCTATCAATTCTGTGTTAGAGAGTATTACCTCTGGCTCTGTCTTTTGTTGTAAATTCCTCCTTCTAGTCATTTTGCCCAGAGAAGAATGGATGAACAAGAGGACAAAATCAAAAACATCAACCACGACCCAAGGAAATACATACTAGACAAATACAAAGAGTCCAGAAACCAAAAAAGAAAAGGAAAAGAAAAAAAAAAAGTGAGGGGGTAGGGAGAATATCATCTTACAGGTGGACAAAACGGTGATCCACTTGGTCTTGGGTGTATTTTGGTCTATTTGTTAGAAGACACTAAATCCCAAAATTGTAAAGAAAGCAAAACTTATATATATATATATATACATATAATATATATATATACAAAATACAAAAATAAAATTGAATACAGTGAAAGGAAGCCAAAAATGAAGAATATATCTATAAAATGTATATGTAAAAATGAAAATTAAAAGAAGACTTAAAAGCAGTTGATAAAATAAGAAACTAGATGAGAGGGAAAAAAATTAAAAAAGAAAAAGAAAATTTTTACTGAAAGACTAAAGACTCATGAAAAAACCTCTAATTCTATATACCATTCTCCCTTAGCACAGTAGTTTTTCAGTTGTGAGTTAGGTGTGTGGGTTTTCTTTCTTTCTGATCACTGGGCCCCTGCTCAGGGAGCGTTTACCTAATTGTGCACACACCTGTGCCACTTCTTTTGAGAAAAGGAGCCAGATCTTGCAGCAGCTGTCCCTTGCTGGGCCCCTGCTTGGAGAGCAATCACCAGATCCTGCCAGGGTTCACGGTTTATGGCAACACCTAGCTGACAGCCCACTCCTGGGCTCACTGATTTCAGCTGGCTTCCCTGATTAAATGATTGGGAACTCTGCCACACTCAGGCATCCCTGTTCTTTCTGTGACCCTGGGGATCCTGAGGCCACACTGTCCCACCCAGAATTCTGCCCACTTCACCATCTGAGTACCTTTCAGGCAGGGATGTCCCTCACAGGAGCAGACTTCTAAAAGTTCCGATTTTGCAGTCTGGGGTATATCACTTTCTGGTAGGCAACTTATGGAGTCTCCCTTGTGGTTTATCTTCCAAAATATCCCCTCAGATTCATGTCTCTGTACCTCCTACCTTGAAGAAAGTGGTTGGTTTCTATTTGTAGAACTGCAGCAATTCTTTGCCTAGAGCTCAGGTTAAATTCACAGGTGTTCAGAATTATTTGACAGGTATCTAGCTGAATTCAAGGGACCAGATGAAATGAGGGTCCCCTACTTTTCCTCCATCTTCCCTCCTTCTGCCCCCGTCCTATTTTGTCCTCTCTCTTCTTTGGGACTCCATGAAAAAGAATGGCCAGAGGGAAGTTAGGGTAGCCTGGAGTCTTTCTACCTCATATGGTTGAACATTTGGGGCTATAAAAGCTACCACCCTCAAAGCCCAGACATCTGAGTGGTTAGGCCTCCAAGATTAGGGAAAAAAAAGGGTAAAACTATCACAATTCTCTGCAAGTAGCAGTTTTTTGGCATTGGATCAAAATACCAGAAATATTTTAATTAATAGGGACAATGATAAATAAAATAGGAAGTGAGATAAGAGGTAATTGCCTGAGAAAACAAGGCCTTTCTTCTCATTTTTACAACTCTCTTGAATGACCCACAAAAGAAAGTGCATGCAAGTAATATTTTAAGTTCCAGGATGTGCTTTTGCTTTTCCAAGAAGGAGTGCCCACAGATAAATCTAAGAGGGAGGTCATTAAATTGAATGGAAGATATTTAGTTAGAAAAGGCGGCTTCACCTCATGTAAAGCAATTATAAGCCTTTCTTTGTGTTTTAAAACTTTTTAGATAAATAGTCAGATTCAATTAAGCTCTGCAACTTTAAGAGATGGTTCTTCTAAGGAGGGAGGAAGGAGAGACTACAGACGTGGGATTCCTGGTCTGCTAACAGACATGTGGGAGGGCAGAGAGAATTGGGCTATTGTGCTTCAATCAACAGCATCACTACATGCCACAGTAAATTTAACCATGGAGCTTTAGAGTTAGGATGTGGACAAATGACTGAAATAGTACTTCAGAAAGGGGCGAACACATTTAGTATGAAAGAATTAAGGGTGTAGGTGCAAAGACTACTACAGAAAAATATTTTAAAACAGATTTAAGGTTTGAAGATTGGCAAGAGGAGACACAGTAGAAGTTGCCATAGATAATCCCACAGTGTTAAGAGCATAGGTCATGGACCCAAACTGCCTGGAATTGCATGCTGGCCCCACCACTTAGCTACCAAGTGATCCTGGGCAAGTTACTTCCTCTCTCTGTGCCTCAACTTCCTAATTTGATATGTGGGAAAATGATAATTCTATCTACCTCACAATGGCTTTTGAAAGTATTTGATAGATTAATACATGTAAAGTGCTTCCAAATGGCCTGATAGTTGGTAAAAGGGTTCAACATTTAACTATTACTAAAACATAGAACTACCCCCAAGGAATAACTAATATTTACATAACATTTACTATGTTAGACAACTTATGCAATTTATGTGACTCATCTTTACTCTTAGCAATCACCCTATAATGTAGGTATCGTTATTATCTCGATTTGACTGGTAATGAAAGTGAGGCACAGAGAAGTTAAGAAACTTACTCAAGGTCACACAGCAAGGAAGTGGTGCTTTCGAAAATCAAATCCAGGCAGTCTGGCTTTAGGTACAGCACACTTCAACACCGAGTAACTGCCTGTCTGATATAGAAAACAGTGGACACAAGCAATGCATTTACTATCTATTTCAGTGGGTTTAGACTTCTCAACAACAGGGCCTGTAGTGGATTCATCATTGTCTCCCAGTACCTAGAAGAGTACCTTGCGCATATTTGATTTGATAACTAGCTAACTGGCTGCCTTTCCTTTCTTAATGGCAGGTGCTTAGTTCTGTGACTCATGACTTTATGCTAAAATCCCATGACAGAACTCACTGCCATCTCTTATGGAGCAGTCCTCCAGATACTGCTACCATCCCATGACCCCTTACTGTGTCCCCTGCCCCCAGTAAGAGACAGTCACCACTGGTCACCTTGTTCATTCGCCCTCCCTCTTGCCCATCCTCTGTCTTGCACTACCACTCCACGGTCACTGGTACAAGGAGGATCACGTAGAACTTAACTGAAAATAATAGCAGAGGACAGAAGAGGAATGAAAAGGGGAGGCAGGCCAGGAATGAATTCCTCTGAGTCCTTTTGTCTTTCTTGCTCTAAGGACTGCTTCGCCATGTCTATTTTATGGTATTCAAGTCTCAGAAGTCTCCCACTACAGAATGGGAAATAGTTTTTTAAAAAAGCAGGCCATTGGGAAGTCAGAAAAAAATTATTAGGACTTTTATTTCTAACATAATAAGAAAGTTAATAATAAATTCATATAAGGCTTGACTTTGGAGCCCTCACTCAGTATATCAAACAGCCATGTATTATTCATTTCCTAAAGAAAGAGAAAAACCTCCACAGAGCTAATAGAATTGAAGGTGTTGCCTTCATGTGATTGTCCTCTCTCAGCACATTGTGATACGTTGCAGCTTAGGTGAGTTTGGAGAGTGGATTCAAGTTTGGTTTTATCTAGTCTTAACTAAATTAACCTTTGCAGTCAGGATAAATGCCTTAAAAATACTAAAAAATCTTACTTCATTTTATTAATATTTTAGCACAAATGAATTAAGAAAATGGCAATTCTGAAATTCCCATTCCTGGTGTCATATTCTAGAAGTAAAAACAAAGACAAGCTAAGTAGACCGGACAAGAATTACTGAAAATATTGGAAATTTGTAAATGCCTACTTAAAATTCCAATTTCCTGGGGTGCCTGAGTGGCACAGTCAATTAAGCATCCAACTCTTGGTTTTGGTTCAGGTCATGATCTCAGGGTCATGAGATGGATCCCCGTGTCAGGCTCCATACTCAGCATGGAGTCTGCTCGAGACTCTCCCTTCCTCTCCCACTGTCCCTCCCATGTTCTAAGTGAATATGGTAGCTTGAGATATTAGGTATTATCAATGTAATTCATGTTCCTAAATTTAAAATAAAGAAATACAAACTATCACGCAATTGAATAATTTAGAAAACAGGTAGTTATACAATTTGCCACTAATTGTCCAAGAGCTGTCTATTATCTTAACATATTTTGGTCATGTTAAGTATGGGTGGGCCTCTACATTCTGAGAGTCTAGAACAGCCTGTATTTTTGTAACTTACACATTAATATTCTTAAACTACTGTGTATATGAGATTTGGACATTTTTACATCAACTTGCCAAAAAAGATTTAAACTAATAAGTGTTATGATTCTTCCTATTTGCCAGTAGATTGATTTTGACAGCTTTACCTAGTTAATATTTGATTATTTGAAAATTTTGCTGCAATCATTCTGAAACTATATTCCTTTAAACACATAGGGTCCCCTGAGGAATGCCTTTGGAACAGGGGCCCAGGAAGACGGTCCTGACAGCACCCCTCTCCAGTTCTCCTCTAGCCCTTCCATTTGCATCTAGATTACATATTAAGCTTCTACCTAATAATTTGCTTGGAAATAGGGTTCCATTTTTAAGAAATATTTAGACTTCATCAGTTCATTTGTTCAAAAATATCAAACTTCCACTATATTATTAAGATTTTAAAGTTACATTCCACTTATTCAATAATTCATTTATTCAATAAATATTAAAACTACTGCTTATTATAGCTCTGTTATTATTTAAAAACTTAGTAAAACTGAAAAACAAAGAGAAGACTGGTGATTTAGTAATATGGATTAAATTCTCATGTCTTCTATCTGTGCACTTGAGATAAGGCAGATGCAAGGTCTGCTACTTACAGCAAATCTTTAGCTATAGTAAATAGCTACTGGATTTTAATCTAGTCAATATATATTAATAGTGAAGACAAGAGCATTGTTAAAATGTTTTACAAAATCTTGAGACTCTCTCTAAAGGTTTGGAAGTGAAATATAATTTAGAGTTTTAAAATATTTATTCATTCTCTGGGAATGGAAATCCTCCAATAATCTTTAGGGTCTAGTATTATGATTAAACTCCTTCAGCTTTCATGATCCTAATGAGTTAAAGCTACACATGTAACTAAATTTTAAAATACATTATCTTTTAAAATTATTATCAACAATTCCACAGAAATATACAGTAAGCTTACCTATTTGATACCAGTGAGTTTGATGGCTTACTTTGTATATATACCTGTTTCAAGATATTCACATCGTACTTGCATTTTACTAATATTTCAGCTACTGATTTTCTTTAGATACAGCTTGATACTTACACTAATTTGCATGCTCTTTTAATAGTTCAACACAAACCTAGGAACTACATGCCAATGAAGACCTGTAATCTGTAACATGTGGTCATGTAGCATATATATATATATACAAGTAACATTACATTGATTTTACTCTATATTCTCCAATATTTCCTGCCACATAGGTATATGTTATTGATTACATTATTAGCTACCAGTAGGATTATGTCTGGCTTTATATGTTTTACACCACTTTCTCTGTTAAAGATTACCTTCTCAGATGTTTGAAGGAAGAAATCAGATCATTTGGAGAGGCAGCTGAGACCAAACAAGACTGAAAACCTTTCACTCTTAATATTTCTGTGTAAGAATTAGAAAACGTGTTTAAGCACAAAATCTCAAAATATAAAGAAAAGATAATCCATGCAGTGCTTCATTCTTTAGAAATCTCTTTGATAAGGGAGGGGGCATATCTTTTGTACACTTTGTAAAGAGATTTAAAGACTAAGAAGCCCTCCCTCCCTCAGACCATGGGGCCAGAACCAAAGGGGTTTTGGAACTTCCAAACTTCACAGCAAACGATAATCTTGTATTGGAACAAAAGGCAAGGATGACTCAGAATGTAATTAGGGTTGTGCATCTAAGCAAATGGTATTAAGAAAAAAAAAAGAAGAAAAGAAGACAAGGCCCAGGAAAAGGATGCTAATGTTTCCACAAAGAGACAAGGCCATGGTGGAATGAAAACAAAACCTCCTTAATTAGCGAATTATAGCAAAGGGGCTGATAAACCGATGCACGTTGTGGCTGACCACCCACTTGTTGCTCCTCCCCTCTCATCATCGACACAAATGAGAATACCTGTAATGTTTATATCTAAAGCAAATGATAGAAAGAGGAAAGGTTTCTTTTCTTTTTTTTTTTTTTAAGGAAAGGTTTCTAAATAGATTGAACGTAAGAGGCTGTGCTGAAGCCCTGCTTCTATGAAAACAGAATGACTCTGATGTTTTGTCAACATTCCTGCTGATGCCACGACCAACAGGTTGAGACAAGTATATAAAGCAAAGGACCCTGGCACCCAGACTTGGTAAACCCAGAGGCTGATGATCTGTACTGTTCTTTCAGGTACTTTTTCTTTTCAAACATGTATGTGCTTTTGGAATATTTCCCTGTCCACATAATGATGAACAGGGGAAAGAAAAGACATGAAATTTCCCTGCCTGTACTCCTCTAAAATGTCACCTCACAGCATGTCCCCAATACCAAGCCAAGAAATGGCTTACTCAGGCTCTTAGCCAACTGGCATGAACCTGAAGATTACTTGACCTCCTGGAGGGCAATCTTTTTCCCACACAACAAACCTCACAATTTACCTTGCAATGATCCCAATATTAATACCATATTCCTTTTGTGATATAGAACAGGGATCAGAAAACTTTCTGTAAAGGGCTGGATATTTAAGGTTAGGATCTGTGGGTCATTTGATCTCTGTTGCAACCCCTCAATTCTGCCTTTATAGGAAGAAAGCAGCTATAGACAATACATAAACAAATGGGTGTGACTCTGTTCAATAAAACTTTATTTACAAACACAGGTGGCTGGCAGGATTTAGCTCAAGAGCCATAGTTTGCTGATCCTTGATATAGAGAAAGAAACTCAGAAGATTAAGATTTCTCTTATTACATAGTTAGATAGATAATGCATGGAATATAGTTGAGTCTCATTTTCATATGTATATTTAATTACAGTCCAAATCTACTCATGCAATTCCTTCATTTCTCTATTCATTAAAAAAGTAAAAAGTATTCTTTTCAACTATGTTCCAGGTATTGTCCCAGAAAAGTAGATCTGCTTTCAAAAATAACAAATAAAATAATACATAAAAACTAGTGAACAATACAAGCAAAGTCTCTACCGCATAGAGTGCAATGTCTGGGAGAATATATTTGGCAAATATTTACTGAGGTTCTACTAAGTGTGCATTCTTCTAGGAGTAAGGTATACTACAGGGAAAAAGACAGACAATGACCTCTTATGGCATTTACATTCTCTGTGGATGGAGAAAGAATAAATAATGAGACAATAAGCAATAAAAGGTCACACGGTGGTTAAGTGCCACAAAAAAAATAATACAGTATTATATGACAAAATGTCACTTAGCAGAATGCGGGAAGGTGGAAGGTAACAGTACTCAGAAAAGACTTTCCGGAAAGGTGACTTCTGAGCAAAGACTTGAATAAAAAGAAAAAGCCATCCATGCCAAGCTCAAGAATTTTCCTAGATAAGTAAACAGCACATAAGGCCCCTGAGACAGAAATAAGCTGGTCTGTTGGAGAAATAACAAGATGTCATTTGAGTAACTGGAATAAGGGAAAGGTCATAAATGATGACTCCAGAGAGAAGTGGGGGCGGGGGGACAAATCATCTAGGGCCTCATGGTAAGGAATGTGGATTTTAGTCTCACATAATGAAAAACTGTAGGAAAATTTTAAGGAAAAGAATGATACATTCTTAGTTTAGATTACACTGAACAAATAATTACATATGAGATGAGTGCTACTTAAAAAGGGCTTAATGTGAAATGGCACAGTCAGGGGTAAAGAAGGGCTACAATCACCCATACTAAAGGGCCTACTTGCCCTGGTCCTAAAAACCTCAGATCTGCCAATATAGACCATTTGGGGAGAGGCTTGCTCCTTCCTACAGAGAAATCCAAAAGACTGGTATATCTCCAACTGCCCAACTTCTAGGGCTCAGAAAGGTTATCCTGCCTTCTTGGATCTTTTGATTCTAAAATATAACAAGCAAAAAATAAAACCTAACTATTCGTTGGAAAGTTAATACAGAGGTATTAACTAAAGAGTTCCAATTTGGCTTGAAAACCAAGGGTTAATCTCAGATGAAATTGGTAGAGACATTTCTACAACTGGATTTAAAAAGCAATTACTCCTTTAACCTGTCTTGGCAACTGTCATTTTTTTCTACCTCTGTGTATAGATCAAACATGCATATTTTCTTCAAGTTCAGTGACAAATTTTTAAAAACATACTTACCAATTGCCTGCTCTTTTCATACATTCAGGAAGCCTTCTCCCTCCATTATGTAAAAATAAAACATAGAACATCCTCTCTGCTTTATTTTGCATGGTCACTAGCCACCAAAACAATGCACAGGTGGAAAATCATTTCCAGTTACTTAGATTCACATATGCACATATTATATGTAAATATGTGTCATTACTGCATGCAGTTAACTTGTTATCTACTGGTCTGGAAGTGCAAAATTATTTTTCCTCCTAAAGGTACATCTAGCTGACCCTCAAGTAACCTAGCATGGAGGATTCAAGCAAAATTTAGCATCTAAAAGCAGTTACAAGGTCTCTTAATTTTCATTATTTCATTCCAGCACCACACAGTCGAGCACTTAATGTCTTTTATTTTTATATTATGATGATAATAGAGATATTGTTCAAACACTCAATAAACATTTCAGATATATATGGATAAAGAAACATTCATTACACTCAAGGGGACTCATAGTCTGAGTAGAAAAACAGGACTCAAAACAAATAATGAAAATGACAACCACATAACATGGAAGTGGAGTACGAACATGATACATGTGACTTATGATAACACCAGAGAGCTCATCCTCGGAGGGGAAGTGGAATGCAGGTATATTTCCTAGAGGAACTGGCAACAAAGCTGACTCTTAAAAAGAATAATTAAGTGGACAAGATAGAGTGAATGTAGAAGTTTTTGAGATCCTAGATCATTGGCTAAGTACAATCTAGATAGTTAACAACCACCTACTCTAGACCCAACGTCGTTTTTATTAATATCAGGACAAACATAATTATAGGATGTAGTACTTGCCTAAATGATAACTTATAATCTATTTAGGGAAGTAAATTATATATCCAAAACAAACTGTTAATAGTACATGGTAAAGTAGAGACTGTAACATGTAGACAATGCATCTATCTGTTCAGTCAACAGATATTTATTGTCTACCTGCTATGGATTATACACCGTGTAAGACGCTGGGCATATGGCAGCAAACAAACACACAAGGTCACTGGTCTCATGGAGGTCACATTCTAGTGGATATTAATATGGGTTAATATCTATAATACATGAGTTTTATAAAGATCATCATAATTATCTGAAACAAAGAACATAAGTAGATGATGTTGTTAGTCAAAAAATGCTGTCAATAGAAATATTTAGCCAAGTATTTCAGTAAAAATTTTTCATCCTTTAAAATATTTTGAGGGCGCCTGGGTGGCTCAGTTGGTTGAGCGACTGCCTTCAGCTCAGGTCATAATCCTGGAGTTCCAGGATCGAGTCCCACATCAGGCTCCCTGCTCCGTGGGGTGCCTGCTTCTCCCTCTGACCTCTTCCCTCTCATGTTCTCTCTGTCTCTGTCTCAATTAAATAAAATAAATCTTAAAAAACAAAACAAAACAAAAACTTAAAAAAATAAAATAAAATATTCTGGATGGCAATTCAGAACACATTTTCTACTAATAATCATCAACTCATTAATTTTAGCTAGCGTAAAATATTTACAGTAGATAGACCTTTGTTGTCTGTTACAAGGCATGTTTTTGCCTAAATTATTTATACTTCCAACAACAACAAAAAACATCATTTGGCAAAGGCAAAAGACTTTCTAAGCATTGCCCCAAATTCTAGAATTTATATGTCTTGAATCTGAGTATTTAAATATACATATTTGTGAATTTCTTCTATACAGGAGCAAGAAAATAATTCAAGAAGCACACGATATAAAATAACATTAAACACTAGACATTTCTCTGTTATAGAAAGGTAGAAAGGAATCACAAGAAAGTGGCAAAGACACAAAAGCCACTTGTACTTATTGTTATCCCAATACCTGGTCCCTCTCAGGTATTTGGTATGCTTTACTAATAATTCTGAAAAGAACCATGATTGAAGACAGTCAAATGAAGACATACAGCCCAGGTGTTCTACCCAATAAAATGGTGATTTTTGAGTATATTATTTATAATGAGCTTCCCCATCTGATAAGTGAGAATAATACTATCAACCTAACTCATAATTGGTGTTAATTGACAGGTTACTATGCAAAGCTGAGCTCCTTGAATGAAATCTATCATATCAAGAGACAAGTGTCATAATAGTGCCAACACTTAATGGTGGCCAACACATCATTTGCCCCCTTGCACACCTTACTTCTCATCTTGTTTAGCTGCAAGATTAGAAAAGTTGAGAAATGAGATTTGAGAGTGCAAGTCTCATAAAGTGACTTTTAGTGAAGTTAGTGTTTTGCCAAGAATATTTGTAAAAGGACCAGTTTACCACATTTCATGGAAGGTATCAGATTAACATGAACAATTACCTAGCAGCATCTAGCATTGATAACACACATCCTGCACTGAAAACTTTCCTGAGAGTGATGCCATGAGCTGCATAATAATCACA
This sequence comes from Potos flavus, assembly GCA_028534135.1. Lineage (NCBI taxonomy): Eukaryota > Metazoa > Chordata > Mammalia > Carnivora > Procyonidae > Potos > Potos flavus. The sequence continues at coordinate 23,623,913 of CM052900.1, read as the reverse complement.
CCATGCTTTGATTAATTATTTTGCTGAATGGATGAATTAATTGCATTTACACTGATAACCTCAGTTTCTCCAGTGCATTGCTTTTTATCCTAACATAGCTATTTGGAATTAAAATAGAAGTTAGTGCAATTTGCAATACTAAGCATACCAAATAGTTACAGTAAAAAGATTTCCATTTGAATTATCAAAATAAATACATTACAAGAAATTTAGAACCTAAAGTAAGAAAAAAAAAAAACCCTCTAATTAAGGGAAACTTGAGAGAGCTTTTTAGCAAGTTCTTTGCTGAAAGAAGTTATTTGGTTTCTTGATCCTCCTACCAATCGCATTAACAATGACAAAAGATATGCAAATTTAAACAGACAATAGTCAGGCCAACCTGCTCTGACTCATACTAACAGGGACATTTTCAGCATATAATCAGCTAGATTCACGTTAGCAAGGGTCAATGTAACCAAAGAACATTTGCATACTTATGCTTTGCTATACTCTGAAAACCATGCCATAATCATTGACCAAGAACAAAGTAAACAAAAATCAAACTTATTTCAAACAATAAATTAACATATGAAACGTGCATGACATAACCCCAACAGAATCATATATTTACCCTATCGCTGCTGAATAATTGCATAGCAACAAAAAAATATGCATTACTATGCTTGAATCACCATTTTGACTGTATGTTTTAAGTAAACAAAATATTACATTTTTGGTAGAATAGCTCATTCACGACAATTTAGGACTAAATTTTCCTCCCCAGTCCCTTCAAAGAATCTAGACTAATTTACAATGACTGAATTCTCATTAAAAACTATATGGATGGTATATTGAGAATAGTAAAAAGCTGTTTAACCAAATTAATTTGTTTACTATGAAAATGAATTTTGCCAAAGAAAAAACAGATATCCTACTATAAACTGCTGCTATAGTTAGTGCCTGAAATTTAAACTATAATTATGAAAAGACTTCAGAATTCTGTTTGTTTTCTATTCTTCTGTCTCTATTGATCTTTTTCACCTGTAGTCCCTAATAGAAAGATTAACTACAATTCCAGGTTTAGAAACTCTGAATCTACGGAGTTTGTTAATTTGTCAAATAAAGTATCAGTGATCTTAGTTCAATCCCTAGCGGACAAAAGTAGAATAACTGTTACTTGGCATGATTCAGCAGGCAATGCTCGAAGTAAGTGACAACACAGGGGAAAAAATAAGAGCATCTTTTCTCTCCTTATCTTCTCAAAGGGTTTGCTCTGTTAACAGACTTACTTAAAGGAGACTGGACTGGCTACGTTCCTACCTATATGCACCAAATGAATTTTTAGCAAAGATCCATGGGAGAGAAGAATTTTCACAAAGGTGACATTGCCGCCCTCCACAGATATAGTTAAATACCCTTGTTATCTGCTGTTTACTTGTTACTCAATTAAACAGAGAGCAAAGAAAGAAGGAACTGCAGAAAGTGTGTTCATATTTTAATAGACATATTTTCAACAAAAACTTTTAAATGGTTTACAGAGAAAAACTGAATAAAGTGTTCATTTTGATTTTTATAAATGGCGATCAATTGCATACTCGACATTAATATTCATCTGGATACTTAGACTCCCACATGACACTGTTCGTAACTACAATGTCCTGAAAAAGGAGGTATTTCAGGAAGATAGCAAAGCCCTTGTTGTGCTCAGCTCAAATCTGCAGGTGCACATCTTTGGCAATGGCGACCACCAGCTCAATCTCCCCTCACACCCGGCAAACAACCTCTTCCTGAAGAGTTCACATTAAAATTTACCTTCCTGATTTTTTTTCTCAAGGACGGAAAAAATATACGACAGAAATCTGTCCTTTACTACTCTGCTACTTGCTAAAATTAAGTTGCTTTTATATACATATAGAATTTCTCCAATCACATATCATACTTTACATATACTCCCATTTTATATTAACTTTACTAGAGGGTGAGGAAAAAAAAAGTACTTGGCGATGATTTCTCACCCTAGCTGCAGAAAATTTCCTGGTGTAAAATCTATGTGATCCTAAATTAGTATTGTCATTATTTTCTTTTTTCACCAACTGTCTCAAGACATACATGCTTTTTTCTCTTTAATGTTGGGCTTTGACAGAAAAATCAAGCTCACTTTTAAATAAGAGGAAACCAAAAATGTGCCATTGCTAGGCACATTAAATAGGTTGCCACCATACCTTCAGAGGCTTGCACAAGCCTGAAAACCTTGGCTCACCCATGAAGTCACAGGGAGAGAACAGGCTTGGATTTGCAAACACTGCCCCCCAGGAGCAAAAGGTAAACACACAAATGCCCCCCTAAGGAACTCTAAGTTAGCAGCGTGCAAGGACAGAAAAGGCTCTGCAATTAGAAACTGAAAGCAATCACTTACTTTTTGCAGCCACTGAGTATAATTTTCCATCACATGCTCCAGATGTTGAAGTTTCTGGGAAGAGAAATCCGGTTCCACGTGTGGAGCATCTCTCTGCAGAGCGTTTGTGTTGTACTGGTCTGTCGTACTCTCACGACAGTTCCCGTCGTGTTCTGGAAGAATGAAAGTGTAGGCACACTGCCCATGCTGGATCCGGTTATATCTTCTCCCACCGTTTTCTGGACCTCGGCGCTGGTTGCTGCACCCTATGTGAGTCAGAATGGCAGCGAGGAAAGCAAAGGAAAGGAAAACTGTCATTGTACTGCCAGCACTCTCTTTCCGTGCCTCTCGCAAAACCTGCTCCTTTCTTCTGACCTTTAAACTAGTTTTTATTTTAGGTAAAACTGCTTGTTTGTTTGACTTTTTCCCCCTCAAAGAAAGCTTTTGAAGAAGAATCACAGAAAACTAGCCATTTGTTAGCTTTGTTCTAAAATGTTATTTTTTTTATTTCACTGTAATGGTAGTTTCCTTAGTTAAAACTTGAGATATTTATTGCATAGTAGCTGAGATTTATTGTTTCCTCTCTGTGTAACCGTCCAGCGTGGAGCCTGCCTGAGTCAGCTGCGTGTACATATTCTAGACCCTTTCCCCTACCCTATCTGCAGCAGATCTGCTATTTTCTCCCAGACCTCAGTGAGTTTTATTAAGGTTGCACATCCAAGCCAAGCTGGAAGCAGGCAGCCTTTCACAAGATGACTTGACAGGAATGCATGAGTGTGCCCCTATGCTAAGGATTGCTGAAGGCTTGGAGCAGCGGATCGTCTTACAAATTGGCTAGATGCGCATGACCTCGATCATGTATGGCCCTCCCGCCCCTTCCGCAGACAATTGCCTCCAGCCTTCAGCAGATTCAGGGCAAATCAATAAATAGAGCAGTCCACCTTAATACACTTTTGCTGTGCATGCCGACCTACTAAAACCTAACACAGTAGCAGTATGTTTTTAAAGTTACTATTTAATTGGGGAACTCTAAGAAGAAATTGGCATGGTGTCCAGTAAAATAATTTTTGTTAGTGAAGGATAAATCTTAATTTAAATTAATTATAAATATTAATTTTAAAAAATTATTCTTGATCTGGAAAAAAGATATTAAAAATCATTTTTAGAGATGGTATTCTCTCATTGTATTCACTTACACTTTAAGGAGTTGGAGAAAATTATCAGGGAGGGTCAAATTAGCAAAAAAATTTCATAACTTGTCACTCAAAGAAATATAGACAGCATGTGCATATTAAGCAGAATAAGCTGAGTACTTTCTGAGACAAGGATTTTAAATGAAACTGGTCTCCTGATCAGAATATCAGTGTACTCTATGTATATAAAATGAGCGACTTCCTTACAAAAACAGTATGGTTACAATTTAAGACAGTGGCCAGAGAATTATTAATTCCTGTGGTACATCCTAACCATAGATTTCACAAGGACCTCTTTGGTGTTGCTATGGCTATCTTTAACCCTGGTAAGGAAGTTCCCCATAAAGTCTCCTGTGGCTGCACCAGAAAACTATCTGAGAATAAACATACATCAGGTGTGTCAATGGGCCAGCAAAGAGCTGTATGGGAGAAATCTCTGCTTCTATTAAGAAACAAAAATTATCCAAAGGTAATTTCCCATATGTAGAGTGTAAACATTTGAACAAAAGGGATCAATAAAACATAAAGAATTGATGATAGTTATAGAATTAAGGTTATGGCACCGAGTTTTTTACTAAGTAGTGCCGAAAACATGAATTATGAGCTGAGGCTTTCATCAAGAACTGGGAGGGATTTTCAGGAATGGAGCTTCTCAACTGTAGTCACAATATAAAAACAGAAGCCACAGATGTTGACTCTTGTGTCCTCAGGGTACAGGTCAGTGGGTAAAGGGCAATAAGGTTAGAGATTGGTGTGTAGGGAAATGTTAGAGGAGAGGGCAAAACAAATTCCAGAAAAAAACGTGATCTCCTTGAGAGAAAAAAAAATTGTTCCAAAATTTATCAGTCTTTTCCATACCAAATAACAAATTTCTGATCTGATAGAAATGGAAGCAAAGAATACCAAACATAGCAATAAAGTCATTGAACTGTCTCTGCAGCTTCCTCCTGTTGTCTGACTTGTCACTCGTGTGCAATACAAATAATGGCATTTATTAAGGGCTTAATATTTTCCAGATCTGTGCACGTATTCCTTGCACACGATCTCATTTAATTATCCCAATGAACTCAAAACATGGATATTATGTTTAATCCCATTTTATTGATGGGAAAACTGAGTCACAGAATGTCGAAATGGTCACAACTCACACAGCTAGCTAGGAATGGTGCCAATGTGTAAACTCTGGCCAACTGACTTCAAGCCTGTCTTTCTAAGCTCCAAGCCAGCGGAAAGGCTTCCAAAAGGGCTCCAGCTGCACTGATTCACAGTCCTAAAGCAGACTAAGTGATGGTACTAAGAAGTAAAACAACTGATTAAAAAGCCAGGTCATACCACCAAAGTGATTTAATCTGTCCTCTGTATCCAAGAAACAAAAAAAGAGTGGCAGGTAACCCATGCAATAGAGTTTTCAAGGGCCCATAAGGATGAAGTAAACTAGCAAAGCACAGATTGTCTAAGAACATTTTCCAATAATGCTTGCTTTGAAAATTATTCCTGGAAAGAAGAGAGTCCAAAACCAACACCTTAAGTGATTCGTTAAAAACTAAATATAGCTGAAAATCAGCAGAAGACACAAGAGTGAGTAGTGAGGTTTCTATTAAAGTGTTTCTGATTTTATAACAGCCAAGATTTAAAAATGTGTTCCTCCGTGGGATGGATATGTGTGTGTGTGTGTGTGTGTGTGTGTGTGAATCTACATGTGCTTGTTCATATAAACTTTTCCATTCTGAACAAATGAAATGAAGGAATTCACAATTTCCTGAGGGAAAAGTAGACAACTAAGAAAGGAAGGCCGAAATGTAAGTACTAAAAAAGGGGGAGGGGACAGAGAGACAGTAAAAGAAACTGATTTATTTCTTTTCCAGAAAAACAAAGAAACAAAAACCATGACACTGAAAGTACTAATGTCAATCTGGAAAAAAATGTCTCAAGATGAATTTTAAGGAGCTGGAAAACAGAGGGGCATGTACAATGAACTCATATGTCTTAGGACTTCAGCTGAGGAGACGCCGGGTGCATTTGAGGCTTCTCGTGACATGATAAAGACCGTAAGCTTCCAAGGACCTGAACCTAACCAACAGCAATAATGGTGGGTCATTGCTGCTGACTATTCAGAAATGGTGCAGTTTAGGAGACTTCAGAATTTAAGAAGGAATTTGAAACACAGGCCATATTTAAAAAAGAAAAAAATTCCTCTGTCACACCTCCAAAAAGGAAAAAAAAAAGATTCTAAAGAATTAAATAATTGTATTCAGTTGAATGCTGAGGCAGCTTGATCTTGAAAGCTCTGTATCTTTGTTTTGGTTTTTTGTTTGTTTGTTTGTTTTGCATTACTAGAGCTCTGGAATAGGGAGGTTTATGCCTTAAGTATCTGATCTCTTATCTACAATAGTCCTAGTAAACATAAGCCTCATCCAGAAATTTCCAGTGAGACAGGGAACACCATTTATATGGGAACCTGATGGCCCTAAATCTCTCCTAACAATTAGTCTTTGTTACTTCTTTTGTGAAGCTTTCTTAATTTCTCCAGGCCCAATAAGTGACTCTCTCTCTGATGTGTTTCAATAACCTTCTTTTCATATCTCCATAATGGTACTTCTCACACTGCTTTTCTAATTATTTCTTTTTTGGTCTATCTCCCCCTCTAGCTTTGAGCTTATCAAGTAATCTGCTCTTTCATCACTGATTTCCCAGCACTTACTATGCATTTTGGTTGAAGGAATGAGAGAACAAATGAATGAGTGAATGAGCTAATTCAATTACTTAGTATCTGACCACTATATAACTGGCCGCATCTGTTGCATTTTGGTGGGTGAGTCTACCTAAAATTGAGGTGAAACAAAGTTTATTTCTAAAGAATGAGTTAGATATAAGAACATGCTACAATAATAATGCATAACATTTTCTAACCCATGACAAATTAATTTCCTCATTTAACATTTACAGCACCCCCATAATTGTGTATTATTATTTCTATTTTGCATGTGAGAAAAATTGTAGCACACAGAGATAAATTACCCAAGATCTATGACCTCTTACGTAGCAGAGCACGAATTTGATCCTCAATCCATCTAAATCTGGGGCCCACATTCATATCCCACCGAGCTATAATGCCTCCAGCAATACCTCAGTTTAGGAAATAGGAAGAAAGCATTTCTTAAATTTAGGGGACAGGAACAACATGGCATCTATAACTAAGATGGGTCTTCTTCTCCTCTTAACCATGGCCTTCATGGATTCATGTTATGATCTTCTAAAACAGCTAATGTTAAGCAAAATGCACCAGTAAGGTTTTCCCATCCACTAACAAACATCCAATCTGACTGTTCAGGTTATACTTAGGATGAATTCTCTATGTTTAGTCCTGTGCTATATCATCTGTTATATATATTGCTCTAAAATAACATTAAATAATATAAAATAGAGTTTATTCCTCAAAAACACCATCAAGTACTCCTCTAGTACCAATGATGGCAAAAGGGGCAAGAAAGCATTCTCCTCCCTTGTATACTGAACACAATGTCATTCAGCACATATTCTGTAGATATATTCTTGAAACACATTCTGTATTCTAAAGGCACCATATTTGATGGCTCTGCTCTGGCAATTTCAGGGTTCAAGAATATCAGGAGGGCGATGGCAGTAGCAGCTATGTCTAAAAGGAAGCACTTGGCTATAATCCCTGGAGGCAGAGCCAAGACCCCTTCACTCAACTATGTAGGCATCAAAGGTATCCACAACAGATGGAAATACCACAGGGCGCTAAAACAGAAAAACAAGAAGATGGAGGATATCACCTGGTGACTGATGGCACTTCGTGAGTACATGGGAAATATCCATTGGTAACTCTCAAACAAATTGGAAAGACTACAAAGAGGTAGAGACACTGCAGTGGGTGGGCTGTGGAAGACACTGCAGTGGGTAGAGAAATATACATAGGTGAAGAACATAAAAATTATGTAAATAGTCCCCTGCCTTCTGATGAGAGAAATTTCTGGAAATTGGTGGATATCTTGCTATCTAAGACAGTTTTTAATTGTAGCTATCTACAATTCTACAAATATCTACAAATATCTACAAATCACAAGTTGGAAAGGGCTCAGATAGAATTAACTTGTTCCACATACGAAAGTAGAGAAGGGACTCAAGGGAAGATCTGGAAATAGAAGATGAGCTAGAGAGGTTTGGAGAAGAGTCAGAAGAGAAAGGAAACTTGTGGCTGTGTGGCTAGGAGAAACTTGGGAAGATATAGCAAGTACAGAGGTCTGCAGTGAAATAGTGTTTCCTGTGAGATAAAATCCCTCTTTTTCAGCAAAACACATGCATTTGGGCAAGTGACTTTTTTAGCATGAATGAGAAGAATCATTGATTCTTGCTCCATATATGGAGCTAACATCTGAGTTAGACTGTTAATGTGAACACAAATAATTTATTTCATTTTGGTCTTTCACACTAGATTGGAGCCTCCCCAGAGCTGGGATTGCATTTGTCTTATTGATCATTTTATCCCCTTTTTCTGGCACATAGGAAGCAACTGATAAATATTTGTGATCCAGCTGACTGTCTGACTCATTCACTTTGATTCCTGATGATGAGATCTGAAGACATAGAAGCATCCCCCTCTCTTGTAGGTTCTCTTGCCTAGGTTCCAAGACCTCACTTTCTGGAGAGTCACATAGGAGATCAGGATCCTTATACTACAAAGCAAATCCCAGAAATCGCAGTGGAATAGTATCCAACAGTCCCAGTCACCCACGAACATGGCTGAAGAACCATTCAAGAAACATTATAGAAGTGCCTTTCAGTGTGAGGTTACTTGTTAATTCTACAACAGAGATAACTTCTACAAGTACCCAAGTAAAAGAAAACAAACAGCTGGAAACTGTAACAAGCAGAAATACAGATGCCAACATTCCCCTCATACCAGAATGGAGAAAGATTTCCAGTGGAGACCCAGTGAGATGAGATTTTATTATGGGAAAAAGCATATAAACCACTTTGCATTTATTAACTGTCTCCTTTCTTCTCTTTTTCCCTATAGAAGTCTTGATTCCTACATGAGACAAAAATGCAAAGGTCTCTCTGTCTCAGCTTTTACAACTTCAGGAAGAACATGTATTTTATATATCTTCTCAGAAACTCAGAAAGAACATGATTGGAAACGAATGGCTAGAATCATCATGTGATGAATCATGTACCATACCCAATGGCACATGGATGGTGACTAATCCTTGTAGCCAAAGCTGATAAATGACCTCCACTGAGCAGTGACTAGAAGATACAGGGCTTTCTGTGATTCTTTTTGTAATTAGAAAGTTGTAACAACCTCTGCTTATCAGAGGTTGGATGAACTGCTCAATAGTTAATAGTTAAGGTGGGAGACAAATTGCTTTCTCTTTGTTTTTGCTTCTTTCTTGTTTATGTTATTAAGCAAAATTGAATTACATTGGATATTTAATTATTCTAAGATTAGTTTCCTTACCCCTAAAATGAGGATGATAATACAGTATCAGTGTATGATACTGAGGATGATAATAGAGTATACAGGGGGTTGTGAAGATTAAATATAATAATGGATATAAGGTACTGAACACAATATCTAGAGCGTATCAAGTACTCTAAATGTTTGTTCTTATTTCTAAATTTGAGCTCTGTCCCTTGTGCTCAAAAATGATCCTATTTTTAAACCTATTTTGTTGAATTTTATGACTACACTGACCTAACTCCATTCCCCATCATTTCGTCCTCTCAATTGTTTAAAATCACTTCTGAACCTCTTAAAAATCACATTTAAGTGACTAATTTGAGACAGTGACCACATTCACAATGATAGTTCACATAAACAGCTCTGGTTTCCTTGAGGGCAGGGATGAATGTTTTCTTTCTCATGGCTGCATCCTCAGTGAGTGCCTGACACATAAAAGGTGTTCAATAAATATTTGTTGAATGAATGAAAGAAGTTGGAAACAATTTAGTAAGAATATACTATTCCACAGAGACATCTAGTAGGGCAGACCAACATATAAACCAGTCATACTCAGTAGTGTGATATGAATTTTATTCCCTGGAACCATGGGAGAAATGTGGATGCCATTTATGGCTTCATCACTATGACTTGTTATCAGACTCACTTCCGGCCAATTCAACTAGATAACCTTATTTTCAAGAGCTTCTTTTATGACTAGGCTTGTGGCATATATCAACCCATTCTGTTTCCTAGGATGAGGAGATAAAGTGGCAAGTGTTAGCCTCTGATAAAATGTAAAAGAACTGAAACTACTATAAAAGAACTAAACTACTACTGTTAATCTTATAAGAAATACACAGCTCGGCATGACTTGTACATTAGCAAAGGAAATCTTATTTTATCTAATTTTTCTCCAATACTCATTTTGCTTCCACTTAGGTTCTAATCAGATTAAGAATTTGGCAATTAAATTAGAAAATAAATTCCAGTGGTATAAAAACTTGTGAAAATATAATGGCTTAACCAGGCTCTTAGTTCATAAGTTGACAGGCAAAGACCGGTATTTTCAATGTTAACCTTAAATGAAGTACCCATTAAATTTGAAAAGCTTATATGTTTTTTTCATTGAACTTGTACTTTTCATTGAACTTCTTCTTTATCCTCCTCTTGTAGTTAGTACAAATCTTTAAGAGGGAGAATTGTGGCAAATAAAGAAAGGCTAGCAGACCAGAATTAAATGACTGAAAAAAATCAGAAAAGACTGTCATAAACATTTCATTCTCTAGAGTTAAAATTCCTTTTTCTTGTGGTATATGTAGATGGGTCATGTTTAATTCCAGAGGCACAAAACAGCCTCTATATTTTACAAAATGTTTTCCAAATTTATATCACGTTCACCCTCAGTGTATGTATCAAAACTGCACACATGCCCCTTGTACTATTGTTTACCTACTAGTTTCCTTAACTCAAATTTTAAGCTTTCTTTGTATCTTAGATTTACCTTAAGTAAAAGTATCTGAAAAATCAATCACATGTGCTTTTTCCTAATGTGTATTACGATGAACAGAGAATTCTAAAAAGATTATCTGTCCACAAACCACCCACTACATATTTCATGTCCTCAGTAGAATGTGTACCACACTTAGGAAATATAACTTAGTGCTATCTACAGTAGGGTACTCTCTCTTTGCAAAATGAATGAAAAGTAATACCTCCTGTCAACATATCTCTGGAAAAGACTGTGATAGCTGCTGCAGTCCCTCAAGATCAGTTTGCATCATGCCCAGAGTGTTTGGGGACTGCTCTCATTCTGCAGTCAAATCAGAAATAGAAAAAAGCTTTTGAAACAAAGGCTTCCATACTTATGCTGCCAGAGAGCACATGAAGAACTTCCCTCCATCTCAATCTGGAACTCACGGTGTAGCATCGGCAGCAGCCCTACTTATAACACTGTCCTCTAAAAGAAATGCCCAACTGAAGGCCTGAAATTCAGACTAATGATTGACCAGGAATTTCAACAGTTCTTCTCTTGATTCTAGCAAGGGAAAAAATGGTGAGGTTATTGTCTGAAGAGTAAATCTTCACTCCTTTTTCATCTTGTTTTTGGATGAGTGCTGGGGAAACAGTAAACAAATTTCTCCTCAAGAGTTACATTCCCCCTTGAAGAATTTACATTCCTTCCTGACATCCCTCAAAGAGCCATAAAAACACATCAGTTCAAAAGAGGGAAAGGAGAGTTAATATTTAAAGGAACAGTTAAGAATCAATTACTCTCAGTTTAATAATAGCTAACATTTGAGTACCTATGATATGTCCAAGACTGTGCTAATCATTGTACCTGCATTATCTGTTCTGTTAGAATCACAATAACTCAATATGCAGGAACTTTTATTACCATCATTTTACAGAAGAAATAAACTTAGAAACCTCAAGCAGGATTCAATCCCAGGATTTTCTGATTCCAGAGGTGAAGCTTTTTAACAATTACATATATAGAAACACTCCGTAAGTCCTTTGAGAGGACTTGCTCTTTTGGATTCCCAGAATTAATTATCTACCTGATTTTTCGCGTACCTTTCCCTATTTATTAAACCAACAAGAAGCATAGAACCTGATAGCCAATTACACCAAAGGAATGTTGTAATAGTTGAAAATGAGAGTTATTGATAGAAGTTAACAATTATACTATATTTACTGTATGTCAATCACTTTACATACATTATCAAATTTAAACAAGCATATCACACCCATTTCACAGATGAAGAAACTGAAGCTTTAGAAAATAAGAAACTTGACCCAGGTTACAGAGACATGGCATTTTAACCAGGCCATCTGATTTTAGGACCCAATCATCACACTAAAAAGATTGTCTAAAATAAGTGGGAAGAAAAACATTTACGAGGTATTTATATGGAGGAGGTTAGCCAGTTGTATTCTCATCTTCAGTGAGTAAAAAAGACAAACTAAATCGTTGTCCTCAAAGTTGTATCCCAGGCTGGCAGCATCAGCATCACCAGGGATCTTGCTCATAAAACCCAATCCCAGGTTCCACCCAGAACTACTGAATCAGAAAACTGAGTATCAGAGCCAGCTTATTTTAACAACTCTCACAGATATTCTGATGCTCATCCTTTTGAGAACCACTTGTTTGATTCATTAATTCCTTACCCTAACAGAACCGTAGGATCATTTGAGGACTTCACATAAATAAGATGCTTGGGCTTTTCTCTAGAGGTTCTGATTCAGTTATCTCAGGTACAGCATAGACAAGGATTGTTTTTAAAAAAATGTAACAGGTGGTATTAATGTATAGCCATGGTTGAAAAACAATGGCTTAACTGAAAGAGCTAACCAAGAAGAAATGCTATGAAAAGAGCTGGATTGGGTCTAGACAAAGAAATAAGTAGTAAACTTACTTAGACAAGCCTAAAAACATTTCTGGAGAGTCTTTAATTCTAGGATTATAAAACAATGACCTCGGTGCTATAAAGTGTTATATGTTTAATTTCTGGACCATTTAAGGACATAAAATGACCACAGATTAAATAAACTAGACCCAAGAGGTTAAGTATCTCCATGGTTCATATTGTTTTCCTGTTGTTGAAGTAATTTATCTCATAAATTTCTATTTTTAAAGCCTTTAAGGAATATTTGTCTTTATCACTCATGAGCACAATGTTGACCCTCATCTAATAATTTAGAATTGCTATTATGATGACATTTTGTCTCTGTTCCCACAAAGCATTCTTATTTGTCCCTCCCAAAATAAGCAGCCAATACCTATATTCTTATCTCTAACTGCTCCAATATCTGATTTTTCACCTGAGACTAATAAAAGTCTGGGAAATCCGCAATGAGAAGTAAATTGTCCTAAATAAATTACAGAGGGTTTAGAATTACTGGTTGTATCCTCTGATTATATAACCTATATAGATTCTACGTCTTTCACAAGGAATCCATAAGCTTCAGGGATAACTATTGTATCAAATTGGCTTTACATGTCTATAGCAGCACTATTTACAATAGCCAAAAGGTGAAAACAATCCAAATGTCCACGAATGGATGAATGTATAAACAAACAGTGGTACATCCTTACGACATGGTATTATCCAGCCACAAAAAGGAATGAAGTACTGATACATGCTACAACATGGATGAACCTCCAAAATATCATTCTAAGTGAAAGATGGCAGATACAAAAGGTCACATACTGTGATTCCATTTATATGAAATATTCAGAACAGGTAAATCCAGAGCAACTAATCGGATGAGTGGTTTTCCAGGGGCTGCATGTAGAGAGGAGTATGGAGTGACTACTTAATGAGCATGAGATCTTTCAAATTGATGAAATGTTTTGGACCTAGTAGTGGTGATGGTTGCACAACACTGTGAAAGTACTAGTGAACTGTATGCTTTAAAATGGTTAAATTTAATGTTATGTGATGTCACCTCAATAAAAAAATAATTTTAACAATAATTGGCACCACATCTCCAAAAAGCACACTTGGAATCTGTATTCTGATTGGATTACCATGAGATGCATTGAAATAAAACATGTATTTTTTTAAACTTTTATTTTGAAGTAATTATAGATAAATAAAAACCCCAAAGTTGATTCAGGAAGGACTCCTATACCTTTTACTGTTTCTCCACTGGTTGTATTTTACCAGTAATTATAATGTTAGTATAATATTATAATCAGGAATTGGGCCTTAGTACAATGTGCATATATAGCTCTTTATCATTTTATCACATGTATAAAATCATATAACCACCATAATCAAGATACAGAAATATTCCACCACCACAAAGGTCTCCCTCATGCTATTCCTCTACAGTCATACACTCTCTGCTTAACACCATCTCTAACCCATGGCAGCTGATATGTTTTTCCATTTCCAAAACTTTTTCATTTCAAGTACATATATAAATGGAATTGTGTAATATATTATCTCTTGAGGTTGGCTCTTTTTTCATTCATCATAATGTCCTTGAGATCCATCCAAGTTGTTGTGTATTCATTTCTTGCTCTTAATGAGTACTATTCTATGGTATGGATGTACCACAGTTTGTTTAATCATAAACTATCAATGGACAGTTTGGTTGTTTCTACTTTGGGGCTATCACAAATAAAGCTGCTACAAAAAACTGTGTATAGGTTTTTGTGTAGACATAAATTTCCATATCACTGCAATAAATGCCCAGGAGCAAGAATGCTGGATTGTATGGTTAAACTGTATTTGTTTTTTAAGAAACTGCCAAACTGGGCACGTGGGTGGCTCAGTGGTAAAATGTCTGACACTTGATTTCAGCTCAGATCATGATATCAGGGTCGATAGATCAAGCCCTGCGTTGGGTTCTGCACTGGGTGTGGAGCCTGTTTAATATTCTTTCTCTCCCTCTTCCTCTGCCCACCCCAACAAAAAAGAAACTGCCAAAATTTTTTCAAGAGTGTCTTTGCCATTTTACATTTCCACCGGCAATATATGAGAGATCCACTGTCTCCACATCTCTGCCAAATGATAATTTGGTATTATCACTATTTCTTATTTTGGCTATTCTAAGAAATATGGAGTAATATTTTATCATGATTTAAATTTACTCTCTCCTTGTGGCTAGTGATATTAAACACCTCTGTATGTACTACGGTATACCTTTGTCACTGAAATTTCTCTTCATGTCTTTGCTCATTTTCTGACTGGATTATTTATGTGTGTGTGTGTGTGTGTTTTAATATTGACTTTTAAGAGTTTTTTGTTTGTTTGCTCTTACTGCGTTTTTAAAAAAATATTCTAGGTATAAGCCCTTTGTCTGTTACACGGTTTGCAAATATTTCTCCTAGTCTGTAGCTTGTCTTTTTAAATTTCTTTCTTAATAAAGTCTTCATAGTACGAGATTTTCTAATTCTGATAAAGTCTAAATTATCATATTTTTCAATGAATCATGATTTTGGTGTCTTATTTAGGAAATCTTCACAAACCCCTAGGTACTAAAGATTTTCTCCTATGTCATCTTCAATTTGTATTTTACATTTAAACATCTTAACCATTTTAAGTTATTTTTTGTATAACATGAGGTATAAGCTGGTTTCTTTTTTTTTTTTTCTGCTTATGGATATCCAATTGCCTCAGCACTATTTATTAAAAAGATTATTCTTCTTATATTGAATTGCTTTTGCAACTTTAGAATAAATAAATCAACTGGCTGTATTTGTGTGGGTCTATTTCTAAGTTATTTAGTTTTTCCAATTGATCTATGTGTCTCTCCCTTCACCAGTACCACTACACAGTCTTGGTTTCTGTAATATATCATCATTCTTTTTTTTTTTTTTTTTTTTAGAGAGAGAGAGAATGTGCTCACGCAAGCTGGGGGACAGGGGTGGAAGGGTGGCAGAGGGACAGGAAGAATCTAAATAAGCAGGCTTCGCACCCAGCACAGAGCCCAACGAGGTGAGAGGGGGGCTCTATCTCATGACCTCAGCTGAAATCAAGAGGGATGCTTAACCAACTGAGCCACCCAGGTGCTCCAGTACACTAACATGCTTAAACACAGGTAGAGTGATTCTTTCTACTTTATTTTTCTTTTAAAAAGTTGTTTATGCTATTCTAGTTCCTCTACTTTTCCAAATAAATTTTAGAATGACTTTGTCTAAATCTAGAAAAATCTTGCTGATACATTTATAGAAACTGTATGCTAATCTGAGGAGAATTGACATGTTGGCTATTCTTTACCATACTGAGTCTTTTGATCCATGGATCCACGGATCCATGGATGTGACATGCCTTTTCATTTAAGATCTTTCATTTTTTTTTATCAGTATTCTGTAGTTTTCAGTACACAAAGCCTGCACATTTTATTAAATTTACACCTATTTCATTTTTGAGTGATTACAAATGCTATTGTTTTTTGATCTTGGTTACTATCTTTTCATTGCTAGTGAACAGAGACATAATTGAGGGGCGCCTGGGTGGCTCAGTCGTTAAGCATCTGCCTTCGGCTCAGGTCATGATCCCAGGGTCCTGGGATCAAGCCCCATATCAGGCTCCCCGCTCAGCAGAAGGGTCTGCTTCTCCCTCTCCCACTCCCCCTGCTTTGTTCCTTGTCTGTCAAATGAAAAAATAAAATCTTAAAAAAAAAAGAAAACATAATTGATTTTTGAATGCTTATTTATATCCTTCAAACTTCTTTAACTCGCTTATTACTTCTAGAAGTTTATCCTCTTACACTGGTGGTGGGAATGCAAGTTGGTGCAGCCACTTTGGAAAACAGTGTGGAGATTCCTCAAAAAATTAAAAATAGAGCTACCTATGACCCTGCAATTGCACTACTGGGCATTTACCCCAAAGATATAGATGTAGTGAAAAGAAGGGCCATATGTACCCCAATGTTCATAGCAGCAATGTCCACAATAGCCAAACTGTGGAAAGAGCCAAGATGCCCTTCAACAGATGAATGGATAAAGAAGATATGGTCCAGGGGCGCTGGGTGGCTCAGTGGGTTAAAACCTCTGCCTTCAGCTCAGGTCGTGATCTCAGGGTCCTGGGATGGAGCCCCACATCGGGCTCTCTGCTCAGCGGGGAGCCTGATTCCCCCTCTCTGTCCAGCTGACTCTCTGCCCTCTCTCTACCGTATTAATAGGCTAAAGAAGAAAAATCACCTGATCACCATATTAATAGGCTAACGAGGAAAAATCACCTGATCATATCAACTAATATAGAAAAAGCATTTAACAAAATGTGACATCCATTCATGGTAAAAACTCTCAGGAAAACTAGGAATAGAAGGGATCATTCTCAACTTCATAAAATATGAAAGTAATAAACTATAGCTCAAATTAAATCAAATGAGGTGTGTTATCTATTCACTGTTATGAATCAGGTACTGATATATGTGCTGAGAATCTACTATGTCACTACACTTATGTTAATAACCAGTAAATTCCATTATTTAACATACAGTGAGTAAAGTCCACAAGAAAGAAGTTTATAAATTCTACAATGAATCTACCGGGATACTGACTCAAAATGTATTTCATCCCTTGATTTGGAAAGTCTACCTTAGAAACAAGGTAGGATCTTTGTGTTTTTATCTCTACTATTTCATCCATTCATTCAAAAAATATTTACTGAACCTATACCGTATGCTTGAAAGTGCTGCAGGGGTTGGGGGTACAATAGGGATACCAACTTTCCTGACACCATGCAGCCTGCATTCTGATAAGAGGAGATATAAAAAATATACTAAATTATTAATATATGCCACATTGTATATTATATAATAATTAGTAGTATGAAAAAAATGAAATAGGAAAGCAAGAAAGGAAATACTGTGGTGGTGGTGGTTGTAAATAGGATGGTCAGGAAAGGCCTCACTGTAAAGGCGGTACATGAGCAAGTATTTAACGAGATAAGTATGCTGGGCAGAATAATGTACTTCTCCCAAAGATGTCCACATCCTAATCCTTGGAACCCATGAATATGTTATCTTACATGGCAAAAAGGACTTTGCAGATATTAGTAGATTACCAAACTTGAGATGGAGAGATTGTCTTGGTGGGCCTAATCTAATCACATTGGTCCTTAAAATCAAAGCACCTTTCCTAGTTAGGGTCAGAAGGAGATGTGACTATAGAAGAAAGATCAGAGGGATGCAATCTTTTTTTGCTCTGAAAATGGAGAAAGGGTGTCACAAGCCGAAGAATGTGGGTAACCTCTAGAAGCTAGAAAAGGTAAGGAAATGGGATTCTCCTCTAGAGCCTCCAAAAAAGAATGTAGGCCTCCCAACACCTTGATTTTAGCCCAGTAAGATGTGTGTCTGACGTTTGACGTACAAAATGATAAGATAATAAGCTTGTATTGCTTTAAACCACTAAGTTTGTGGTAATTTGTTATAGCAGCAATAGAAAACTAATATAGTAAGGGAGTGTCTTGGTGAAGGAGCAGTGGGGAGGCCAAGGAGTCTGAAAAAGAGCAGTAATAGAAGATGAGGTCAGAGTGGAGGTAAAAGATCATGGAGGACCTTGGTGGCCAGTGTAATGTTTGTTTTTATTCCAAGGTGGGAAGCCACTATAAATTATTGAATAGAGGAATGTGATCCATCTTGTATTGTAAAGGGATAGCAGCTCATGAAGGGCAAGAACAAAAGCCCAGAGCCCAGTAACCTAAATGATGGTGGCTTCAATAAGAGCAGTGCATACGGAAATTAGAAGTAGTTAGGTAAATGTTTTGAAGGTGGAATGGAAGGGATTTCCTGGTGGCTTGTATGTTGAGTGTGAGAGATGTCTTAAGGCTTTGACCCAAGCAAATGGAAATATGAGTACTATTAATGAGAAGATTATGATATAGAGAAGATTATGAACAGATTTGGGAGAACAGGAGCTTACTTCCAGACATGTTAAACTTGAGGTACTTCTGGAAGAGACACAGCTAGTAAGTGGTTAGATACATGACTCTAGAGTTAGGGGAATGGTCCAAAATGGAGACATAAATCTAGATATCATCAGGGAGCCTGCAGATGGTAATGGAAATCATAAGAGTAGAGGCAATCACCAAGGGAGTAAGGATAGACAGGGAAAAGTTCTAACAATCTGACTCTGAAGTGTTAAGAAATTAGGAATATGGGAAGGAATCAGCAAAGGAGCCTGAAGAGAGGTAGCCAGTGAGGTAGGAAAAAACATGAAAGGTGTGTGTTCTGAAAACCAAATGAAGTATGTGTTTCAGGGAGGAGGGTGATCAATTATGACAAATGTAGCTTTTACATCAAGTACTATGAGAACTGAGAATTAAGCAATCATTTAAGCAACATGTAGGTGGTAGCTGCCCTTGAAAAGAGTAGTTTCAAAAGAATAGTGGGGATATAGGATGCTGATCCTGATCAAAGCTGGTTTAAGAAAGACTGAAAGGCAAACAATTGGCACTGGTAAATGATGATGACCTTCTCAGGGAGATCTGCTATAAATAGCAACATCAATCTCAGAGAAGGAGGCATCCATAAAAGCATTTGAAAGGTTTAGCACTGCATTTTCTGCTACTGTTAATGAAAATGAAAACACAAGATTTAAATCTCTAGTCCTGGTGTGAAACATGCTAACCTGTACACACTGACTTTATATAGATACTGGCTTTGTTCTTATTTTTATACCTTGTTATGCCAAGAGAGTTACTGAAACAATATCTTTGAACTTGCCAATAAGCTATCCTATACTCTTGCACAAATAAGCAATCTTTACTCTAAGAAGCATTCCTGCCAGAAAATAAGTGTAACTATAGACATATGAATGCAATATAACCCTTTTGCTTGGCTTGATAAGATTTTTTTAAGTGAACTACTTTTTTATGGCAAAAACATTGTAGTTTCTTATTAAAGGGGGCAATGACTACCAGCAGATCTATGCTCATATATATATATATATATATATATATATATATATATTCTTTGTTTCATTTGTGCCCCTTAAGTATTGTAGGTTTCTCCCTTTGACCACTTTGCAGGAGTGGATCTCCTGAGTGGATGAAATGACTTGGCAATACCTTTAGAAATGAAAGAAAAATCCTGTTGTTGGAGGATTTTCCAGCAATAATATCTGGAGAATCATGTTTCTTCTGGGCTTATACATGGCTTTCCTGAAAATGGGAGATAATCACATCTCCTTCCTGATTCTTTCCATCAATTTTTATGCCATGTTTACTTACTCACTTACTGATGAGTAAGTCAAAGGTTATTTTACCTGGAGAAGCACGATAGAAGGGAAACATAACTGGACTTGGCACTTTAGGAAATATGGCCTCAAAAAATATTCCTAAACACTTAGACAAATTTAGTATATGAGTAAGGGGGCATCTCTAATCAGCAGGCAAAGGATTTTTAGAAATAAGTGGTGTTAGAACAATTAGGTATTCATCCAGAAAAAGATAAAGTTGGCTTCTTACTTCACACTGTATACCAATATAAACTCCCCATCAATTTAAGTTTTACATTAAAAAATAAATTATTAGAAGAAAACATACCATTAGGTTAAAAAAGGCTTTCTGAACTTAAATCTAGAATCCATTTAAAAAATTTTCTTCATTGTTTGCTAAAAATTCTACCTCATGCCTCTGTCTTCCACTCAGCTGAAAAGATCTCTTTTCTTTCTGCTGTTTAGCCACTGCTAAAGTGTTACCTATCTGTCCTGTACCATTTCCTGGATGCCATGTCCTCTAACCTTGTGTTGTGACCTCGGCATGACAGCTGTTGTGATGATTTTAACCAAGGCTGTTGCAATTACTCAGCAGAGGCATAGACTGTCGGTTCCTCACACCTACTGTATGCCTGCTGCTCCTGGCTGCTGGTCTCCTGACCGGTTAGGGTGCTCTGTCGATTTTACCAGGTAAAAGGTCCTGAGGGAGGCTTATTCTGTACAGATGGACTGCATAATGTTACTGACATCTCTGTAGTAAGATAGTGAATATTACTGCCCTGAACCTCCAAACCTCACTTTGCTGGGTCCATTTTCCACAAATAGCCAGGTGCAGTGAGGAAAATTAAATCCATGAGATTGTAGATAAATTACAAAGGCAAAATACAGGTTCAGGACTTTTGTACAATTAGTCTAAGATTCAGATAGTTTAATAACCATCAAAAAATCAAAATTTTCTAAAATAACATTTAGAATATTATTTATTAGAGTCATTTTGGAGGTTCACAAAATTTTAAATAAGGGAAATTTTAAATGATAAAATTCTGGCATTGAATGATCTAAATAAACCCTTTTATTTTGCAGTTAAGAAAATTATAACTCAAGAAATCGCCCCACATTACAACGGCATCCAACTAGAAGCTGGTTAATATATTCCTATAATATTTTCATCATACTTTTATAAGACAGGCTCCAAATTAGGATTTCAGTATCCAAGCACCAAAAGCGAATTTTATTTTTCACTTTTCATCTTGACCTCTGAAATCTACTCAGGAGAAACTTTCTCCTTTCTCTTTCTTTACATTCTTAATTGATTTTCATAAAACGGACCTTCCATTCCCATGGCAGGGTTATTTGACACCTGTAAGGGAGTTGGGAGATCTTCAGGATAAATTCCTACATGGCAAATCAAATAAGACATGACTATAAATAATCACAGAAGTAAAAGCCAGCCTCCTTGCCCAGGGCCTAAGAGAGATCAGAGCAATAAAAAGAAATTCAGCAGGAAACCAGTATGGTGCTAGGTAAGGGTGAAAAGCAACATGACCTGTTATTGTTTGCATCCCTCTATGTCCAGAGGTGTGTGTGCATGTGTGTGTGTGGTGTGGTGTGTCCATGGTGGGGCCGTCAGTACTACACTTGTAATTTCTCACATAATGATTTGATGCCTGTTAAAGGACATAAAGAATTCATGGACTCTGCCTGTTGTCCCAAACACCTGATTCAAATCCCTGTTCTGACACAGCTGCTGTGTGCTTTGGGGAAGGCTCTTAATTGCTTCAAACTTGGGCTTTTTCATTTGTGACAGGGAAGTAACCTTGTCTCCCTCCCAGGGATCATGGTGAGGTTGAAATGAGATAGCACAAGCAGAACGCCTGGTATTCACGGAGATCCAATTAGTTCAGTTTTCATTTGTTTTTATAAAGTAAGACTGCATTAATAAATAGGAGGAAAAATGCAAACAGTACAGAGTGAATCAGATTGCTGGTTTTGTTTCTTTGCGAACTAGTGATGTTTAAACACCCTTTCCAAGAATACTATAAATTCCCCCAGACTCTAAGTAGAGTTCTTCCTAATGCCATTTGAAAGTGCACTGGATTTGAGAAACTATGTAAAGATGCCATGTCTGATACAAGAGCCTGGCAAAACATTTTTTTGGCCTGGTTCACTTCTGATCCTCTGAGATTTATTTTTCCCCTGTCCCTCTTCCCTTTTCTCTAACTTTGTTTTTCTTCTTCTTAGAATTCCCCCCTGATAACTCCCTGGGCAAAAATCCAGGTTTTCTTTTTAATAGTGTGTGCCCTCCTATGACAGGTTTAGTGAGAACTGAAGGGTATGAGCATAAATGGAGGAGAGAACATAACCCGCTCCCACTCCTACTCCTCCCAGTCCCAAGAACTCCCTCAGTAACCTCTGCTGTAACCCTCCTTTCCTTTCGGGCTCAGCTTGTTCATCTATTCAGGGCAAGGGTGGAAGGTCACTGGGAGGAGCCACACTAATTGTAGAAGGAAATTTCCTTGTAATGTGAAAACATCAGGGAAAACCAAGAAAGAAAAATAGAAGCATGAAAGAGAAGCTGCTGCCAAAAACTGTTATTGAATCCCTTCGGATTTATTTAGAGCATATTGCTCTGCATATAAATATGAAACCAAACAAATCTCTAAGCCAGCCTGTTTAAACCAATTTGACATGTCAATGGAAAACAAAGCTGTGCCTCTGTGATGCCAAAATATCTGGATAAAAAGTGAAGAATTTTGTCAAATACAAATGTGTTTTAAGCTTATTACCTGAGTCTAGCCCTGTGTTTGGGCACAGATGAGAGGAGAAGAAAAGCAGAAAACAGGGCCCTTCTATACAAAGAGCTTACAATATGGCAGTGCACATTAGTAAGTGGGAACACATAGAGAAACAGGGCCCCTCTATTCAAAGAATTTAAAATATGACAGCAAACGTTAATAAGTGGGAACACACTGGCTAAAATATCAGCCAACCATTACACATATGCTGATCACTCTCCTATAATTTCATTTACCTACTATTATTATTATTTATCTCCTATGATTTTTCTTTATAGACTTTAACAACTAAATCTCTATCAATCTTGCCATCCATCTGTCCATCTATCCAACCACCCATTTTTTATATCTCTATCTCTATTTATCTGAAGAGAAAAATATTATTTATTTTCTTAATTTCTCCCCTCTAGAACGTAAGCTCCATGAGAAATGGGGTTTGGTTTTGTTCACTGCTATATCATGGTCCAAGAACTGAGTCTCACACATAATTGATATTCAGTAAAATTTTTTTGAATGAACTAATGATATAGAGCAATGAGATATTAACAAGAGAAATCAGGAAACTCTTCATAGAGAAAAGACATCTTCGGCTGAACCATGAGGGACAGAAAACATTTGGATAGGTAAAAGGAAAAGAGTATTCCAGATATGGCAGAGCATGCCCTAGGACATCAGGGCTAGAAGATCACAGCATAGGAAATATGGGGGAAATATCCCTACCCTCTCTAAAAGAATGTATATCAATGTCTGGGTGCCCAATTTGGTAGATAAAATATTAGAATTATTTTTTTTTTACTCAGGTGTTGATATCATTCAAACAGTCTCCAAGTATTTGTCCTATCTTTCTAGGAGCTTGCAACTCAGTACCTTCTTCATTCAGGAACCGTTCTTCATTGTTTATCAGAATAACTGAAACTTAAACTTTAGGAACCTAAGAAGAAGAGTAGCTACTGTTGATGCCTAGCTTGTTTTCTGATTTCCAGTTTGGTCTCTGATCTCTTTTGTCCTTCCTCCTTTATAATACTTGCGCTGGTACTCAATATATACTTCATCCCCCCTCTTCACTAACACTAAGCTAATGTTTAGCTGTATGTGACAACATGATTGAACCTGGAGGACATTATGCTAAGTAAAATAAACCAGTCATGGAAAGATAAATATTGCATGATTCTGATTATATGAGGTAACTAGAATAGTCTAATTCATAGAATAAGAGACTAGAATGGTGATCGCCATGGTCTGAGGGGAGGGTGAAATGAGAAGTTGCTAATCAATAGGCATAAATCCTCAATCACACAAGATGATAGAGTTCTAGAGATTTGCTGTTCAACATTGAACCTGCAATTAACAAAACTGTACTGTACACACACAAAATTGTTAAGAAGGTAGACTTCATGTTAGGTGTTACTACCACAATAAAATAACATTAAAAATAAAAGTAAAATAAAATTATTTAATCAATAAACCCTGAGGCTAGAAACCCTGTGTTCTGCTTGTTCTACTGGCCACTTGGCTCTCACATACATAAGACCACACATTCATTCTTTGGTGATGACCCGAGATTCCAGGCACAGGTTGTAGCCCAACAGAAGCTATATATGAGAGAGAGTTAATTCTGAAAGTAACTGATCATCGCTCAAAAAACCCAAGAGTTCTGAGAATCATAGTCATTTCTTATTTAAGCAAGAGATCTTAGAAATAGAACACTCGTTTATTTTCATCTTGAAAAATGCTGGCTGCTATTAGTTATGCGTGCGTAATGTGTCTAGCTATGTACAGGCATCACTATTATAGGCAGTAAGGTCTAGGTTTAGTTTGTATTATGTTAAAAATACATACTAGAAATGGGTGACCTGGTTAACAGTGGACTGTTGATAGAAATAAAGTAGTTCAGTTAATCCTGACCTTGGACCATTTAAGCACATTACAAAACAAACACACTTTCCCAGCTATCTTGCAACTTACATAATTTGGTATTCTGTTGAGGGTGTCATTTTTATATAAATAAATATTTGTTTAGCAGGATAAAGTATCATGCTGGTGAAAATTTGGTAGTATCTATAGCTCTTCATTTATCTTTTATGAGCTTCTCTTTTCCCTGATCTCTTCATCTAAAGGTTCATCTTGGTCCTGAATTCTTCTCATGCTGTACAGAGTTCTCCTAGCAGCTCTCGGTCAATTTGCCTATAGACAATTTACCAATGTATAATTAGCCAAAAGGCAATTTCCTAAGTGGCTAAGCCTGTGAAAGCAACTCCCCGAAAGAGATGGCTTTTTGCAAATTGCTTTTTGGTAAAATTATCCATGTTCCTCCCTGGATGAGTGACCTTATCCATTCACAGAGATTGAACTACCATTGCACTCATGTCTCCAGCATCTATATCACTTGTATGACATTCAACTTGTATGTTCCCTAGACACATTAAATTTTATATGCCTAAAAGTCCCCTTCTCAGTTCTAGTAATTCCAAATTGTTCCTTCAGTATTTCAGATCTCAGTGAAAATGTCACCCACTTCCCCAAATCAGGAACCTGAGTCATTATAGATGTATTTATTCTCTCATCACCCTCTATGTGCAATCAATTGCCTAGCCCTGCTGATTTCAATCTCATAATTAAATAGAGGAATAAAATCATCATATCTGTGTTTCCCATAGGCTCTTAAGTGTTTCTTAATCAATCATCTTCTCTTCATCATTGTTGCGTACTGATGAAGGTTGGATCTGCCCCATCCATTTCTCTCTAAGCGATTCCAGGTCTATTACAATGAGATCATAATCTGCCTTCATCTAATTTTTCCCTTTCATATTCTTCCTCTACTTTGCTACTAAATAAGCTACATTCCTATATTTAAAATTATTTACAGACTCCCTGTTATCTATAGAAGTAGTTCCTAAAAGTTTCCATGAAACACCAACCCTGCAAGATGGTCTGTATTCAAGTAAGTTTAGGAAATGCTGCAAACGCTGTAAAATAAAACACAAATACACAAAGTCATCTGTGTCCAAATAACTTTAGAAAATACTGCATACTATATCCTCCTCCTGCAAAATCACAAAGGCCACTGACACAATAAAGGTCCTTAAAAGACTTGAAGAAAACAGATACATCACACTGTCTAACCCAGGATATCCCAGATGTATTCTTTTTCCCCCAAGTAACAGCTATTAATAAGCACTGGGACACATTTTGAAAATGCTGGCATATTGTGATTTGATCATGCTAAGGAACTGAAATAAATGGCTTGACCCAGTCCACTGTCCCTGTTGTATTCCCTGCCCTCTTCACCTCACAGTTCCCATTCTGGGAATGTGGTTATGACTTGGAGTTCCTCATGAGCAGCATGTTCCTTCCCATGTGTCTTTGGCATGTTGCTCCCTTTAACTGAAATGCCCTATTCTAAACCCACTACCACTTCCACCTTCTAACTCCTACTCATCTTTCAAAACACATCTCAAATTTCATCTCCTCTAGGAAACTTTCTGACCTTTCTGTTTTACCTTTGGTTTCCCTCATAATGTCCTCCTACTCATTCAGCATTTAACATCTTTTAACTAAAACCAGCTTTATTTCCTCCATGTCTAACTCCTCAGGAACTAAATCATTAGTATAGAGTAAGTGCTCAAGAAATAGCTGTTGAGCTGAAATAAACTGACCAATGATGAAGATAACAGATGATGATAAAATTTCTAGGAAGGTATAAAATACCATAATCCCTCAGTATTTAAAAAGTATATTTGAAAAAATTGTTTTCTTTTAAAAAAGGCAGTTTGTAGTGTGCATCCTATTTTTTAAATTAATGTCATTTAATTAATTTATTTACTTATTTATAAATTTTACTTAATTAACATACAGTGCAGTATTGGTTTCTGGAGTAGAATGCAGCGATTCATCACCTACATACCATGTCATTCCATTTACTAATGTTAGTGATTTGTAATGAAATTTTCCCTCTCACTTGCATCTGCATATATTTTTTAAAGATTTTATTTATTTATTTGACAGAGAGAGACCACAAGTAGGCAGAAAGGCAGGCAGAGAGAGAAGGGGAAGCAGGCTCCCCGCTGAGCAGAGAGCCTGATGCAGGGGTCGATCCCAGGACCCTGAGATCATGACCTGAGCTGAAGCAGAGGCTTTAACCCACTGAGCCACCCAGGCGCCCCATATCTGCATGTTTTGATTGTATCAAATATTCAAATATTTTTTCTTTATTAAAAATAACAACAAAAAAAGAAACTGCTGAAAATGCTCACTACGGCAACATTTTACTGTGGAACCACACCACCACTTTGGATCTTGAAATATAAACACACCTAAAGCCAATGTAAGGACACTGAATCCATGTCTTTGTTCAACCTTATTTAACAACAGCTGCTCTTCATTTTATTTACCTCAAACCTACCAATCCTGTTTAGGGTGTGAAGCAGGTCTAGGCCAAGCCTCTGTGCTTAGCTGTACATAAAAGATGACAGCTTTTCTCCTGGGTAAAATTACCTCATGCCATGTTTCCCCTCAAATCTCAACTCACTTATATTCAAGATCTAGGTTTCTGAGAGTGAACAGAGATCACTGACAAGTACGATGTCCTTATCAACTTATGTGTGAATACAGGTTGTACCCATAGGTGTAATGGATAACAAATGTTTGAGATGAATACTCACTAATCCTAACTGATTTACTTCACATTAAAGAAGACATCTCCTTCATTTACTCATTTGTTCATTCATTTGATAAAAGTATGCTGAACACCTATTATGTGTCAGGTGCTACGTTGTCAAAAAGGCCATAGTGAGATAATAAGAGTAAACATAAGCATAAATAATATATTAAAAATAGTAAATACAAATATAAATAATGGTTGCACAGATTGAGTACATACAATGTATAAGGTGCCATGCTAAGTCATGTGTGTATATTATCCCATTTGATCTTTACAACAAGCTTGTGAAGTCAGTCCATTGCTATTCCTTTTCATATAATAGAAAGGAGACTTAGAGATGTTGGTATAGCACCTGAGATCACAGAGCTAGCAAACATTAGAGCCATTTTTGAATCCAGACAGCCCATCTTCTGCGAAGCCCCTGTGCCTGCCAGGTAAAATAGCCCAACAGTGGTCACACAATACCACTCTACCATCAGACTTCCCACAGACATATTCCTTGCCCAACTGCTGTTATACAATATCTTATATAGAATTGATGAGGAACATTTTCAAGGGTTTTAAAGTGGCAGAGGCATAGGAAATCAAATTAAAATATTTATTTTTTAACCAAACAACTTTGGGGCATATGGTGCTAGCAAGTATTCAATGAATATTAACTGATTGTAGTTAATGGTAAACCGTAGTTAATGTGGTTGTACTGTGTGACCTTTGAGGTACCTTCAACCAGGAGATTCTGTGATTAAAGAAGTGGCTTAATCTAGTTGTTTCTAGATCCCATCTCCAAACTGTCTCTCAAAAATCACATTTAATTCAGGTTATTTTCAAAGGAATAAACTGGACTAAGCAAGTCACTCATCCATATTTATACCAAAAGAAAGAGGTCACCTGCAGATGAGTGACCAGTTAGGACACATTTTGTCTCAACTTGTATCCTGTGACAGAATGGAACTCAAGATATAAAACACAGCAAATGTGTTCTATGGCATCATGGAGGAACAGTTAGAAAGAAGCAGTAATTTGTCCAACTGTGTAACAAATGAATTTTCTAGGTAAGTAAGCTATTCTAAAACAGTGATAAATATTTTTTATAGATCCAGCACACTAGAAGTTGCTTTATAGGAATTGATCAGTGTAATGAATTATGGTGGATCCTGAATGTACAAAGAATGCAATTCCCTGACGTTCATCATTTAAATTTCCTGCCCTACCCTAGCCCCTGGCTCACTTAACCATCTATTCTCCCCATAGGCCAAAAAACAAGATTGCTTGAACAGTGAATTTCCTGACTAATTTATTAAGATGGCTGCTTGGGTTATACAATATTCCCAACCCAAAGGCCACTCACTGGCAAGAGAAAATAATCCCTTTTTTAATTAAGTAGGAAAAAAATATCAGACTGAATTCCAAGCTATTTGACCAGTTTGACCTGGTCTTAGACCTCATTCACATTTCCATGAGCTCAGAGGTGAACTCCAAATCCCACTTTAGGTTCAAGTTTTGTTTAAAGTACTGTTCAGGGGGAAAGAGTCATTTTTCTAGCTCTCCTGGAATTTGAATGTCAGTAAGGTGATAACCAGGTGCCAAAGTGATAGGCTGTTATAATATAACATGATCCAAAGTCCACTTATACACAGAAGTTCTGGACTTTGCAGCAAGAACTGAAATGTTATGCATCAATTCCTACGTCCTGAATGTATCTTTTCCCCATGAGAAGCAACATTTTCACAGGAATTTTGGAGCTGGCTCAACCAGTGACCTGAAATTCTATTTAAGTCCAGGGTCCCTACATTCCTTAAGAAGGAAGTTGTAGCAAACCAAATAAAATACCTTATGTAAGCCAGTAAAACTTGTAGCAACAATATGACCATATAATCATTGTCACTTAAAAAATTGTGTGATCAGAATGAGAGAGCACACCAATAATTTAGCTCATGATGGAAACACTCCAATTTAATCTGCTTGAAGGCAGCATATCCTAGTTATTAAAAGCACCCTCCCCAACAAACCTAGATCTTGCTTCAAATCTGCCTCCTTCATTCACTGGGTAATCTTGGGTATGAAACAGAAGTCTCAGTTTCCATAACTGTACCTCATGGAATTATTACGTAGTCTAAGTGTGAAAATGTAGTTAGAAGCTCTTATTATACCATTAGGCACACAGAAAGCACTCAGCAAATATTGGCTGTCAGGATTTACCTATTCAACTGACAATTATGGAAAGTCTAAAAGGGTCAGGGACTAAGAAAGGACTAAGGGAAACAGACAAAAAGAACTAAAAGCAGGATGACAATATGGTTAAAACATTGTTTTTAAAATTTTTGTTTGTTTGTTTTTTAACTTTCATGTTCTTGGCTATTTTCCCATTGGCCCTGGTTCCTCCAATGAAAACAACAGTAAGCCTCTTTAAAACCAGATGCCATATCTGCAATTTCTTTTGAATGGCTTTTCTAGTATACAGTGATTACTTTGTGGTTGACTAATTTTTCTCTGCCACAGGGCAAATTTGAAAGTTTATGAAGTATATACTCAACCAACAACATAGCTAAGGCTCAGTTATATTTTCTTATATATGAGTCCTATCACAGCTAAGATCATACCATGGGCTCTGAAGAGACTGACAGGATTACAGGATCTTTACGAAATCAGAACCTCTAAAAACTAAACTCTTCCCACTGAGATGCCCTTACCCTAGCAGAGACTTAGCTTTTTCAGAACTGCTCAAGGTATCAGGGGTCAGAATCTCATCAGGATGTAGCTGCTAGTCTGTCTTCATTCATCAACTTTGTTGCTGTGATTCTAGGTACATGGCAAAAGTGTCTAGAATTGGTTTAAACACTGTGTTTGTACCCACGTGTATGCATGTACTTGTGTACACGTGGGTTGTGTGTGCATATTTTGAAAGTTACCTAGAGAAACATTCCATCTGCAAATGACAAAAGTGAGCCACAAAAAGATAATATAGAGAATTGCTGAATTTAAATTAACAATACATATAATTAAAATAAGTGGTTTAGTAAACCAGTGACATAATCACATTGTCTTCTGAACTTGATATATTTTTTTTAAATCTTATTTATTTGAAAGAGAAAGAGCACAAGCAGAGGTGGGGGCTAGGAGCAGAGGGAGAGGGAGAAGAAGACTCCCCGCTGAGCAGGGAGCCCCACGCAGGGCTAGATCCCAGGACCCTGAGATGATCACCTGAGGTAAAGGCAGACACTTAATCGACTGAGCCATCCAAGCACCCCTTGATATTTTAATATTAATTATATAATTCGACTTGCTGTTTTACCTACATAAAAGCTCTGAAAATTTTATTGTCTTTGTCTCATTAGTTTGACCTCAGAAGAATTTTGAAACTAATTTTATTAAATTTTGAGCTGTGAATCAATTTTCTTTTTTTGACTTCGGATAAAACTTACATTAATTTTAATTTTTACACCATGAATACAATCCAGCATTGGCATCATCAGGTTATAACCCAGGTTACGACTTTAGGATTGACTATGTTTCTAATACAATTCATCTTAAATTTTTTTTTGGAAACATGGTAGAAAAGTGCTGGTTCCTGGGTTAGAATGGTAGTTCTGTGTTGTTACTGACTAATGATGGAAAACCAACCCAGTCACAATATTGTGAGTCTCAGTTCTCTCACTAATAAAATAAGAATCACACTAATGAGTACCAAGGCCCATCCCAGTTTTTAAACTCTATGATTCTGTTTCAACTCATATTTAAGGTTTAGTTTACCTAATGAATGCAAAATAAAACATGTTTTTACTTAAAAATTAATATAAGCATATATATACTTCAAGAAACTTAACCGTGAAAGAATATTTGAGTTGAGGGTTAGAAAGATTCCTTTAAAATACTTCATACTATGAGCTAAATTCAAATAACTACTTCAGAAACTTTTATTTTTGAGGAACTGCTAAGAAGAAATAATTTTGTTAAGTAGAGGCAGGATGACAAAGAAGATTTTAAAATCAGAAAGATTTAAATTCAAATCCTGTGTTCATGGTATCATCTTGGGTAAATTATATCATCTCCTAGGCCTTGGTTTCTTCATCTGTAAAGTAGAAATAATATGAACCTCCTAGGGCTGTTGTAAAGATCAATGAGACATAAAAGGCATCTAGCGTGGTGACTGGTACAGGATAAACACTCAAATATAACCTACTTTTTCTTTTCCTTTCTAAAAGTCTTTGTACTAAGGGCAAAAAATTCTTGTTTCAGTAGAAGCAAGAGTGAAATCAATAGGCTGTGAATCTCCTGAGTCTAGGAAGGCAATATTTCATAGCAGTTACCAGTGTGCAATTTAGGGTCTTACAGACTTGCATGCAAATTCAAGCTCTGTATTACCTTTGTGAGCGTGGGCAATTTATTTAAGTTCTCTGAGATGCAGTTTTTCATCTGTATATTGCTTATTATAAGGCTTAAAAGAGAGATACTGTGGAATAGTTTCTATATCACATCATTAGAACTCAATAAATTGAAGCTATTTGTATTATGCTTATGCTTATATTCTCCAAACTTGAAACAGTGACTGGAATAAAGAAGGAAATCAATTAATATTTCTGAAGGAATGACTAAGCAAATGATTGTTCCTTGGTTGATGAACAACACTGAGAATCTCTGTGTCTTCTGGGAGCAAGACAGGCCCTGGAATCCCACAGCTTCCTATGGAAGGCATGTCATTTTCAAAGACATTTTTCTTGACATGAAAACAATGCCATGTAAACCACTTGTGTTCTTTTTATGGAACCAGCTGGGGATTCCTCATGTTTTTTGTTCTCAGTTAGAAAAATCTTCCATGACATTTTTCGTGGGTGTGCCCCTGATTGTCTATAGCCAAACACCGGGGAGGTGGGTGGTGGTCGGGGGTGGATATGGCTAAAAACTTTGGGAAATCTGAAATAAAGGTTACATTAGTCCCATTGGGTTTTCTTGAATTGGTTCCACAAAAAAGATCTAAAAATTGTTTACTCATATAAACATAGGTTAAGAAATACTAGCACTTCATTAGATTTAAACAGCAACAATGACAAAATGACATTAGAGTATTTATACTTTGATAGGTATGTACCTCTAGAATCCTAAAATGTAAGTTCTATTATTAGAACATTTAAAATAAAATTATATCATAATTTTAGGCTGACATTTAAAAAACAACCTGTGAGCTCCCTCTGCTGGATCTTTAGACTGTAAGTGCCAGAAACAGTTTAAGTACCTTACAGCTACCTAATCAATTGGATTACTCATGGTGATGAAATTAACACAAAGAAGTGATGAGGATCCATCTCCAAATCCACAGTAAAACAGTTTGCCAAATAAAGAAGTTGAAATATTTTTTTCTGTTAGTATTAAAAAAATACGCACTTTATTTTGTTTCATTTCATGTAGGAGACAGCAGGTTTTTTTGGTTTTGTTTTATGTTTTTAAAAGGAAGCACAGACCTTCTTCAGAGAAGGGTCACATGTGGTCCATGGTGGCTGTTGCCAGGGTAACCACGTCCTCCGTCTATATATGTCAAGGCCAGTTGCTTCGTTTGGAGACAATCAGACGCAAAGGTAGTAAGAGTCAGGCCAAAAGAAACAGAAAATGCAAATTATGATGTTCACGCCGCTTCAGGAAAATTACAATGTGGTTATCCTGCAACTCAACTTAGGAAAGTTTCCACTTTAATAATGAATTTCTTTTAATTTTATTAATATTACTGTCTCCTTAAAAAAATATGTTCTGGTAAATACATAAACACTTCATGTCTTTGCATTGGGGATTTTCTCTATTTACTAAACTTGGAAGGAGATGTGAGGACAAAATGTTCTTCAATAAAATTAGAACTTTTCTCTTCTGAGAGTCATAAAACATTTATCCAAAATCCTATAAAAATATTACCCCTTTTAGTTTATACAGTATTTCTGAATAAGGTTCTTCTTCCCTTTTTTTTTTAATGACCCTGTATTTAAATGCTGCATTTGAAAACTGTTTGCTGAAGGAAGGCTATAATTAGTATAAGGAATACTGAATTCCACTTTGAGAATGGCAAGTTATTGGTTTGCTTTGTTTGTTTACATGAAGAACAGAAATAGAACTTATTGCAGAAGACTGGAGTCTAATCTATTAATTTAGTGTAGATTTTTATCATGGGATGCACAACATTTAAATATACAAGTGAGTTCTCATCTATTCATGAAAAAACACATTTTGTCAAGTTTCATGGACTTTACACTATCTAATTATTATAAAGTTTCCAAACGCATAAATTTTTTTTAAAAAAACCTTACTTCATAAGTACTGATAGTGGATTCCATTTCAAAAATAGCCACAAATATGTCAATATATTTAAAATGACCTCTTTCATAATATCTCTAGAAAAGTAACCAAAACAATTCCTTAAGTAGAAAAGTCTACATTACTAGCTACAAGGATGATATAGTTCCTTGTTATCCTTGTAAAGGCTAAGCACATATTTCCCCGAAGTCTTCATTTTTCGTTTTTTCTCTTACAGTTCATTATGTTACTGGAAATTTCAATAAGTCATCATCAAGAAGGAGCGCATAGCCATTACCTCCTTTCCTGCAGGGTTTCTCCTTGGGCCCACCTCCAAAAGGAGCTGGAGAAGCTAAGAAGAAAAGATGTATGTGGTGAAAGACATGAATGTAGAATGAACTATGGATAGTCTTTTTTCTTTTAAGATTTATTCATTTTAGAATTTTAGAGAGAGAGGGAGGGAGAGCAAGCAAGCAGAGGGAGGGGCAGAAGGAGAGAGAGAAAGAATCTCAAGCGGACTCCTTGCAGAGTGCAGACCCTGATATAAGGCTCCATCTCATGACCCTGAGATCATGACCTGAGCTGAAGTCAAGAGTTGGATGCCCAACCAACTGAGCCACCTAAGTGCCCCAACATAGAGTGTCTTATAGATACAGTGACCATATGCTTCATTTTACTGGGGACAATCTTGGTTGATGCTTATTTTTCTGGCATTATTAACTGTGATTTCATTCTCAAAAATGTCTGCTTTCAATGATAAATTATATGACTATCCTGTTTAAAGTATAAGCACTTCTAACTGCACTACCATTTGTTTTCTAGAATATCATTTCTAAATGTGCATTTACCTGAACTTTATTCTCTCCATATATCAGGAGTTCTACAGTTGTCTGAGAAATGCTGCATACTATATGCAACAGTCTTCTTGGTGAGTCTAAGATACATTCACACATTTAAGGCTGCTCAACTTTGCTTACTTCAAAAATTCTGAAATTTTTGGACTATCATCAGCCCCCTCATTTTTTTTTTGCTTAATGCTTATTAATATAATGCAACATGGAGCTATAACTATCCATAGTTACATGAGCATTGAAATAATATAATGCAACATGAAGCTATAACTATCCATAGCTACAAGAGCACTGAGTTCTAATTAGCACAGGATCCATATACTATTTCTATACTTATTTTACTGCACCCCATCTGAAGAACTAAAATTGTGAGGAAACAAAGGTATCCATTAGAATGCCAGCTGCAAGAATTCTGCTAGAGAATATCAAGGGTGCTCTAATCTAAAGTAAAAAGTGTTCATAAAGCTCATGTCTACAATGCTTAGTTAGAAATAAGATTGCATTTCCCCACACATTCCATTGAATCCAGTTCTTTACTTTGTCCTTATTATGTTCAAAGCACTAGTTATACACTGTTTCAGGATGAAAAACAGAAACTGTTATATCCAGGGACTTAGACTGGGTAGGAGAATCCTCCATTCCTGGTATCACTTACTCTGTTCATTTTTCCCCCATACCACTCATAGGTTTCTACCACGCTATGTAATTTTTAATTGATTTTTCCTACTCTTTATTTTCTGTCTTCCAAATTAAAATGTAAATTCCTAAGAGTAAATGCTTTGTCTCTTTTATTCAGAGAGGCTCTGTTTCTCTTAATTTACCTCAAACATTAAAAATAGTAGCACAAAGTCTAGGCTTAATCAATTTTTCTTGAATGCACAGGTTAATGAATAAATGAACTCCTTAAGGGAACCCTTAGTCATGGTGCTTAGCTCATTACAGGCATGTTTTCTGAAGAATGAAAAAATGAAGGTGTAAATGCATGAAAAAACAGGTATGTAGGTGGATCTCAGAAAAATACATAAGATTGGAAAGGTATGCTAAGAATGGAGAAACCTGAATGTCATGTTAATGGCCTGGTTACCACTTATTGTGCAATTATTATGTGTCATGCACTATGTCAGGAATAATATCGACATATTCCTATAACAAACCGAAAAGGTAAGTATTATTTGCTCCCTATTTTAGATGAGAAAACAGAATCTCATGAAGCGTTAAGTAACTTGTCCCAAATCGTATGAATTGGCAGTGAAGCTAGTCAAATCTAATAATCTGTTGACTCCAAGACTTATGTTCATTATACTGCCTTTTATTAGGCAGTGGAAAACCATAAAGATAAGTAAGCAAAGGAATAAAATCTTTGCCTCTTGTTTTTATAGATAACTGCCATCACTATAAGTGAGAGATTATACAAATAAGAAATTGAATATGAGATCTTAGTAGGAGTTGGGAGTTTCAGCTCTGGAACTAAGAATTCAGGATGAGTTCATAGATTCCAGAGTTATGATGTCCAAGACAGTGGCTACTAGCCTCATGAGACTACTGAGCACTTGAAATAGGACTAGTCCAAACTGATATATGCTCTAAGAGTAAAATACACACTGGATATTAAACATATGGTACCCCCAAAAAGTAAAATATTTCATTAATGATTTCTAACTTATTACATATTAAAATGATGATACTATGGATATGCTGAGCTAAATATGTTAAAGTTAAATTAATATGTTTCTTTACTTTTTGTAAGGTGGCTTCTAGGAAAATTATACATGTGTCTTGCATTATACCTCTATTAGACAATTCTATTCTATTATAATAAAGGAGCTCCTTGAATTCTTAATCAATCATGGGGGAATAGCTTAGAATAAGTAGGCCAAGAAAAGAATCCTGAAAGAAACCTACATTTAGGAACCAGGTAAAGAAGGAGGAGATAGTAAAGGAGACTAGGAAGTGATCTAAGATGACAGTATCAAGAAGTAAATTTGGCTACATGTTGCAGAAAGGTCAGGGAGGATGACAACAGAGAAGAGGCTGCTAGATTTGATAATTAGGAGCTTATTTGTTTTTAGCACTCTTCAGAGTGGTTGTGGAAAAAGCTAGTTTTAAAAAAGGGGTAGAGGTGGGACTCAAAATACATACCATTTAAGTAAATGGATGATATGAACATGTTTATAAATTTAATGGAGGGAAAGAGATTAAAGATTCAAAATTCTTTGCCATGGCAAAGTCCCATCATCAATTTTCAAAAAGTAACTCACCTAAGAAAAGATTCAGTATATTTTTCTACTGAAGCTACAGGGAAGGAAAGGAAATTCAGGAATTCACATCATTTTATTTCCTATAGTCTCTGCGACGAAAGAGATAAGGTTATAATCTGAGAGTCAGAAAGTTGAGGCTCAGTTTGTGAACTTGAGAAGTGTGAGAAAGGCTTGGAAAAACACAGCAGCATATCGTCACTAAGGAATGATAAAAGATTGGGAAGTGAGCAGTGAAGAGCCAATGGAGTTAGGATAGCATAAATACTCAGAAGCATATGTTGACAATGATGTTGCTTTCTCCAGCAGAGCTAAACTTTCTGAGTTTTACCCAGGATTAGAAATTGACAAAGTAAGTGTGAATGAAAGACAAACAGCCCCTTCTGTTGCTTGTGTGAGGGTAAATAAAATTCTAAACATGATGCCCACATTAGATTAAAAGAAGCTTCCAAAGCCAGGAGGGGAGATTTTAGAGGATGGAAGGGAGTCAGTGTCATTTTGTTGCACACACGTTTTCTTCATCTGCCAACTGATCCCACAGGCATTTATGAGGTTCCAGCTCATCCTTGTGGGGTTCCAGTCAGCTGGTGATTTTCTCTTTTGACTGCCTACCGTGTGGACTTCAGGCTAGCACCAGACACAGAGATAGTTTTCAGGGACTTTACTCAGCGCCCACAAGTCAATTCTCTGTAATTAATCCTTTAATTCACATGATAGAGAAAGAGAGAGAGTAAGAGAGAGAGAGGTAATCTTCCTACTGTTTCTTCTTCTTTAGCTGAATCCTAACTAATACAAAATTAAAAGCCTAAGAAAAAGATGGCAAAACCCTGGAGTTCAGGAAAAAGAGATTTCCTTTACACACTCATTTATTAATTTATTCTAGGTGCCAAAATCATATGTCATATGAGATTTGAGTCTTGACAATCATTCATTAAAACAAACAAGTGAAATAAAACTGTCTGCATGGAGTAGAGAGGGGGCTCAAGGCAGGGATGATCATTCTGCTTGGCTGGATTTCAAATGAATGCTGACTCCAGAGTATGGTCTATTGTCTACAACATACATTAGAACAAGAACAAAACCAATTTCTCCTTTGGCCCAAGATACTGAACAAGTAAAAGGAGAAACTGATGCTTGGAAGTGATTTTCAGAAAATGGTGTGGGATTTTGAGTTTTAAAACTGTAATTCCACCTCAAACATCACCTAGTCATTATCTATCACTCCAAATCAGCTTATTCTCTCATATTCCATGAACAGTAATTTCCCAAGTTCCTCAAACACAAATCTCTACAATATTCTCTACTCTTTTTCTTTTTTTCCCAATTTCTTTTAGCACCATTACCCATCTTGCTGCCCCATGCTACTGCCTCCTTAATTGGCCACCGAATCCTGTTATTTCTTTCAGTATCGTCTCTTGCATGAATACCCTCCTTTGAAACTCTCCTGCCACTGCCACAAATAAGGCCATCACTGCTGCTCACCTAGGCATTTTCATGAGCCTTCTAATGGATATTTCTATTCCCAAAGCTGCCACAAATCAGACCCTGTCATTTTCCTGCATAAATATCACTGAACCTCTTCTAGACATTTCAAATTCCTTATCATAGTATCTTTTCATTCAAGGCTCTGACAAGCATTTTCTACATTTCCCATCACTTCTCATCATCTATCTCTAATAGACTTCTGCTGGTCATTCCTAAATGACACCATTCCTTCCAGAACTTTGTGGCTTCGCATGTACTGTTTCTTGGCTTAGAATGTCCCCTACAATCTTCTACTTGTGATAAATGACTCTTAATTCTTCAAGACAGGTTCAAGTTCTCCATCAGGCACACTCCTCCTTGACCCCAGAGCAATACATGTGAATCTTCCTTTTGACACATATTTTGTGTTAAATAATAATTATCAATTTATATAGATGCTTCTCATTTTGGTACTGTCATCTCTTGAGGGCTATAATAGCATGTATTAGTAATGCTCTAGCTAGCACATAGGAATGGCTTCAGAAAAGTTTATTAAACTAATGAATTAATGAATTAATTAATAAATATCACAGAGAACCATACTTCAAATGGAGGTTTACAATTATTATGCAAGCCCTCAGCCTAGCCCACAGAAAACTATTTCATCTATCAAATACAATGGTATAATAGCATAAATATCTTTAAATAAATACTCTTTCCTAGAACTTTAGTTGCAAAAAAGATAGTATTTCAGCCAACTAATAAGTTAGACCTATATTGTGGCCTGGCCCAGAAAACTAATCACAATTTATACTATTATTTCTATAGTTAAGAATATTCTTCAGTTTACGAGAAGGGCCACTCCAGAAATTAGAGTTCTTCACCTACAGTCACACCATCTGCTTGGTAAATA
Organism: Potos flavus; assembly: GCA_028534135.1. Taxonomy (NCBI): domain Eukaryota; kingdom Metazoa; phylum Chordata; class Mammalia; order Carnivora; family Procyonidae; genus Potos; species Potos flavus. The sequence goes on along the minus strand of CM052900.1, from coordinate 23,584,990 downwards.
GGGAGAAAGACATGGAGGGAAGAATGCCAGAAACAGCATTTTTGTTTCACAAGGCATGGCTGCTGGGCCCTGGCATACAAAGAGAAAATAAGCCTGTGATTTGAGGCATACAACTTACCTCACCATAATCAAGACTACCTTCAGGCTATGTCAGAGGAGTCGGGAGAACTGGGATTCACAGAACAGCTCCTACTCTCTGGAATATCTCTTTCTGCCCTTATATTCTAATGCCTGTGCTATTAACTTAAGCCATGGATATTTGTAACTCTGGTTACTAATATTTTAAGGAGTCCCTTTGGATCTTAAATTATCAGAGAAATCACTGAATAAAGAACTCCTGAATATCTCAATAATAGCAGCATTTTCATCTAAACAGTCATTTGACAAACTTTGGTTGAATGCTTACCATGTGCTAGCCAATATATTAAGCACTGGGGATAGAGATAATTCGTAGTCTTATTAAGAAATCATCAGTCAATAAAAGTTTATTATACATGAATTTACATACAGAAGTGGCAAAAATAGACTATTTCTGCCCTCATGAAGTTTATATGCTAGAAGGGGAAAATATATACGATTATAATGTGATTATTTTTCAATAACTGAGTGAGTTTAAAGCATTTCAGAACCATAGAGAGGGAGTTCCTTATCCAGATGAGGGACAAATGGAGGTGGGAAGGGCAGGTGTGGTGGACAAATTAAAAAATGACCCCCAAGGGGATGCCACCAAGATGGTGACATACGTTGTTCCTGACTTCAAACTCCGGCCCCCACATACAAGAAAAACATTAACATCTATTCAGGAACAAGACACCACTGACAGACTCCCAGAACATGGGAGTGAGGCTGAAGCACCTCCTATACCACAGAGACCAAGACACTGGATTAGAAGGGTAAGAGAAGTGCCTACACGTTGACTACGCTGCCTCTCTCCCAGGCCACTGCAGTGCAACAACTCCTGGAAGCTGTGCTATCATGCTTGACTCAAGTCAAGAGGCAACAGTTTGCAGAACAAAGCCAGTGACCTATTCCACCAGGGAACATGGGGTGCAAGTCAGCTTGAGTTCAAGACAACAAAGAGCTTTACTGACTTTAGAGATGCTTCTCCCACTGCACCTGGACAGAGAATCTAATTCATAGCCCAGCTCATTGCAGAATAGAGCCTTCAGCCTATCTAACCAGGAAACCTAACCAGAGTACACAGGAAGCTGCACAGCTCATTCAATAGCCCTATATACAGTAACACTTATACAGCACAGACAGTGGCTTTCCTCATTTACGGGACAAAACTGTGACCTGACTTGACCAGAGAATTCAGTGCATAGTCTGACCTGAGTTGGATCCCTAAATAACAAACTGCAAAAGCCCTGCTGCATTACCAGGACAGGGAAGCTAATTCATAGCTCCCCAAGCTACTACTGAATATAGGACCTAGTCCTGACTAGCTGTAAGCCTGAAGAGAGAATATGGGCAACTATGGAACCCATCCCTTACTTGGGTAGGGAACCAAGTCAGCAGTCTTGCCAACCGTTCTCAGTCAGTGTAACACTCCTCCTCCCCAATCCCTGTCCTTAAAGTTCAAATAGCTGCCTTGCCCCCAAACAGACCATAATATCAGACTTCACCAAGGACATTATCAGCAGACATACCTAGAAACACAAACTGAGCTGACTGGTAAAGAACTGTCTCTGCCAAAGCAAACTTATAAAGTTTGGAAGAGGAGCCCAATTACTCAAATGCACAGATACTAGTATGAGGTATCAAGGATCACAAAAAATCAAGTAAATATGACACCACCAAAGGAAACTAATAAAGCTCCAACAAATGACCTTAAAGAAATGGAGCTCTATGAACTGTGAGACAAAGAGATCAGAATAATCCTCTTAAAGAGGTTTAGTGAACTCAAAGAAAACAAAAACAGACAACTAAACAAAATTAGGAAAACAATGCATGAAAAAAATGAGAAGTTCGACAAAAAAATAGCAACCATCAAAAAATAAATAAGAAAGAAAAGAAGAAAAAAATCCCTGAGCTGAAAATATAATTGAACTAAAGAATTCAATTAACAAGTTTCAAAAGTAGACTCCAGTGTGCAGAAGAAACAATCAGTAGCCTGGAGGATAGGACATTGGAAATTGCTGAGTCAGAGGACCAAAAGGAAAAAAAAAAAAGAATAAAAAAAAAAAGAGGGAAGAAAACCTAAGGTATTATGGCACACAATAAGAAGAAACAGTATTAGCATTATAGCAATTCCAGAAGGAGAAGAAAAAGAGAAAGGGATAGAAAGTATATTTAAAGCAATGCTACATTTTCATTATAGCAATTCCAGGAGGAGAAGAAAAAAAGAAAGGGATAGAAAGTATATTTAAAGCAATGATAGCTGAAAACGTCATAATCCTAAAAAGAAAAATGGACATCCAACCCATGAAGCCTAAAGAATCTCAAACAAGTTGAATCCAGATAGGGCTACATCAAGACACATTATAATCAAACTGTGAAAAGTCGACAAAGAATTTTAAGATCAGTAAGAGAAAAGAGAGAAGTTAAAAATAAGGGAAACCCATAAGACTATAGGTGGATTTCTCAACAGAAAATTTTCAGGCCAGAGAATGGATACCATATTCAAAATACTGAGAAAAAGTAACTGCCAACCAAGAATTCTATACCTGACAAAGCTATCCTTCAGAAATTAAAGCAGTATAAAGGCTTTCCCCAACAAACAAAAGCTGAGGGAGCTCATTACCACCAAACCTGCCTTACAAGAAATGAATTCTTTGAATGGAAGTAAAAAAAAAAAAAACAAAACAAAACCAAAAACAAAACAAAAAACACTTATTAACATCATAAATACATAAAAAGGTAGTGTAAATATCACTGGTAATGGTAAACATATAGTCATATTTAGATTCTACAGTATGGTAATAGTGGTCCATTATTCACTTATATCATAGTTTCAATTAAAAAAAAATGAATGTAGTAAAGTAGACATAATTGCAATACTCTGTTACTATTACACACACACATGCACACACACAAACATGCAGATTGTAACAGTAAAAATCTAAAATGTAAGTGGAAGGAGAAGTAAAAATGTAGTGTTCACTAATTCTATTAAAGTTCAGTTGTTATCAGATTAAAATAGGGGATTATAAGTTTAAGATATTTTATGTAAGCTTCATGGGAACCACAAGGGAAAATCTTGCAGGAATTACACAAAAGAAGTGACAAAAAAGTCAAAGTATACTGATACCAAAAAATATCAAAACACCAAAAAGACAGCAGGATAAGAAACAAGAACAGATCTACAAAACAACCAGGAAACAATTCACAAAATGGCAACAGTAAGTACTTACCTATTGATAATTACTTTAAACATAAATGAATTAAATTCTCCAATTAAAAGACACAGAATGACTGAATGTATATAAAAACAAGATCTAACGGTAGGCTGCCTACAAGAGACTCACATTCCGTTTAGAGATAGGTATACATGGACTGAGAGTGAAGGAATGGAAAGAGACATTTCAAGCAAATGGTAACCAATAAAAAGAAGAGTGAAAAAAAAAAGAAAGAGTAACTATACTTACATCAGACAAAATAGACTTTAAATAAAAAATGGTAAAAAGAGACAAAGAAAGTCATTATATAATGATAAAGGAATTAATAATTCAAAAAGATAATAACAATTGTAAATATTTATGTGTCCGACACTGAAGTATCTAAATACATAAAGCAAAAGCTACCAAGGACCAGAAGTGGAAATAAATAAATAGCAATACAATAATAACTGAGGATGTCAATACCCGACTCTCGTAAATGAGAAAACAGTAGATTTTAACAACACCAAACAACAAATGAACCTCACAGATATATACAAAACATTCTATCTAACAATAGGAAACCAATATTCTTCTTTAGTGCACACAGAACATTTCTAGGAAAGATCTACCTATTAGGCCACAAAACAAAGCTTAGCAAATTCAAGAAGATTGAAATATCAAGTACCTTCTCTGACTACAATGACATGAAACTAGAAATCAGTAACAGGAGGAAAACTGGAAAACTCACAAACACATGGAAACTAAACAACACTCTCCTGGTTGGATCAACATCTGCAAATCAATCAATGTGATACAATACATTAATAAAAGAAAGAACAAGAACCATATGATACTCTCAACAGATGCTGAAAAAGCATTTGATAAAGTACAGCATCCTTTCTTGATCAAAACTCTTCACAGTGTTGGGATAGAGGGTACATACCTCAATACCATAAAAGCCATCTATGAAAACCCACAGCGAATATCATTCTCGATGGGAAAAACTAAGAGCTTTTCCCCTAAGGTCAGGAACACGGCAGGGCTGTCCACTATCACCACTGCTATTCAACATAGTACTAGAAGTCCTAGCCTCAGCAATCAGACAACAAAAAGAAATAAAAGGCATCCAAATCAGCAAAGAAGAAGTCACACTCTCACTCTTTGCAGATGATATAATACTTTATGTAGAAAACCCAAAAGACTCCACTCCAAAACTGCTAGAACTCATAAAGAAATTCAGTAAAGTGTCAGGATATAAAATCAATGCACAGAAATCCGCAGCATTCCTATATACCAACAACAAGACAGAAGAGAAATTAAGGAGTCGATCCCATTTACAATTGCACCCAAAACCATAAGATACCTAGGAATAAACCTAACCAAAGAGGCAAAGAATCTGTACTCAGAAAACTATAAAGTACTCATGAAAGGAATTGAGGAAGACACAAAGAAATGGAAAAACGTTCCATGCTCATGGACTGGAAGAACAAATATTGTGAAAATGTCTATGCTACCTAGAGCAATTTACACATTTAATGCAATCTCTATCAAAATACCATCAATCTTTTTTCAAAGAAATGGAACAAACAATCCTAAAATTTATATGGAACCAGAAAAGACCCAGAATAGCCAGAGGAATGTGGAAAAATAAAACCAAAGTTGGTGGCATCACAATTCCAGACTTCAAGCTCTATTACAAAGCTGAAATCATCAAGATAGTATGGTATTGTGACAAAAACAGACACACAGATCAATGGAAAAGAATAGAGAGCCCAGAAATGGACCCTCAACTCTATGGTCAACTGATCTATGGCAAAGCAGGAAAGAATGTGCAATGGATAAAAGAGTCTCTTCAATAAATGGTGTTGGGAAAATTGGACAGCCACATGCAGAAGAATGAAACTGGACCATTTCCTTACACCACACACAAAAATAGACTCTAAATGGATGAAAGACCTCAATTTGAGGCAGGAATCCATCAAAATCCTTGAGGAGAACACAGGCAGCAACCTCTTTGACCTCACCGCAGCAACTTCTTCCTAGAAACATCACCAAAGGCAAGGGAATCAAGGGCAAAAATGAACTATTGGGACTTCATCAAGATCAAAAGCTTTTGCACAGCAAAGGAAACAGTCAACAAAACCAAAAGATAATCAACAGAATGGGAGAAGATATTTGCAAATAACATATCAGATAAGAGGCTAGTATCCAAAATCTATAAAGAACTTATCAAACTCAAACCCAAAGAACAAATAATCCAATCAAGAAATGGGCAGAAGACATGAACAGACATTTCTGCAAAGAAGACATCCAAATGGCCAACAGACCCATGAAAAAGTGCTCAACATCACTTTCCATCAGAGAAATATAAATCAAAACCACAGTGAGATACCACCTAACACCAGTCAGAATGGCTAAAATTAGCAGGTCAGAAAACAACAGATGTTGGCGAGGATGCGGAGAAAGGGGAACCCTCCTACACTGTTGGTGGGAATGCAAGCTGGTACAGCCACTCTGGAAAACAGTGTGGAGGTTCCTCAAAAAGTTGAAAATAGAGTTACCCTTCGACCCAGCAATTGCACTACTGGGTATTTACCCTAAAGATACAAATGTAGTGATCCGAAGGGGCACGTGTACCCGAATGTTTATAGCAGCAATGTCCACAATAGCCAAACTACGGAAAGAAGCTAGATGTCCATCAACAGATGAATGGATAAAGAAGCTGTGGTATATGTATATACAATGGAATACTATGCAGCCATCAAAAAAAGGAAAAAAAACCCGAAATCTTGCCATTTGCAACAACATGGGTGGAACTACAGGGTGTTATACTAAGCGAAATAAATCAGTCAGAGAAAGACAATTATCATATTATCTCTCTGATATGAGGAATTTGAGAGTTCGGATGGGGGTTCATGGGGGGAAGGGAGGGAAAAATGAAACAAGATGGGACCGGGGAGGGAGACAAACCATAAGAGACTCTTAATCTCAGGAAACAAACTGAGGGCTGGCGGGGGAGGAGGGATAGGGTGGCTGGGTGATGGACACTGGGGAGGGTATGTGCTATGGTGAGTGCTGTGAATTGTGTAAGACTGATGATTCACAGACCTGTACCCCTGAAACAAATAATACATTATACGTTAATAAAAATTAAAAAATAAAAAGGAATTCTCAATTAAAAACAAAACAAAAAACAAATACACTCTCCTGAATAGACAATGGATCAAAGAAGAAATTAAAAGGGAAATAAAAAAGTTTGAGACAAATGAAAATGCAAACACAATATACCAGAACTTGTGGGATACAGCAAAAGTAGCTCTAAAATGGTAGTTGATAGCAATAAACGCCTGCACTAAATAGCAAGAAAGATCACAAATAACCCAACCCAAGCATTAAGGAAAAGAAAAACAAACTGAACCCAAAGTTGGAAGAAGAAGAAGAAGAAAAAAAGATTAGAAAAGAGATAAATGAACTAGGGAACAGAAAAACAATAGAAAGATTAACCAAACTAAGTTGGTTCTTTGAAAAGATAAAATTGACAAATCCTTAGCTAGACTAACCAAGGAAAAAAGAGAAAGGACTCAAATCAACAAAATTATAAGTGAAAAAAGAGACATTACAACGGATACCACAGAAATTCAAAGGATCATAAGAGGCTACTATGAAAAACTACATGCCAAAAAACTGGACAACTTAGAAGAAATGGAAAAATTCTTAGAAACAAAACTTACCTAAACAAAATCAGAAATAGAAAATCTGAATAGATCAATTACAGTAAGCAGACTGAATCAGTTTCAAAAATCTCCCAACAAAGGAATGCTCACGCCCAGATGGCTTTATTGGTAAATTTTACCAAACATTTAAAGAAGAACTAACACCAATCCTTCTCCCAAGGAATCAAAGATGAGAGAACACTCCCAAACTCATTTCACAAGGCCAGCATTGTCCTGATACCAAAACCAGAAAAAGGTACCAGTAGCAAAGAAAACTACAGGTCAAATCCTTGATGAATACAGATGTAAAAATTCTCAATAAAATACCAGCAAACCAAATTCAGCAGCATATTAAAAGGTTCATATATCATGATCAAGTGGGATTTATCCCTGGGATGCAAGGATGGTTCAATATCAACCCATGTGATAGATCACATTAGTACAATTAAAGAAAATAATCATATGAACATCTCAATAGACACAGAAAAAAGTATTTGACAAAATTCAATATCCATTCATAAAGAAAACTCTTAAAAAATTAGGCATAAAATAAACATATTTCAACATAATGAAGGTCATAAATGACAAGCCCACAGCTAATATCACACTCAATGGTGAAAGGTTGAAAGCTCGTTCTCTAAGATCAGGAACAAGACAAAGGTGTTCACACACTACTTCTATTCAACATAGTACTAGAAAGCCTAGCTAGAGGAATTAGGCAAGAAAAACAAATAAAAGGTATCAGAATTAAAGGAAGAAGTAAATTTATTTGTATTTGCAGATGACATACTTTTATATAAAGAAAATTCTAAAGACTCACCAAAAACTGTTAAATATAATTAATAATTCAGTAGTTTCAGGATACAAAATTAACAATCAGCAGCATTTCTATAGACAAATAACAAAATTTCTGAAAAAGACATAAAGAAAGCAACCCAATTTATAATGGCATCAAAAACAAAATACTTAGGAATAAATTTAACTAAGGAGGTGAAAGATCTCTACTCTGAAATTTATAAGACAATGATGAAAGAAATTGAAGAAGATGGAAATAATGGGCAGGTATCCTGTGTTTATGAATGGGAAGAATTAATACTGTTAAAATGTCCAAAAGCCATCTATGGATTCAATACAATCCTTATCAAGATTCCAATGGCATTTTTTTACAGAAGTAGAAAAAACATTCCCAAAATTTATATGGAAGCACAAAAGATCCTGAAAAACCAAAGCAATCCTGAGAAAGAACAAAGCAGGAAGCATCATATTTCTTGATTTCAAGCTATACTATAATAAGCTATAATCATCAAAACACTATGGTACTGGCATATAAACAAATAGATCAATAGAACAGATGAGAGAACACTCCCAAACGCATTTCAAGAGTCTAGAAAGAAACCCAAGAATATACAGTCAGTAAATATTTGACAAGGAAGCCAAGAATACTCAATAGAAAAAAGACAGTCTTTTCAATAAATGATGCTGGGATAATTGAATATTCACACATAAAAGGATGAAACTGGATCCATATCTTATACCACTCATAAAAATTAACTCAAAATGGATTGAACACTTGAATATAAGATATGAATCTCCTAAAAGAAAACAGAAGAATAAATAAAATGATTGTTGGATATGCCACCGAAAGTATAAGCAACAAAATAAAAAATAAACAAGTGGGACTACATCAAAATAAAAAGCTTCTGCATAGAAAAAAAAAATCAACAAAGTGAAAAAAGAAACTTATGGAATGGGAAAAATATTTGTAAGCCATATATCTGATAAAGGGTTAATATCCAAAATATATAAAGAACTCATACAACTCAACACCAAAAAACAAACAAACCAAATAACCTAATTAAAAAGTGGGCAAAGGACCTTGATAAACATTTCTCCAAAGAATATAAATGAAAGGCAAACAGGTACATGAAGAGATGCTCAATATCATTACTCATCAAGGAAATGCACATTAAAATCACAGTGAGATATCACCTCACACATGTTTGAATAGTCGCCATTGAAAAGACAAGAGATAACAAATGCTGGTATGGATGCAAAGTAAAGGGAACCCTTGTGCACTGCTAGTGGGATTGTAAGTTGGTACAATCACTATGAAAAAACAGAATAGAGGTTCCTCAAAAAATTAGAAATAGAATTACCATATAATCCAGCAATTCTGCTTCTGTGAATATACCCAAAGGAAGTGAAAACACTTACTTGAGAAGATATATACACCATGTTTATAGCAGCATTATTAACAATAGCCAAGACATGGAAACAACCTATGTCTGTCCATGGATGGATGAATGATGAATTGATAAAGAAGTTGTGATACAGACACACACACACGCACAAAATGGGATATTATTCAGTCATAAAAAATGAGGAACTCCTACCACTTGAGACAACAGGGATGGAAATTGAAGGCATTTACACTAAGTGAAATAAGTCAGAGAAAAACAAATACTGTATGTCTCACTTATATGTGGAATTTAAAAAGAGAAAACCAGGGACGCCTGGGTGGCTCAGTTGGTTAAGCAGCTGCCTTCGGATCAGGTCATGATCCCATGGTCCTGGGATCGAGTCCTATATAGGGCTCCTTGCTCACCGGGGAGCCTGCTTCTCCCTCTGACTCTGCCTGCCTCTCTGCCTACTTGTGATCTCTCTCTCTCTGACAAATAAATAAATAAATCTTTAAAAAAATAAAAAAATAAAAATAAAAAGAGAAAACCAAACTTAGAGAAAAAGAGATCAAACTTGTGGTTACTATTGGCTAAGGGTGAGGGGAAGGGAAACTGGTGGAAGATGGTCACAAGGTACAGATTTTCAGCTGTAAGATTAGTACTAGGGAGGTAATGTACAACATGGTAACTATAGCTAACGTGGCTGTATGGTATATAGAAAAGTTAAGAGAGTAAATCCTATTGAGCTCCCATCACAAGGAGAACCTTTTTTCTATTTTTTTCCTCTTTTATTTTTATCATGTCTAGATGAGAAGATGGATGTTAGCTGAACCTAGTGTGGTAACCATTTCACAATATATGTAAAATCAAATCATCACGGTGTACACCTTAAATTTGTACAGTAATGTCAATTATTTCTCAATAAAATGGGGAGGGTGGTATTCTTGCCTTTTAGTATGCCTATCTTTATATAATTCCATCCCTATGAGTGTGAGTGGGATCTGTGTGATGGTTGTAACCAATACAATATGGCAAAAGTGATGGGATGTCACCTCCACTACTGTATCACTTATGATTTGGCTTCTATCTTTCTAGCGTACTCCCTCTATTGCATTCTTGGCTTGTACTCTTTGACAATATAAGAAGCCATTTTGGAGACATCCATATGTCAAGGAACTAAGGGTTTCCTCTTACCAATAGCCAACTAGGAACTGAGGGTGGCTTCTAGCCAATAACTGAAAAATAAATGGACCCTCTGTCCAACAGGCCTCAAAGAACTGAATCCTGCCAACTATGTAAGCCAATGTAAGCCAATGTAATCATGCCAATGTAAGCTTGGAAGTGGATATACCCCAAGTCTGTTCAAACGAGACCTCAGACTGCTTGACACATTGGTGGTAGCCTCACAAAAGACAATGAAGCAGCATTCAACTAAGCAATGTCTGGATTCTTGATCCACAGAAATCATAAGTAATAAGTAACAACAACAACAACAATAATAATAAATATCAATGCTTGTTGTTAAGTCACTGAGTTTGTGGTAATATTATGCAGCAGTAGATAACTTGTACTGCAAGTAAGACTTGAAGAAGGAGACTGATGCCTGAGCTAAGTATTAAAGTATAAGACAAGTAGCACAAGGTAGTGAAAAGCACTTTAGGCAAACGTGACAGCACAACTAAAAGAACATAGGAAGCAGGAGGGTTTGATGATTACACAAGTATTTCTATGTTACTGAACCACAGGTACAAAGCATTGAGTGGTGGGAGATAAGGAAGGAGAGGTATTTGAGTAAGGGTTCCACCGTGAAGGGTCTTTTGGGCTTGTACGTCATATTAATGATTTGGATTTTATCCTACTGATGATGTGTAACTACTGAAACATTCAAGAAGGGCAAGAACAATGGAGAGTTTTATGGTTTATGTAAGACCACTCTGGAAATTATGTGAACACATACCTTGAGGATAACAAGAACCAAAGTTGCCCTCCTGTTGACAAGGTGTTCCCAATGGTAGATCAAGGTAATAAAAGATGCGGATTAGAACCATGTAAAGAATGGAAAGATGGTAACTGATTTGAGTAATAGTTAGCAAGTAAAATCAGCAGAATTTGGGAATTAGTTGGTATAAAGGCATGAAGGGAAGGAAGAAGTCAAAGATAATTTGATTTATAATTTGGATAATCATTAATGGTTGTTACATCAACTGGGACAAAGACTGCAGGAAGACAAAGAGCAGTTCCAGGAGAAAAAGGTAAATGGAGTTTTTAATTAATCTGAAGCTCAGAGCTGAGCTCTGCATAGAGAAGTAGATGTGAGTCTTAAGCACAGTGATACTGGCTGTAATCAAGAGTCAAGATTGACCAGAAACAATAGGAAAAATCAGATCTGTGAGCTGAAGATAGAACTTGAGAGAAAACAGTGGTTAGGGAATATACAACAGAAAAGATTACAGTAGTGACAAAGTAGGAAGGCTAGAGAGACAGGAGAAAAGTTTTAAAAGTTTGTTAGAAATTTCATCTTAGGGATGCCTGGGTGGCTCAGTCATTAAGTGTCTGCCTTCAGCTCAGGTCATGATCCCAGAGTCCTGGGATCGAGCCCCGCATCAGGCTCCCTGCTCAGCGGGAGGCCTGCTTCTCCCTTTCCCACGCCTCCTGCTTTTGTTCTCTTTCTCGCTGTCTCTTTCTCTCTCTGTCAAATAAATAAATAAAATTTTTTTTAAAAAAAAAGGAAATTTCATCTTATATTTAAGAAAATCCCTTTATATAAGTTGCTTCAGTTGATTTGGACTTGAGCAGACCGGTGTTGAGTGTATATAAAACTCCTCTCCTTCATCTCACTTTTCTTCTCCATCTACCTTTCACATGCTTCCCTTAACCAAATGACTTTCTATGGTTTTTTTGATAAAAGTGTCACCAACTCCTTATAGAGGGTACTGGAAGGGAAGATTCTGGCGGTTAATTCTAGAGGAGGTTCTGATACTTTGAAATATGTACTGGGAATAATATTAAGTTGCCCTCAGGAAGATTGCTTTGGCTACTGGAAATCACAGAGACATTAAGGACAGAGGGCCACTGAGAATTCTTTTTCAGAAAGCAGTTCAATGTTATATTTTTAGGAGAATTGATTCTATAAACGGATAGGTATAATAGAAAGAACACTGGGGTAAAAGGATTCTTTGATGTTAGCATTTTAAGAGTATTAAAGGACCAAGACTGGGCGTGAGGTGGTAGGAACAGAAAGGAAAAGAGAAAAACTGCATGAAAACATAGCAGAATTTTTTACCGCCCTTTTGACAGTGAGGAAAGGATAAGGAGCTACTTGAATATTTCAGTATCTCTGTGCTGTGATAATGTTGATGTGGTTACTGACTGGTGGTTATAGCAGCAGAAGGAAAAGCCAGTTTTCTAAAAATTTACAAGATGGCTTTATAGATGGTTTGTTTGCGCCAATGATGAGATAGATAATAGAAGTTAATTGTGTATAGCAGAGACACAGAGCAAGCAGTTGGATGAGAGAGTGAAATAAGTCACAGATCTGAGGCACACTTAGAAAGAAGCATAGTTGGATCCTTTAGTCTTGAAAACACCTTCAGAGTTAGAAAGCAGAAACCATTTTGGAAGCTAGAAGGAGGAAACAAAGGAGAAAAGCAGTGCCTGTGGAGGTAGGAGAGGAATTAGGACTGCATAGTTGAATAAAGCAGTTTGTTCATTCTTTTGTGCCCTTTTATGTGTTTTCTGAGAAAGGAGACATGATTTAGAGTACATGTCTCATTGTTCAATTCATACAGAATACAGAGGTTATTTCAGTTCACCACAAGACACAGAACACAAATGTAGCATCAATAAGAGAAGTGATGATAGATTTGAACATGAATTCCCACATGTTACAAGTAAATTTCCTTTTGAGTACAAATCATGGTGTCTGGTTTCAGGAGAAGATTTACTGGCAGCAGTGTAAACCCCTGGAAGGTTACTGTCTTACCCAGCTAACGGAGAAAAGCATGGATTTATTTTTAGTTAGACATGCTGAATTTTAAAACCACAAAAACGAATCCCCAAAGTTCCTCACACTAAGCAAGACACGGAATTTATTTTGTGACTGTTATCAAAAGAGAGCAGTCTTAGATAATTAAGCTCAAGTCATTTTACTTGTAAAATTAACTCTCAACGATTGTAATGAAGTAATTTGCATTAGGGAGGTAACTTTTTAGAATGTTACACTTTAATTTGATCAGAAAAAATATACAATTTTCTACATGTTTTGTTTTGACATTTTTCAAAAAATATAATTAACAACTGATATTCCCTGATTGTATCACTAAAACATATTTAGATTCCAGGGTTCCAACAGTCTCTAAACCTTTGGCACATTCTTAATCACTATGTCTCTATACTCTGTCTGTTGAACTAAGCAAAGAACCTCTATTTACAAAAATGTGCCATTTCACCATGATGTTTCAATAAAGAATGATCAAGAAATTCCCTTGTCTTATTTCTAATATTCATCACAAAAGTACCATGTCTAAAAAAAAAGTATTTATAATTCAGCTCCTAGGAGATCAACCCAAAGCATGCTATTTTCTACCAAAACATATTTAGATCAAGTTGGGAAATTAAATGGTTAGAATTCCAAACTTTCCATGAGATCATGATTAATTTGATGATTATAAGTGGTCAGGTAAATCTGGCTTTTATAAGTAACCTTTATAAACTATTCAATTAGGCAGTGGGATCGGAATGGATGTCCTTTTACTACCCTTTCAGTATGCTGTGATATTCCATGACTTAGTGAATACAGACACTGACAAGGGCTTCAATTCAGTTTTCCTTTTTTAAATCTGTGTATTACTGCCGTTTTAATGTTCTATAATGCCTAGGATGGTTCTTTTCATATAGTGGTAAGTATTCATGAAATGTTTGTTGAAAGCATCAATTAAGTAGTATCAATTTATATTCACCTAGGTGTATCCTGGATGTTAAACACTGTGTGTTTCTTAGGCACTCAGTAAGTACTGCAGATTGGATTAATGAATAAGTAGGCATTTATACTGTTAATTAATTCAAGAAACATTAACTATGTAATTCGAGCTTAGTCTTAACTATGGCAATGTCATTTATGAAATGATAGCTTTGGGATTTTTTTCTCTGTTTCTCCCTTCAACATTTTATTGTTAGATATACCAACAATGCAATACACATAGGAGCCAGTTACTTTTAAGTTGTGCCAAAATTAAATATAATTTTCTACAAGTTTAAATATTTTAAAAGGAGAACACATATTTTCATGAAAGAGGAAATTTAAAATTTTAAGGGTTTAGAAATGTGTCCAAGCAAATGCGTTTGAGAAGCTGCTCTTCATTATGAAAAAAATCCTAATTACACAAATAACTATTTTTTGAAGTTCTGGTAGTATATATTTTAATAGATGATAGTTAGTCCTAGTAAATCGTTTACAGTCACTCTACAAAGGGTCTCTTTATAGACAACTTATTTATTCCAAGGAAAATTTAGAGCACCCTCAATGCAATTTCATTAGGCTAACATTTGTGCATATAGATGCTTAGTTTGAGATTTATAAATAATTAAGGGAACCAAAGTTGTTTTTAATTTTTTTTCCGATCTTCAAGCAGCTTTGAATTTTTTCAAAAGAAATCATTAATAAAAAAGAAAGAAAGAAAGAGAAAATTAGTACAATTAAACATGCTTTTACAAAGGTATTTAAATTATACTTGCCCATATCATTTATATCAAAACTCAATTTTGTAACTTAATTCATGTAAGCTTATTTCACAGTAAAGGTATAATTCAATTTGATGAGCTATGATAATGAATGAGTTATATTTCTCAAGTCTTTGTAACAGACTTGTAATATAATGCCAATTGTAATATTATTATATGATACACATACGCAAAAACTAAAATTACGTTAAATACATAAAAATTACATTAAATTTGAATGGCAAGTTTGTATTTAAGCAATTCAAGTAGTGTTTAAGAAGTAAAAGTTGGACCTGACTGAATAAAGGACAGAATAGATTCTCCAGTCTAAGCTCTCAAACATAAAATGTTTCAGAGAAAGTTGAGAGAGATATGTACAACCCAAAAGGCAGCAAAAATTGGCATTCCATCCTTATTTTTTATAACTAAGTAGATTCAAGAAAACATTAAAAACAGATTTGCAATATTTTTGTGTGACTCAAGAGCCATCGAAACTAAATTTAATTTAAAATACAAGCAATCTAAGACATGAATAAGGAAAAGAATATTTAACATTTTCATTTAAGGTATTCACATGAAGATGGCTGAAATTCTATTAATTCTGGTGAAGGCTTTTATCAAAATAAGCTGGAGCATCAAAGTAAACATAATTACACATATAAGACTAAGATGCAGAAAATTATTAGCCAGATAATTGCTATGTCTAATTCTCACAATCACTTTGAAATGGAATTTATCATGAAACTAAATGTAGTCTGCTGCTTGTATGGAATGAAAATTACCCTACCATAAATTTTAAAAATATATGGGAAATAATGAATATTTTTGGATTCTTTAAAATGTCTATAATAGTTCTACCTTCAGGCTTGCCTATGTAAAAGTCACACACACACACGTGTGTGTGATATATATATGTGTGTGTGATAGATGTGATATATATAATTATACACACAAATGTGATATATATATATTTATATATAGCACCTTTGTTATAAAGCCACAAATTGAGTCAGATTTGCAGTAATTTATTTTTTCCAATGACCTAACAGAAAAGGCAGAAGGAAAGAAAAGAAGCAGGGAAGGAAGGAAGGAGGAACTTTTATCAAAGCCTTAAATATAAACCAAAATGGGTCATCAAAGGGGACTATCAGTCCTCTCTATTAAAAAAGGAAAATATTTCAAAACCCAAGCTACCAATTATAGTAGATATGCTACCTCCTTAACTTTTATTGGCTTATGGATACATAACCAGTCAAATCCTGTATGTAAGTTTATAAGTTGTTCCTGCTATCATTAACTCCCTTAAACTTCAGTGGCTTAACTATAATCATTTTATAAAATCTCACGTTTTTGTGTCACAATTCAGTTAGGGTCCAGCTGAGTAATTCTTTCCATATGTTACTGACAGATTGGGCTACTGTGAAAAGTCCTAGGTGCCTTGGGAGAGATGGTTGGAAGGCTAAGGTCAACCTGGGCTGGAACACCTACAGATGGCCTCTCCAGCACAGAGTCTAAAGGTAGTCAGGTTTTTTTGTATGGCAGCTCAGGAATCCCAAAGGAAGTGTTTCAAGGGAGCGCAGGTGGAAGCTGCAAGGCTTCCTATGACCTAACCTCAACTGTCTGAGAATGTCATTTCTGGAGTCTTCTATCCATCAAGCTGGACATGAAGGCCACATCAGACATAAAAGTAGGGGACTCCAAGGACTCCAACATCATGTCTCAGTGGGAAAAGTAGCAAAAGATTTGTGGCTATTTTGAATCTTCTATACAAAGTCACACTGGAAGATACACCAGGAAGAAAGAAAGCTATATAGAAACATACATTAAGAAAGATGCACAGCTCAAGGGTATATATTTTGTTGATGCTTTACCAGTATTAATTTTGGAAAAAAATTGGTTGTTTCTAGTTATAGCTTCATTAAAATTGTTTGGGTTTAAATTATTGTAACCAATTTTTATAATGTGGAAATTTTAAAGACGCAGCTTCTTTTTGGGGTTTGTTTTACTATGTTTTTTTAAAAAAATAATTATTTTCCCATTCCAAGGAGCCTACTTTAGCCAAATATGAGGCAGATGTGAAATGACTTTGTTTTCAGGCACACAGCCTTGGTAGGCCACTAAATTTTGCAGAAGACTATCAGTCTTCCCAACATCTCCAACTATCAAGAAAATGACTGTGAAAATAACTGGTAACATAAAGTACCCACGTTCCAGGTACTTCTTAGAGAATATCGCTTTACTCAAAGCCATTCACAACTTAGCAGACCAGCTAAAACGAATGCTGGATACGGTGAAAATCTAAGACCATACAGTACTTGCAGTCCTCCAAAGCTTGTTTGCACTTGGGTTCATCCACACCAGGAGTTTAACACCTCATTGTTTTAATGTCCTATTCATAATCTTGCACTAAATTGAACTTTGACATTGCACCATTACCCCCACTGATAGCCTTCGTAAGACCTGACTTTTAAAGCTCATTATTATATCTATTATGTGTATGTAATTGAAGCTGTGGCTCATAACATCACTCGTTTCCTTTAGGAGAATCTTCAGGTAAAATTTCTCTCTGCTTGAGTACCAGAAATAGTTGAACTTCTCTGAAGCAACTAATTTGTCTTTATTTTGGGGCCCCAAATCATGTAACTGGTTATTGTTTATCATTTCCTCTTTGTCATGTCTGCTAAAAGTTAAAATTGTTGCCTAACTCTTGGCAACTGAAAGAACATGAACTCAAGCACTAACTTCATGCCATCATTAACTCATTTTTTATAGTGGTCTTTTTGAAACCTACCTTTTCAAAAAAAAAAAAAAACAAAACAACTAAGCAGTAAAAGGTTAAATGAAAAATAAATACCAAAAATTGTTCATTGAGTGTTTACTATGTGTTACAAAGAGCTTACAAATGGAACACTATCTTACTAGGCCTTTGGACGCATGTTTTCCCGCTATGGGAAACAGGAATATATATTTAATAGGTGATCTTAGCAGAGACTAATCAGATATTGGGTGTGTGAGACTAGAGCTATCCCTTCTTGAATCTATCTGAATTGACGGGCTGAAAGAATAATAGAGTGTTAGTAGTTGAGATTCAGAAATTTTCAGGCCTGTATGGTAACCACAATTGGTTAAGAAAGGAATGATTTTTCCCAGAAAAAAATTCATCCTGAAGAAAGACTTTGGCATTTGCTAATATTTTAAATGATAAATCTAAAATAACCCCAAATAGTATATCATGTTTTAGTTTCCTAAATGTGCATAGTATAAATGTCATTTGGGGTGGGGAAAATATCTTACAACTCATTAAATGTAAGGCTCAAACTACCGTAAAGATTTTTGTTATTGTTTTTCACTTGTTCTGTTTGGGAATAAACATATTAACACTTACTCTAAATATTTTCAGGTTAAAGCAGTGGTTCTCAACCAAGAAAGATGACCAAAGACACTTGTTTGTCAGAACTGGGGGTGGTGGTGGTACTGGCATCTAATTGATAAAGGACAAGGATGCTGCTAAACATCTTTCAATGCTCAGGACAGCCTCCCACAATGAAAAATTATCTAGTCCAAAATGTCATTAGTGCTGAGATTGAGAAACTCTGGGCTAAAGTCACGTGCTATGATGTAAAATTCTCAGTTCTTAACTAGTAACTAGTATAAGAGTTTAAAACATTGTTAAGCTTTTGGGAAAAACAATTGTTGGCTTTTGGTACTACTAGAGGATCTCTGCAATTATGTTCTATTTCTGTCTGCACACCCAACATCTAGCATAAGGCCTGGCCTACAAAGACTTGTTGAAAGAGAGGGTGAATGGATGATTGACAGCCATTATGAAAGGATTCTGCTGATTTCCAAAGTGAAGAGAGTTGGCTTTTATTCTGTACAGGAGGTAACAGTCTGGCTCTTCAACCATCCCTAGAGAAGGTCCCTTTTGCCCTCTCTTACTTGGTTCTCATTGTAGTCAGCATTATAGAATATCTGCAATTAACGTATTTATGAGAGGATCTGCTTACAAATTGAATGAAATCCAGCACCTGTGCAATCTTAAGACATCTGATATTTCACAGAGGGAGTCTAGTGGATGTATTTGCTATCTCATCATCTAGACTATCCCAGTACTGTCCTCATATTATGTAAGCTCGAGGAGCAGATTGCCTAGATACAATGCTCTCTGCTTGTCTGAAGTGTTAAGAACTACTTGGTTAAACAGCATTTCTGTATCTCCTGTGATATTAAAGTTAAAGCCATTGTCCAGTGTGTCATATAATATACTTTATGCACACCCCATGTTATTAATTCAAACTTGAGATTTGTTCCAGAAAAAAAAATGCCTCAGGATATCATTTTTCTGACAACAAAAATGCAAAACTGTATACATAAAATCAACTATTTTTCTTTTTCACCTTAGCT
>CM052900.1:23547192-23565155 GCA_028534135.1 Potos flavus | reverse complement strand
CATTTAGGATTTTATTAAATCCAAGACATTTGAAAAGTCAGATGATATGCTGAGAACAAGATATTCACACAAGACCTATACCTATGAAATGAAGTAAATTGAGGTAATTTGTTGGGTATTACAGGCTAAGGAGTTCTGTTGCTTTTATTCCCCTGATATTAAAGTAAAAGTAAATTTGATACTTAATAGTCTATTTCAAGGCCCAAACCACAAAGATCTTACTACTCCCCACATCCATTCACATCCATTATATAGGCCTCTTTGTCCAATAGTTAAACAAATTCCCCTACACCATTTGCCTCTCTACTGATCATTTCTTTCAGATTGGCTTAACTGGACATGGCTCTTTCCATAAGTTCGCTTATCCTTTCAAGAACAGAAGCTCTTTCTTTCACACATCACATATTTCAGGATTTCCAAGCAACTCTCAGATCATGACTACCCCATCTTCACATAAACAAATAAACAAGCAAATAAATAAATAAATCTGTTCCCCTGAGGTTCTTGCTAACTGAGTATACATTCTTTACACATTTCTGACATTATCTTTTATTATCCTCTTGCATATGTCCCTTGATTCAAGCTTTGGCACCTACTCAAATCCTTTATTTCCTGTTATTCTGAGTAATGTCATCATCTACTGGACAACTCACTCAAACCTAAATGCAAATAATCTTTGAACGTATCTTCTCCTTTACTACACTTATATCCTTCTCATGGACACATGCAGAAATGCTCCACTTCTGAAATCAGAAATGCCTTTCTCTACTCTGAGACCACAGTTTTCTATCTTTCCCACAAGTCTCTTCAATTTCATAGTTTCCAATTGACAAGTCTTTCACTCTCTCTCCTAGTAGCCGCCACTTCCTTCTTTCTCCTGTTATTTATGATTCATCACTTCACAACTCCTTTCATGACACTACTCTTGCAAACATCTCAATTTTGAACAAAGTCAACTAGGTTGAGACTCTGTTTAGTAAATCACTCAAATGGACATTAAACCGATAGCTAAGTTCACCCCTTCCTTCCCTAACTGCTAATAAGAAGAGAAGAAATTGAGTCACATGGCAATACTAACCGTTCCTTCTTCATACCATGCCTCCCTTACAACCTCAACTCCTAATCCATTTTCTCAACAGAGAAAAAACAATTCATCAGAGGGAGTCCCTCAATTTTTAAAGAAAGGACAGAGAGAAAACCCAGATGATCTTTTTATACTTTACATCTTTAGATGTAAATTTAGAGTGGAATTTAAATCCCTTCTCCTCCACAGAGAATTGAGGAATGGCATTTTTTTTTAACTCATCAACTTCCTCAGAAGCCTGTAAGCCCTAAAAGATGAATGGCAAGACTTTCTTATTCTTCTTTGTAAATTTAGAATGCAGCACAATGACTAACACATAGTAGAGGTTCAAACAATATTCACTGAATGCATGAATAAATGACTGGGTAATGACCACAGAATTTCTGATAAATATATTTGTAACTTCAAACCTGTAGCTAATTGCTACGGTTATTCAGACCAGGCTTTTGTGTCAGCAAACTATCCCAAACCATTTTAATGTGTCTTTGGTTTTACTATAACTCAAAATACACTCTGCCAAGTATAATGCTCCATAGATTTTAAACACAAGATACTTTCAAGGGAAATGTAATCCTAATGTTTATGATTCATTTACACTTAAATCATCAAAACATCACTTATGCATCCCACTTGACTATCTAATTTCGTGTTTCCCTAACTGGATAACTGTTTATGTGTTTAAGACAAAATTATTATCTGCCCTTAATTTTTAGATAATTGTCTAAATTATAGACTTTGTATCTTGTGTGTGGACAAGCTATGATCAAACACAAATCAAATACACTCTGATTTCAGGATACTTCGGTCTTTATATTTGGGGATAAAGACTTGTATAAGAGAATTAAAACAAGAAATGAGAAGTTAAAAAGTGTTCTTTTAAATAAATCATTTACTGGTTAACATATAATCCATATAAGTCATCCCTAATACAGAAAAATCTTTTGATCTGTTTAGTTGTTTTGCTGTTCCTAGTCATTTTAAAATAAATCAATTGTCAAGTCTCAAGAACAGTCTAGGAATGCAATAGAAAATCAAGTTAGGACGCTAAAAGTTGTTAAGACCTTCATGGTGAGCTAGAAGAAATTACATTTTCCTAGAATTTAGTTTTTCTTGTCTTTAAGTACTTTTCCATGCCACTCTTACTTTGTGTCTTTCCTTTCTCCTCCTCGCTGACTTTGCTCTAACTATACTGGCCTTAACAGTTTGAACTCATTTCTTTCTCAGGACCTATACCTATTCAATCCTGTCTCCTAAAGGCTTTCCTCCAGATAGTCACATGGCTCATCTCAGTTAAGTTTCTATTCCAAAATAGCAAATATTACTGGTGAAAAAAGAAAAGATGTTATCTATAGCATTTACACTGATTAAAAGATGGAGCTAATGTTTATTAATTCTGCTTCACATATGTATGGTCTCAAAATATTCAAAGTCAAGAGAAAACAAATGAAATTATTTTTGTTGTTTTGACAGAGAAACAGGAAAGGTAGGTATTTGGACTTCTGGTTGTGTAGATAATGGAATGCTCTGATATGGATATATACTAAATATAAGTAAAAACTGACTTCTTACTAATTATATTCAATAATATAAACTGTGGCTTTACCAAAACAGTATTTTCACATTTTAGAGTATAAGAAAAAATATTATTCACATCCAAAATTCACTACCTTATTTTTTCTAAATGACATGAAGATGATGCTAGAAACTGATGGAGTAGGGAGGGATACACAGACTATTTGAAGCATTTCTTCCTAAAAATTTATCCAATTCTTATTATCCAATTTTTTTTATCCAACTTTTATTAGCACCCAAATAAAACATAAAATAACAATACCCATCACTGTTGAACATTTACAGCCTCCATGGACTTTGTATGCTAAGTGCTTTATGTATATTTCCTATTTAATCCTCACAGCAAACAAGAAAACTAAGACTAAGAAAGATTAGCTAACTTGCTCAAGGTTATCCTGATTTGTTGAGGGAGACTGGCTTCCTTACCAATCTGCAGTAATGAATAATTTACCCAGCATGAGTACTCCTGTAGGTGTCAATGCTGCATCTGTACACATAAAGCATGGCACTAACGTGGCCCAATCTCGATACACTAATCTAGATATGAATATTTTAAAAAATATCTTATTTATTTATTTGAGAGAGACAGAGATAGAGCATGAGAGGGAAGGTTGGGGAGCAGCAGACTCCCCACTGAACAGGGAGCCCCAAGAGAGGCTCAATCCCAGGACCCTGGGATCATGACCTGAGCCAAAGGCAGAGGCTTAACCCACTGAGCCACCCAGGCACCCCTAGATATGACTAATTTTTGAAAAGTATTAAGAAAATACTGATAAAAGATATTTCTGTTGATACTATTTCGAGAAATAAATAAATTGGCTTTTGGATTTTTAGTGTAAATTTGCAGAACTTTTGCCAAGCAAAAGTTGTATGAATACAATATAAAAACATATGGGCCAAGTGCTATGAAACATTCTAAACTAGGGGCGGAGAAGATTCATTAATTTATTTGAGACTCTTATTGAGTATTTACGCCATCTTTGTTTTTTGTTTTTTTTTAATTTAATTTAATTTTTTTAGTGTTCCAAGATTCGTTGCTCATGCACCACACCCAGTGCTCCCTGCAATACGTGCCCTCCTCAATACCCACCACCAGGCTCACCTACCCCCCTCAACCCTGCGCCCCTCCAAAACCCTGTTTGTTTCTCAGAGTCCACAGTCTCTCATGGTTCATCTCACCATCTTTGAATATAGGCAAGACAGTGCCTGGCACAGAATCAAACTCAATAACTATTTGTTGAATGAGTAAATACTAGAGACAAATTTCTCAGAGTCTGTGATCTAATAAGGGAGACACTCATATAAGCATACAATTAAAAGGCAGTATGAAAAGACCCATGGGAGGACGTGAAAGGGAGCTGCTAAATCTCAGAGGTACACTAAAAGTATAGTATAAAGTTGGTTTTGTGTAAATGGAGTCCACAGTCCTAAAATATTCGAATTGGATCCTAATAGGCACTTATGGAAAGGCCTGTAATGTGTTCTTTCTCTTTCTACTCATCCCTTCCCTACTATTTAAGAGAAAATAAAATTTAAATATATCACAGATTTACAAGTCAAAATTTAGGATTGTTGAAGATATTTACAGTACACTTACCTAAAAACAAATATACCACTTTATTTTTCTGTGAAACTTGTGGATGAAGAACAATAAATCTGTTTTCCTATTTAAAGATCTTAATGTAATTAAAAGAACACTGGGTTATGTTGTTTTTTTGTGTGTGTGTGATTCTGTTTCATTTAAACATTGGTTTCTCTGGCTCTGTATGAAAACATTCTTCTCATGCACTTTCGTACTCATTTACTCAGCTGCCAACAAATATTTACTTATCACCTGCTGTGTGCCAGGAAAAAACATGATGGAATCTATAGTTTTATATACAAAGTAAACTAAAGATACTCTCTGGCAATTTTAATATACAACAATTCTTGGAGGCTTTACTACATGTGTAAGAAATATTAATCCAGGAAGAAGATATTTAGGAAATAAAGTGAATACAAAATTTAGTAAGGCCTTTTTCTAATTAAATGATGATCTTTAAAATTTTATATCCTTAATAAATTGCATTAAGCTTCAAAAGGTACTACAGATACCAACATGGGAGGTAGTTCTGAGCTTACTGTACATTCAGGGCAGGACAGATTAGAAGTTAAAAGTGTGCTGTAGTAAGTTTTGTTTGAGAGAATACATAGAATTTGATAAATCTCAGACAAACAAGAAAGACAGTCTAATAAATTATTTTGATACAGATAACCCTCAGAAGATATAAAACAAAAAATACATTGAATATAAAATAATAAGGGAGAAAAAGGAAATAAAATTAAGTATAGAAATAGAAAACAAAAAGTATTAAATAAATGGAAGTAAGTCCTATGTAACTCAAGTAGTAATAAGAAGAAATGGGAAAAGTTCATTATCAAGACTTAAATATAGAGACTGAATTAAAAACAATCCAGTAATATGACAAAAAAGATAAAAAAAAGTTTGAAAAGATAGGTTTTTCTCAAACTCTCCCCACAATGAGATTGTAATAAAGACACGAAGACACCATATTTTCAGTGTTTGATCATCCTAGACGGCTTTCAAGTCTCTAGCTTTTCCTTTACTCTTCTGCCCCATATTTGAGCAATAAGATCCCAAACCTCCATCCCAGCTCCATCCACTAACCACAGTAAAAACTCAGAGCCCCAGTGCCCCTCCTTGTTTCACTCCCAGGTGAACTGGAGTTCCCTTTCGGGAATTCTTTTGCTGTTTACTTAACAAGAGTAACAACCTTTGCTTTCTATTTTTTTGGTACCTATGTGTCATTCTGCCCATTATCCATAAAGGCTTGAGGGGAAGGAGTCTGGCTAGCAGCTGTCCAGTATCCAGCAGGGGATTCTGGGTACTTAAATCAAACAGAGGCCTTTCCCACACTTTCTAAAATTTCAACTTACTCCAGACAATCCTGTTTTTCCTCCACTGCTTTTTTAGTAGCATTTATTACCACTTAACATACAACAGATTTTTACTTATGGTTTTCTTAATCTCTTATTATATGTTTTTCCTACTAAAATATAAGCTTCTGACAAGCAAGATTATCACCTACTTATTCATCTAGGGCCTAGAACAGCGCCCAACAGCAGACATTCAATTTCTGTAGAATGCAATAATGAAAAATATATACCAGGTCAACATAAACCAAAAGGAAGCCTTAGAAGCAATTTTAACATTAGGGAAGTAATATTTAAGGCAAAAAAAAAAAAAATCCTAAGACACAAACGGGAGGATATAAACTAATAGAATAAATAAGGACTCAACAAGATGTAACAATCATGATGTAATTAAACATGATAAAATTATGATCTTTATGACAATTGATTTTAAAATATAGGTTAAGTAAATACATTTTTGGAAAATACTAGCACAAAAAAATAGAAAAGTAGACCAATAATCAATAAGGAATTAAAAATAGTAAACAAAAATCTGTCCTTTTTCCCGCCTTCAAGCACCCTCAAGCTTGAGATGGTTTTACTGGTGAATTTCTCTAAATTCTTAAGGAATAATTTTTATGTCATACAAGATACTTCAAAAATTAAGAATAAAGAGCGAAGGTTTCCAGGCTTCTATTATTAGAACATTTTAATCTCTTATTGAAATCAGTTGAAAGCAAAAGAAAAAGGAAATCATATTCCAATAACACTATTCACATTAATGCAAATATTCTAAATAAATACTGAATCAGGTAATTGAGTGTGCTCAAGCAGAATTTAAACCAGAAATGCCAGAGTTCTTCAACAGCAGCATATTTGCCAATGAGGTCATTCACTTTATTAATGAACTATAAGAAAAAAGTAACAGATTCAGGGGAAAAAATATAGGAAAATTGAATACCCAATTAGGTTAACACTCTAGAAAAAATTCTAAAAGGCAATTCCCTTACACTAATAAAATACAGTTGCCAATTTTACAGCAAACATTTTACTTAATAGGGAAATTTCAGAAGCATTCTTTTTAACTCTGGAAATAAGTCAACAATGATTATTATAACCATACTGAGCAACACAACCCTAAGGGTTATGGGCAAAGTAATCAAGCAAGAAAAAAAAAAGGTCAGGAAAAGACAAAATTGATATTTGCATACGCTGTAATTTACAGAGAAGATTCTGAAGACTCAATAAACTATTGGAAATAGATCAATTGGCTGACACAAGGCTGATTATATATATACATACACACACACACACACACACATATATATATGGCTGATTATATATATGTATATATACACACATATGTTTATTTTGTGTCAGCCAATTGACTGATCTCTTATATATCCAGTAGTTTGTTTACATATATCTATAGATTATCTCATATTGCTCTACTTCCACAATAAAATGTTGGGCATCTGGGTGGCTCAGTTGGATAAGCGTTTGCCTTCAGCTTAGATCATGATCCCAGAGTTCTGGGATCCAGCCCCTCATCAGGCTCCCTGCTCAGCAGGAACCTGCTTCTCTGCCCCTCCCCTGGCTCGTGAGCGTTCTCTCTCTCTCTGTCGCTCACTCTAATAGATAAAATATTTTTAAGAATGTGATAGAACATACAGATGCAGTTTATAACAGCAAAAAAGAAATGGACTCTCAGAAATAGCCAATTCTATTAAAGGACAAAAAGAATGCCTGATAAAATGCAAGTATATACCATGTTCATGCATGGTCCATCCTATCATTACAAAGCCGCCAGTTCTCTCCAAACAAATCTGTATTACTTAAATGCAATTTCAACTGAAATCCAAGCCGGTTTTAAAAATTCATGGAAAAATAGATGCATAGAAATATCTGGGGCAATTTGTGAAAGAGTAAGACCTTACACTGCTCTATCATTTCCATTAGTTCCATCTATTATGATGCTGGCTTATACTTTTGGACCTAGATTTTAATTCAATTGCTATATTGCTTAAAATTCTACAAGGTGCTTAAATTCTCTTTTCATATTTCCATGATTAGGTGCAAAAGAGTCAACAGGCAGTCTATGCTCTATTTACTCTCTGATCCTCCCCTTTACAACACTGTTATAAATATTAATCCATTCACGTGTATCTCAATAGTCCTCATTCTATGTGATTTGTCACAAGCCTTTTTCTTCTTTATAAAGTATACAATTTTTTAATATTCTCAAATATTTTTGAAGAGAGATAATATAAACTAAGTGGGCCCAACTGGTAAGATCCTTGATTTCAGCTACAATACACTCTTCTCTGAACAAGATTTTCTCCCATCTGAGATTCTGAGAGCACAGCACACAGTGTTCTACTCTTATAGCCTGAGTTCTCCGTGTGCCATTTCAAGTGTCATAGGGAAAGAGACACATCCTTGATTTAACAAACAAAACTCCCTATCACAGATGCTTGCCTAATTCTCTCCTCATCTTTCACTCCCTGAATTTCACTTTATCTCACAGACATAAATACAATGCTGTTGGTAGTCCCTGAATTTACTGTAAAATGAAAGAGTTTTAATGTTATTTCAAGCCCCTATAATTCTATATAGTAACTGTATATGGACAGCACATGCAAATCATGAGACTAAGATTTATTTACTTGATCTTTGTGCCATGGTTTTTAGCTTATATGGCCATAAAAATCATAAACAAAAGTAATTTTGTGACTATAAATTTATATCTGCTAACTCATCTTGTCTTCACATTTTGTTTCCCATCCAAACCAATGTCAAAAACCTTTTGCAATGTCTTTGTTAGAGGACCAGAACATCAAGATGCACAAACTGTTTAGTGAACAGCAAAATAGTATTTTAGCACAGCATTAATCTGTAAATGTACTCACCATCTATTACATATTGTAGCAGCTTCAACATAGCATATAAACGTTTAATCCAGGTTAAGATTTCGATTCTCCATTCTTTCTTCCATTCTCTTAATAATCTACCACTCAGACTTCCTTAATTCAAATTGTTATCACATCTTACTGTTCTTTCTAATTCTTAAAGCTACTTAAAGCAGCTTCCCACTTAAAGACTTAGTCACTGAAGACAGTCACTAGTTGGACTATGGACACAATTTTTGTTCAGTTTTATTTTTTAAACTTTTAGGTATTTAAATTTTGGAATAGTTTTTGACAATACATTATGCATAACTAAATGAAGAGGGTTGTTTTTTTTTTAAGAGAGAAACAAGCAGAGTCTTTCTTGAAGTTATACCAGTTCCTAAGTATGTATGGATTTTCATCTACAATATAAAGCTATTAAAAGGGGGAACTCAGACCTCCCACTGTATTTTGAAAGAAAATTCTGGATCTAAACAGAAAACATGTAGCCTCTTTAAATCCTCCATACCAGTACAATAAATAAATGATTACTAATAATCATATCAAGAAACAAATGCTAAATATACAATAAACATTCAGAGAAATGAGCAAAATCTACATGAACTGACATTTAAATCGTGCCTTCTTTAGTTATTAAATCTGTAGATTTTGTATTGACAATAAAATTTTTAAAAGGCATATGAACTTATAATTGCTACTTACTAATATCTTAGGTTTCCTTGGTAGTTTTATGATAATTTATTTGCATATAGCTCTCAAGGCTTAAAATAACTTAGATATTCAGGATTTTTGTAGTAATTTTCCTATGTGTCATGTGCTTTGAATTAGATAAGCTGTGTTTTGTACTCTTTTTTAGAAATAACAGACACTTCAGTATTCCCATCAAGTTCTCAAATATAATGAATGATTTATCTATTGGTAGGCTTTCTACTTCATCAATGGCTGCATAAAATATGATATTATTTCTCTCTTCTTCTTCCGAATACTTACTCTTTTCTTGGAAGAAAAGAGAAATTAAAGACTGAGAGATTAAGCTTTTTAAAAGCAATTCTTATTGCTAATGGGAGAGAAATGAAATGTGAAAGCATGACAAAGAACCAAAAATTATCTGATTTCTCTATCTACTGTGTTAAATTTGTTTGTATATCCTTTATTGTATCAAAATAGCACCAGAGATTTTCTTTCCACTAATTCCCAAAACATTTCTACAGAGCAAAATAAAAATGTAAAATCAACACTGTCATAATATTAGTCTTATGCCCTCAGGCATAAGAAAATGAAAGCTCTATGTCTATTTCATAATATTTTATTCCTTCTTTTCCCTCTCAAGCCTTGACCTACTTTTACCATTAAGCTTTAGCTAGCCATTTTTGTGGTTCTGAAATGTTTACATATTTTCCTCCATTTTCATTCTGATGCATATTTACAAACAGGAATAAATTATAATAATATGAAAGAATAACTAACAAATTAATGATACCCACTTTGAAGAAAGTTATACAAAATTATTCTGTAATACAAATGTTAGTATATAAAAATGTAATTAAATTTTGGTTTCACTATGAAGTATATGAAAATCTTAAATATTATTTTTGAAACAGAAATATAATGTCATGAATTAAAAGGAAGGAAAATACTATTCAGTGAAAAAAGCAGATTAGTGAAGTTCAAGTAAATAAATCAGTTTCTAAAGAATAGGGTTCACAGTAACAGTAAATAGAATTCTGTGTTAATTGTACTTTCTTTTTCATACATTTGACCTTATTAATTTTAAATATCTTGACAATATAATATGGTATAATTCTTGATGATGTGATTCTTTTCTAATCTGGATGAAATAGCAAAGACATTAAGGGGGTTCCTACATTTCTTGGGAGGAATCCATTTTTAGATGATTAAAAGTATAGTTTTCTGAATGTCTAGTCCCTATGGCATATATAACAAATAAAGCATCACCTTAAGATAGAATAAGAATCTAATATTGTAATCCACTCTACCTGGTTAAGGGAACCTTTTTTTTATTTTTATTTTTTGAAGATTTATTTAGAGAGCGAGTGCGCGTGCACACAGCAGGGGGAGCAGCAGAGAGAAAGGGTGAGAGAGGGAGAGAAGAGGGACTCCCTGCTCAGCACGGAGCCCATGTGGAGCTTGATCCCAAGTCCCTGAGATCATGGGCTAAGCTGAAGTCAAGAGTCGGATGCTTAACCAACTGAGCCACCCAGGCGTCCCTAGTTGAGGGAAGCTTAGTGAGTCTGCATTCTCTAAACAGCAACTGAAAAAGAAGCCATTTATTCAGTTGGTAAGTGTCTATATAAAATTTAACATTCAGAATGTTTGCAATATGTATATATTTTAAAGTCTATGGTAATGAAGACATATATGAAAATAACCAAAGTCAGTATTTTCTTTCATTTAGTCCTTTGTTTCATAACTGGGCACATAAGATATTCATTATAAGCAGCTAAATGAAAAATACTGTATATATTTCCAAAAAGTTAGAAACAAATGGAAGAAAAATGTCCATAAATACAGAAACAAGAATAGAAGAATAAGCAAGAAATACACAGGAAATATATAAAAATATTTCTTAAGTATTCAGAGAAGATTCAATATTATAATAACAATTTTCTAAATTAATCTATAAATTCAATTTAATATTAATAAAACCTTGAAGTATATTTCTTCTAAATTTGATTAGCTTATATTAAAATATATATTAAAAATAATTGTAATTATTTCTAAAAATAGGTGGGGAAGTCTGAAAAAATAACATGGAATTGGGGGATTCATTCACTCGATAACAACATTCATTATTAAGCTATAATGTTTTATATGCTTTGTTACTGGACATAGATTAATTAGTAGAATAGATCCAGAAATATAACCATATGTATAATGAAAAATATATGTTAAAGGTGCTGCTTCAAACATGTGACAGTTGAAAGATGAATTTAATACCCTTTCTTTATTATTTGTTTAGCTGAGTGTGCAAACTTTTAAATTAGGATGGGTATATAATTATTAGAAAATTTATTTATATAGACACGTATATACATATGGCATAATATAATAATGTATACAGGTATAAAAACTAAAAATATGTATATGTGTATCTCCATATTAATATAGTATATACAAATATGTATATTGTGTATATAAATACATATGTGTCTATGTGCAAATATGCACATATATGCACATGTGTGTGTCAAAGAAGAATAAATTAAAATGCTTTAAAATATATTAAATATATTGTTCTGTTATAATATTTCTAGTTTTGGATTTT
Source organism: Potos flavus (assembly GCA_028534135.1). NCBI lineage: Eukaryota > Metazoa > Chordata > Mammalia > Carnivora > Procyonidae > Potos > Potos flavus. The sequence goes on along the minus strand of CM052900.1, from coordinate 23,553,391 downwards.
TGGTTTTGTTTTTGCTTTTGCCTCAAGAAAAGTATACATAATAATCATATAATCTTAAGCTCAGGATTTGAACAGGAAAAAGTTACAGGAGGAATAGCATTTGATCCTTTTTCATTTTCCACTGAAATTACAGCAATATAATGGTGTGGAAAAAAAGTTTCTAAAAAAAAGATTGAAAATACACTTTCTGCAAAGATGAGGTAGGTATTCTAGAATTACAAGGCAAATAAAAATAAAACGATTTTGATAATGATTTAAGAAAGTAGCACATCTAACAAAAGGATTCTGAAAGGACAATAATGGAATGATAATCCTTTGTGGATGGAGACACTCCACCCCAAAATACATTAATAAAATTTAGGTGAAAATATAAGCAAACAGATTGACAGCTCTGATATAAAAAATAGAAACAGGCAAAGAACCTACCCAAATTTCATGGAGTTTAATTTTCAAACAGGATTTAGACCATTGGTCTCCAAGTTCATTTACTTTTGGAAAAACAAAGCCTTCTGCTTTAAGAGAAAAAAGCTTATTTTAAAGACAGAGAGAGAGTACTCCTCTACTACATGTTAATAATTTCAGTATAAGCGAATCCAAAATATATGGATTGAGTTTCCTTCCAAAAGCACATGGCTTATAAGTTAAAGGGAAACTCCTTGAGGCTACATGTTTTATCAAACCTAGAACAAACTAAAATAGTTTTAAGAGGTAAAACGTATACTGAAACTATAGCCAAAAGTACTCATCCCTGAATTAAACAAAACACTATGACCATAAAATTCTATTTATACTATTCAGAAAAGAATAGCATGAGAAAATCCAACAATTACTAGAAGGTAAAACATACGTCTTCAGGAAATTCTGATGTTACCTACTCTCTGTTCCAAATATATACTGTATTTATAACATTTAAGAAAAAAATGTCATCAAAGCATCAAGGAACTTAGGCATACGAAAAAGCATCACTATACAATATGATATTCCAATATGAAAGATGGTGATAATTTGGCCCTCTGCTTCATTAAGATGCCTTTTTCTTTCACTGCGAACCATTCCCTACTCTCCCTATCCTAGACTCACACCACTTCCTCTCACACACACACACACACACACACACACACACAGTATATTTTTTGCTTCTTTAGAATATGTGAAAGTATTTCAATGACTGTGATGTTGTGGTGATTTTGTAAATGGGTCAACTAGCTAAGCTGATCTATATATCTCAGAATTCTTATCTCTATATGTATCACGACAGGGTCCACAAGAGAGGTTCTGGTGAGAGGTTTTAAAGGTTGGAAGTAAAGCAGCAGTTACCTTGTTGCTGATCCTCTTGGTCACCTCCTGGAGATGAAGGAGTGGTCAGGCCTGGAACTCTCCCTTTCTCCTCTGTATTGACCGTCAGCATTTCCAATACCTGGGACAGGAGTCTGTCTCTAGCTCTATGATAAAGAGCCCTGGTTTTTGTAGGAGACCCACACCAATGCAGGTCAGAAGCAATAAAAACTAACAAGGATTTCAGTCCAAACTCATGGGCTTTTTTTTTTTTTTGTTCTCCCCCACTGTGTGTTTGTGTTTCCAGCTCATTCTTGCTCTCCTGCAATTTATTCTCACCTTTCCTTTCCTAGGACTACAAGATCCATCATCATATATGAAAATAAAAGCTGTTTAACCAGCTGCCACAATTGTATTGGGTTAAATCCCTGAAGCAAAATAGCTAACATACATATACACACATACATGTGCACACACATATCCTCCTGCTTCTTTAATTGAATCATGATTGGTACAGACACTGAGAATGTTAAGTCTCACTAGGGACAAATAGGCAGTTTATTTTGGGAATCAGAAAGACCCTCAAAGTGCACTACCATTACACAGCTATATATACTGCTAATTTTCAAGTCCAGTTCTGAAAATGTGTAAGCAACAAGTATTTGTTCAGATGCAGATGTTTATTACAAGTCCTTGAAAATTCTAGTCAGTATTCTTTTAGTTGCAAGTGACAGAAACCTAACTTAAACTAGCTGAGGTCAAAGGGAATCTACTGAGTTGTGGAAGCAAGTAAGAAAGCCAGGAAAAATAGAAACAGGAATTGAGATATTATCTGAACTTTCACTGATCTCTAAATTGACCCTCTCTGTTTTAGCTTCTGTCTCTCAAACTAATCTTTTTAAGAAAGCTTTAAAAAATGCTCGTACTTTCAGGCTTTATATGAGTAAAACCATAGACAGAGCCCAGAAAAGGGCTCTTTCTTTCAGCTCCTTAAAAATCTTGGTGGAGGCCTCCATGATTAAGACTCAGGCAGGAAAAGAAGAGAAACTAAGTACTAGTTGGCAGATCCCGGTAGAACTACAGGATTCAGGAAAGGGGTATATTTCCTCAAGTAAGAGAAGGTATGGCTATCAGAAGAAGAAGAGAAACGGTAGAGAATTCAAAAATAAAACTACAGATATCCATGACCCCGGGCTGGTACTAATCATTATGTATAAACTTCTTTCAAGGTTTTGTCTACTTTCTCTCACATATAGGAATTATTATACAACATGCCTTATACAGAATAGCAGGATTATTCATGATAATGCAAACATTTAAAAAAAAAGGTCATGGCTAATGAATTAATGTCACTTTGGCGGAAGGTCTATTCCCTTAGTCTGTTGACAGATCCATCTTGTTCAACATATTTATCAATCATTTGAACCAGACCAAAGATATGTGCTTATTAATTTAACAAGAATCTGAGAAGGAAAGGAAACATGCTTGATGACAGAATACAGATCTAAAGGCACATCAACATAGGCTGCAGTAATACAGAGGAAAGAAGAGCTGAGATTCTCCCCGAACCTGTGATTTTATAACTTACACACTGCAAATTAAGAAATAATTGCCACAATTAGTTTCCAAATATATTTTATTTTCAGAACTTGATGGGAGGTGGTAAAAAGTCAAATGCATTTTCCCTTCATCTCTACTGGTTTCATATGATTTTTAATATAGTGTATATAATATATACTACATATGTGTATATATATATTTCACACAAGTATATTTGCAGTTACATATCGGACTTAATTTCGAATCTTATGTTTGATCCACTAGTTCAGTGATCACAGTGATTATAATTTGCTAACTATAGCTAAAAAGTTCGTCCGTGACTTTCTTAAATGACCTTTTTAGAATTAATGTTTATGACTCAATCTGGAAAGGACATACATACATATAAGAAGTGTAATTAGAATCTCAACTACAGTAAGAGATAAGACTGAATACACTGAGATTCTGTGATGTAAAGCTGAGAAACCACCATGAGATGGAGAAATCATTTGTCCTCCTGAAATATGTTCTACTTTATAGTGATTCTTACACCCCTCATTATCTCATTACAGCATTACCTCATTACCATCTGCCCCCAACATTCACCTCTCACCTCTGACATTGTTCAGTGAGGCAATGGGAACAGGCTTGGACCGCCCAGATCCTATGAAACTATTATAAAACTGAGTCTTGTCTGCAGACACATATTCCAGAGCTCAGATTTCACTGGGGAAAGACATCGATTCAGAGTAGATCTTTGGCAGAATTTAAAGAAAAGTCTCAATGAATACAGAGTACATATAAAGTAACAGATTTTAAAAATGAATATGAAATTAAATATTACAATGAAACATTAGAGACACAGTCACAGAATAATAGAATAAATTTTAAAAGCAAAATATAGACAGTGTAATAAGAATTGAGTTCTAACGAAGGAATGAGAGATGTGAGCGTCACTAAAACTGGTCATTGTTATTAAGTGATAGAGTTGAGAAGAAGGAGAACATTAGATTGTGGAAATCTATAATCTGCTCCTGAAGTTCTCTACTGTGTTCTTTATTAAATTTGAATGTGATTCACTCATGGCTCAATGATCCATTTGTACATAAGCATTTGATGTGTATCTGCTAGGTACATGGAACCATGCCAGAAACTTAGTAAGAAGCAAAAGAAATATAAAACATAGTCCACATATCCTACAATATCCTATAATCTGGCATATGCATGAAATAATAATAATACAAGACACTGTTAATGTAAATGCAAAAAGAAGAAAAACAGACAATAGATACTCCAGGAATTCAAAGAATGAGCATCACTGTCAACTTAAGCAGTTAGATAATTACATAAGCACAATCTGAATATGTGGTCAAACCTTCCATAGGAAGACTTCCAAAAGGAATAAATACTGTTTTTTACTAAGGGGGAACATTTCCTGTCTCCTTTCTTCTTCATATCCCCTATCTAGTTCATCAAAAATTCCTGTTGAGTTTACACTATGAACATATCCATTCCCACTTGTCTCCACAACCACAGTCATCCTAATCCATGCCACCATCTTTTGTCTAAATCACTGAACCAGGCTTGCAAGTGTTCATTCTTCCAGTTAAAACTGGGTTAATGATTGAGTATCTAGATGAATATGTCCTATAGCCAAAAGGGAAATAGAATCGGAGGCACAGATTTAAAATAGCACAATAAAAGTGGCAATCTCTATAGGAGGGGTCAGCAAATTAAGGCCAAATATTGTTTTCATATATGAAACTTTATTGGAACTTAACCACACCTATTCATTTTCACATTATCTATAGTTGCTTTCCTACTACAACAGTAGAAATGAAGAGTTTCTATATATATATATAAATGAAGAGTTTCTATATAAAGATCACCTGGGCTATATCAGTTGCAAATATCTTCTCCCTTGTAGTAGTTTGCCTTTTTGTCTCGTTGATGGTTTCCTTCACTGTGCAAAAGCTTTTAACTTTGTAAAATTCATTTAGTGATTGGGCAATCCACTGAATGTGGGATCATATTTAGAAATCTTGACCAAAGCTTAACCCTCCTCAATTTCACCTCCAGGTTAACTTAATGGTGAGACTAGGTAGGACTAGAAAGTATCTTCTAGATAGTGGATAGAAAGTATCACCTTTCAGGGGTATGTAGTGTTCAGCAAGAGGGGGGCTACACACACTGCAAATCTTATGTGGATACTACCCCTCCTGGACGTCAAGGATGTAAGATCCCCAAAAGAATTACTTCTAATGATAGAGTGTGCCTATAAGGAGGGGACCCCAGAGTTTAGGTCTCTGGACATCTGGTTAGCCAGCAAAAATAAGCTAGCATATCAAAGAAAAAAAAAAAAAACAGCAAATATTCTAGATGAGACATTTTCTCTAAAACTGCCCATCTAATTCCTTAAAATGTAAAACCAGTTTCTATTTTGATAAATTTCAAGTGTGAGCTTAAGTGTTCTCCATATGAACCAGCAGTTAAGCATAGTTACTACTCTTGACCATTGCTACACTCTTTATCACCATGTCAATTAATCTACAGAAATTTATTTGCAGCTTTTATTAATGTTTTCTTGCTCTTTGACTCTGAAAATAGAGATGGGTCTTAAGATAATCTACGTAAGCTCAAAGAAGTACCTACAGCTTAACACCAAAATGAAAATCAGAGCTGTCAGAATAGATTTTCCTTTCATGATGGTAAAATATGCATGTGCTCTAAACTCTGTTTTCTTTGTATATTGAAGACTTGTGATCATTTTAGTTGGCTTTCTTTCTGCTTTACTATAAAGGATAGAAAAGGTAATATTTTTCTATATGCTGTTGACAAGATTTTTTATTGTCTTATAATCAGAGTTGACTTAGTAGATTGGTATTCTTTCAATCCAGTTAATCTGAATACTATCCAAATGAATGCCTCATATCTAGGCAAAATAATCCAAGCCATCATTTTGGAGAAGCATTCCCAAATATTGATTTAAAAAAAAAGAAACCTTTAAATGAGTTCATTTCCTTACTTAGGAGGTATATTTTGAAAAAGTTTTACAGTTTACCTAATTTGTAAATTCTAGAGTTTAGCATCAATTGTGGCATCAATTAAATTGATTTTCTAGGATTTTAATGTTTGTAGTAGGTGTTTTAAAATATCTGTCTAAAAATATAAAGCTAAAAAAATATAGGCTAGGTCTTCAGGGCCCATTTTTTCCTGTAGTTAGTGGGGCCAGAAGTGTATGGTGAATAATTAATAGCCCTGACTGTAGATCTCTATTCTGAGGAAGGTGGTTTCTCTAGCAAAACCTGGTTAAAACTGTTTTCATTAGAAGGTATCATCTGTCTCTTATGCAAGGCAAAATTTTGGATCTGCCCTTTAATCAGCA